>JAPXFQ010002026.1:0-120802 GCA_028564705.1 Apricaphanius iberus
GGGGATTTATCAATTAAATGTAATTAATTAATTGATAATTGTTATGATCTATCTGGTGATGCTGAGAATATTAACCAATAATTGTAAATAATTAATTTAATTCTCCCTTCAGATTATTAACGAGGCACCATCCTTCTTTTTTTTCTAAAAAAAAATGGCAAAAAAACATATATATTCTTAATAAGGGGATTATTAATCAATAATCTCACTTATAATGATTAATGACTAGGGATTACACCAGAAAGATCCTATCTGAAGGAAATTAATTCTTGCAGTAATTCAGACACACACTCAGAATAAAAGAAACCAGAGATTTGAATCAATTTAACCAATTTATTCTAAAAAACACAACTAAAATAAAACACTACTTATACTAAACGGTTCTGTTAAGACTACCGGTGCCTGAGCAATATGGCGACCAGCGATGACGTCCTTTAGGGCCGTCACGGGGCACCTCCTACTGACGTCGTACGCAGCCCCTCGCGTGTGGCGAGGAGGCGGTGTATGACGCGAACGCGCAGCTCGCTGGATAAGGACAGGGGGGATGTTTTATGACTTATTGTTCAACACTAGAACTACCAGAGAGCAGCCATTTGGCTTTTCTACCTATAAAACCCACAGGTCAGCCGATTGGCTGGAAAGCCACCTGTGAACCCTCCTTTTGTTATGTGAACGGGCAATCACTGGGGCACCACAGGACATGACATGAGCCACTTCTCTCAAAACACCTTGACATAAAATGGGGGAGGGGGAGAATCAGATAGCAGCAGGATTGCTCTGTCAGAGCTGCTAACTGACTGGGCAGAACATATGAACTGAATCAAAATGTAATATATGTAATATATGTAGAAGGATGTAGAAGTTATCAGAACCCTACAACACTGGGCTTCCAACATCCCCAACAGACACATAGGAAAAGTAAAAGAACAGAACCACATCAACAAAATCACTCAAAATCTGTGGTTATCCCAACTGGGCCTTCATGATATTTACAAATAATAATAATTTAAAAAAATTGTTTTATCAGGATACAGTGTTAGAGAGTGGAAGTGAGTGAGACTTAGAACTTAGACTTAAAACTTTATTTATCCCTTTTGAGGGAATTTGAGTTTTCAAGCACACAGAGAAAACTAAACAGTAAGTAACAGTGAGTGAGGTGAGTACATTTCAATAATCTCTCACAATCCTGGCACTACCAAGCCGTCTCCTTTCTGCATTTGCCACATGTGTATTTGTAGCAGTCAATACATTGCACAGTGGCATGATTGCTTGTACATTGAATTTTAACCTGACGCATTGCTCTTTTCCCAGGGCTAGGTGTTGAAGGTTGTTGCAGAAGCAATTGTTCCTTTTGTGCCTGCTTTGCACCCACATGAGAGTGAGCCAACTCTCTTGCAAGCTCCACCAGGAAGTCCACCCGTCTCTCCTGCCTCCCGTTGCATGCTTGATAGAGCACATATGCATTCAGTGCTGCCATATCAATCATGTTATAGAACACAGCGACTGGCCAGCGCTCCTGTGCCGACAGTGTACTTCCGCACCACCTGGTCCATTACATCAACGCCACACTTTGTGTTGTTGTAAAGGGTGACAGTGTTTGGCTTCCTTTTGGTGGTATTTTCAGTCTGAACACACTGTGCATGCTACTGAGAATGTAGACTGTCTTCTTCCGTTTGGGCGCATACACCGTCAGCTTGGCACCAGTGGTTGAAAATACCTGAGTGGTGAATTCATCGTGGTCCCTCTGTCTTGTTGATTGTGGAATTTCTCGCCGAAGTCTGTAGACTGTGCCAAGGATGGTGGTTTTCCGGCTAAGCAGTCGTTGTGCATGTGACAGCGATGTAAAGAAATTGTCCATGGTAACAGTTCTGCCATTGTCCAGGAATTGTTCCATCAGCCTCATAACTACATTCTCGGATAGCCTCTCCCCACTGGGACGACTGGGGTCCTTGCCAAGATATGGGAGGACATTGCAGATGTATTTGGATTTAAAGTCACAAGCCACCCAGAACTTGATCCCAAACTTGTCAGGTTTCGTTGCAATGTATTGCAGTGAAAAGCAGCGAGTCTTTGACGGTAAAAGCTGTTCATCAATGGTGATGTGTCGACCAGGGTTGTAGGATGTGATGCAGTTGGTGACAAACGATCCCCATACACCAGAAATTGCAGCATAAAGGCGTAAAGGAGACCTGAGGAGTTGAGCAGAACCTGGCACAGCTCAAATCCATAACTGGTATTTTGAAATCAGACATATAATATCATATCTTTGACATAACATCACATTACAGTGTGGGCAAAAAGCAATAGTCAGTCTGGTTTTCTATAAGTTGAGACAGGGAGAGACAGGAAAAGAGAAAATAGAGGGACAGAGCAAAACAGACAAAAACAATATACAAATTCTAAAATAAAACATATCAAATACATTTCTGGTGTATCTCAGTTAGAAAAAAATGTTACATAAAATAAATCATTACTTGTACAGATATCAACTTGATGAGCAATTATGTGCCACTGTGCAATGTATTGACTGCTACGAATACACATGTGGCAAACGCAGAAAGGAGACGGCTTGGTAGTGCCAGGATTGTGAGTGATTATTGAAATCAAATCAAATCAAACTTTATTTATAAAGCGCTTTTCAAACAAAGAAAGTTACTCAAAGTGCTTTACAGATTTAAAATACCCCCCCCCCCTTCAAAAATAAAATCATCAATGCAAATACAACCCCCTCCCAACCCATCCCATCAGCCATACTCACTCACACACACACTTAGAAGCTACAAAAAGCGGGCTGAGTACAGATGAGCCAGGAAATGCCATCATCGGAGCCATCTGCATCAGCAGCAGCAGATCAACAGCAGCAAGGCTCCAACCCGGGGCGCCCGGAGGAGGGAGTGCTGGTACCCCCACCTCCACCCAAGCGCAACCTGGGGGGCACCCAGGCAGCCACAGCCGACCACCGCCCCCGATGCAGGGGGCCCCCCCAGAGAGGAAACACTGGCAAGAAAGATTAAAATACATTAAAATATAAAGTTCATAAAATATAAAGTATATAAAGTATAAAACAATAAGTGTAAAACAAATAATAAAAATGCAAAGCAGATTAATAAATAAACAGTTAAAAGCTAAACTAAAAATTATATCAGGTAAAACATGCTGAGCGATTAAAAATATATTAATAGAACTCGAATACACCTCACGGTGATACTTGGACACGTCATCAGTGATAAACCCGGGGTCACAGGGTGTTTCGGGTCTTTAATCATCAGACACCCTCGCCCGGGCGACCCAGCCGGGGGTGATCAGACCCCGGCCTGTGTCCAAGTTGCGCACCACGGATCCCCCCTACGGATCCACAGCCACCGGGAGGCCTTTTCTGCGGCCTCGAGGATGTTCTTGGTGGCTCTTTTAGACTGCAGTCCTCTAATCCCAAGGATTTTGAACACTCGCTGTAGTGAGTGACCAGCAAAACCCCTGCACCCAATCTCGACTGGTTCGCAGCGGGCTCTCCATCCATTGCTCTGACACTCTGCAATGAGCTCAGAGTACTTGGCCTTCTTTCTCTCATTTGCTTCGTCGATCCGCTCCTCCCGGGGACAGTCAGCTCCAGTAGCACTACTTGCTTGGTTAACTCCGATGCTAACACCATATCTAGGCGGAGTGTAGTGGTAGCGATATTGGCTGGGAACTTGAGTTGCCTTCCCAGGTCAACGTGGAGCTGCCAGTCACGAGCTGTGGCGAGGAGCCCTCCTGTGGAGTAGGGCTGGCGGTTTGCTTTCTGTCCTGCTCTGATGAAAGTGATTGCCTGTTTCTGGGCAACCAGGGACTTGCTGTTTTGTATTGCTGTGGAGATGGAATCCGCCAGGGATTTTAAAACTTGGTCGTGTCGCCAGCGATACCGCCCCTCCCCAAGCGCCTTTGGGCAACAGCTCAGGATGTGCTCCAAGGTGCCCCTCCTCCAGCACAGTTTGCACTCCGGTGTGTCTGCTAGGCCCCAGGTGTGCAGGTTTGCCGGGCATGGGAGGACACCATACACAGACTGTATGAGGAATTTTATGCGCAGAGGTTCAGCTCTCCAGAGCTCTGACCAGGTGAGTTTTCGAGGTTCCGCAAGCTCCCATCTTGTCGACGCCCCTTGTTTAGACATGCTAACCATCCTGCAGCAACGTTCTTCCTCCACCTCTGCACGGATCTAGTCTTGGACCAGTTGCCGCTTTTCCTTGCCACGGGCCCGGTCGAAACGTGGCATTGGGAAACTGCCGAGGCCTGCCCTCCCCCTTGTTACAGTTCCCATCAAGGTCTTGTGCCTCAGCCGCTCCTCTGCTCTGTTTACCGCCTCTTGTGCCTGCCACTTCCTCCCGGTCTTGACAATGATTCCTGCCGAGGCGACCTTGACATCTGTGGAGTCCCTGTACATCATTACCTCTCTGGAGCGGCTGACTTTAAATTCCTCCAAGAGTCCCCTAAGTGGGAGTTGCAGCTTGGTGGATTGTCCATAAAGGGCAATGCTGCTCAAGGACCGAGGGAGCCCCAGCCATCTCCTTAGAAACTGGCTGATGGTCTTCTCTAGTGCCTCTACCATTGTCATTGGTACCTCGTAGATTAACAGAGGCCAGAGTATTCTAGGCAAGACTCCGTGTTGGTATATCCAGGCCTTGAACTTACCTGGGAGACCAGATTTGTCGATGGCTGTGAGCCATGTGGTAAGATCGCTTTTTGTCTGCTGCAAAGTCGTTGCGACAGGATCTTGAAGAAAATCTTGCTCTCAACGCTGAGCAGCGAGATTATACGGAACTGCTCGATGTTACTGGCATTCTCTTCCTTCGGGATCCAGATGCCTTCAGCGTATCTCCACTGGGCGGCGACTTTCCCTCTCCGCCAAATCACCTTCAAAATCTTCCACAGACGCTTGAAGAGCCGTGGACACTGCTTGTAGGGTACACCGCTAGGGCCGGGAACCGAACTAGATCTTGCAGCTTTCACAACTTCCTTTACCTCTGCCAGGGTAGGCTCATCACTTTTGAATTGGGAAAAGCTCATAATAATAATAATTAGTTAAAGGCTAAGCTAAAAAGGTGAGTCTTGAGCCTGCTCTTAAAAACATTAACGTTCTCTGCGGCCCTGAGATCCTCTGGCAGCCTGTTCCAGAGGTGAGGGCCATAATATTGGAAAGACGCCTCACTATGAGTCTGTGTCCTGACTTTGGGGATGACATGGAGACGGCTGCCAGAGGAGCACAGAGACCGCGAGGGTTCATACGGTAAAAGCATTTCTGACAGATACGAAGGCCCAAGACCATTAAGACACTTAAAAACTATTAAAAGAACCTTAAAATCAATCTTAAAACATACGGGGAGCCAATGCAGTAATTCTAAGACCGGTGTAATGTGCTCCCGCCTCCTAGTCTTCATCAGGACATGAGCTGCTGAATTCTGTAAAAGCTGTACTTGAGGTAGTCTTTTTGGGAAGACCAGAAAGCAGGTCATTACAATAATCAATTCTACTGGTGATAAAAACATGCATTAGCGTCTCCGTATTGGCCCGAGAGAGAATGGGGCGGACTCTGGCAATGTTCTTTAGGTGATAAAAACCTATTTTGGTGATGTTTTTAATGTGAAGGATAAAAGTCAGCTCAGAGTCAGAAATCACACCCAGGTTCTTCACTTGTAAAGAAGAATTAAAAGACAATGATTGTAGTTTTGGTAAAAGTTTTTCTCTCTGAGCCTCAGGACCGATAACTAAAACCTCAGTTTTGTCCTGGTTGAGCTGGAGAAAGTTTTCTGCCATCCAGGATTTAATGCCTAAAATGCAGTTAAAAAGTGCATCCATTGGCCGTGTGTCATCAGGAGACATGGAGATGTACAACTGTGTATCATCAGCATAACTGTGAAAGTTAACTCCATGTCTCCTGATAACACTGCCAAGAGGGAGCATATACAGGTTAAAAAGCACTGGGCCTAAAACTGAACCCTGGGGAACACCACAAGTGATCTTATGGACCTTAGAGGAACAGGTATCTAAACTTACCGTAAAAGTCCTGTCTGTGAGGTAGGATGTGAACCAGTTGTGAACAGCACCAGAGAGGCCGATCTGTTTTAAACGAGTTAAAAGAATAGTGTGGTCTACTGTATCAAAGGCAGCGCTTAGATCCAGAAGAACCAACACTGTCACCTTTTTAGCATCATAGTTTAATCTAAAATCATTTAAAATCTTTAAAAGCGCCGTCTCTGTGCTGTGGTTCATCCTAAAACCAGACTGAAATTTCTCTAGGACATTATGAGCGTTAATAAAATCATTAAGTTGAATAAAAACAAGTTTTTCTAAAACTTTGCTTAAAAATGGTAAGTTAGATACTGGTCGGTAGTTGTTTAAATCATTAAAATCTAAATTGCTCTTCTTCAGCAGGGGCCTCACTACCGCCGCTTTAAAGGCAGCAGGAAAAAACCCCGTCTGAAGGGAGCAATTCATAAAGTTTAAAATCTCATCTTTAAAAGAACCATAAAATTGCTTAAAAAACTGGTGGGAATCGGGTCCAAAGCGCTTGTGGTGGGCCTCACTGAGGAGAAAACTTTATCAAGGGTCCCAGCTTCTACCAGGACAAAACTGTCCAGTGTTTCCTCTGGTGAAGGCAGACACTCTGATTTGTCTAAAACCATGTTTGTTTGAGAGGATAAAATATTACATCTGATGGTGTCTACCTTCCCTCTGAAGTGGTCTGCAAACTCCTCACAGAGAGTGTTTGAGGGGGTTTTCTGTAAAGTATTAGAATTATGATGTAAAATGTTGTCAATGGTGGAAAACAGAATTTTGGGATTATTTTTATGTTCTGAGATGATTCTGGAAAAGTATGTATTTCTGGAATTTCTTAAAGCGTTATTATATAATCTGAGATGTTCTATGTATATCTGATGATTTATTGTGATTTTATTTTTCCTCCATTTCCTTTCTGCCACCCTGCAGCTCCTCTTTAATTTTCTAATAGCTGCATTTCTCCACGGTACTGTACGTTTTGAATGAGGGTTTATAACTTTAATTGGAGCCAGCAGGTTGAGAGCAGATTTAAGCCTACTGTTAAAATCATTAACGATAAAATCACAGGGGGCAGGTAAAGGTATAGGAGGACATTTTTTAAAAACTTCAAGAAAACCTGCAGCCACTTCAGGGGTTAGATGACGCTTCCTGACAGTTCTCACAGAGGTCTCTGATTGGATAAAACTGGTGATATTAAAAAACACACAGTAGTGGTCAGAGACAGCCAAGTCAACAACAGAGGACACACTGGTGGACAGGCCATACGTGATGACCAGGTCCAGGTTGTGTCCTCTGTTGTGAGTCGGCTGCATGACATGTTGGCTAAAATCCATA
Source organism: Apricaphanius iberus (assembly GCA_028564705.1). Taxonomy (NCBI): domain Eukaryota; kingdom Metazoa; phylum Chordata; class Actinopteri; order Cyprinodontiformes; family Aphaniidae; genus Apricaphanius; species Apricaphanius iberus. The sequence goes on from JAPXFQ010002026.1 coordinate 7,366, forward strand.
TAATTTAAAATATTTTAAAAATCTGTTGATAAAGGATCTAAAAGGTTATCTATATGTAGATTAAAATCACCAGCTAAAATTATCCTCTCATAAGAGTTGTGTAAAATTGATAAAAACTCTGAAAAAGCAGTTCCGCCTCCCCTCTGGCTACTCCTCGTAGAATAAGAAAAGTTATAATTAGGTGGAGAGGCCTCTGTAAGAACAGCAGGGGCATCTGCACTCAGCCATGTCTCTGTTAAAAATAAACACTGAAGGTTATTATCTAAAATCAAGTCATTTATTATAAAAGTTTTATTCAGCAGAGAGCGAACATTTAAAAGAGCCATATTAATAGTGGTTGGTGATGGAGTGACTGTATGACTTACTGTAGGTGGGATTTTTAGTAACTGTTTAAGATTATTTGGGTTGCATTTTCTTAGTTTATGATTATTTCTTCGCTCTCTGCTGACAATAACAGGTATGAATGAAGTAGGGTAAGGTCCAAGTCCGATATGTGAGTTACTGTTAAAATCAGGATTGAGTTCATAGGAACAAGGACCAGCTGCACATCAGGATGTTGTGGATGGGGCAGAGAGGACAGGAGCAGCTGGAGCCGGTGCAGGGGACAGGGGTGGGCGAGGGTATGCCAGGCTTAATGCCAGCATGCGGGTACCTTGTCTGTTAAGATGTAGTCCATCTGCCCCAAATAATTGACTCCTACCCCAGAAAATGTTAAAATTGTCTATAAAACCAATGTTGTGCATCACGGTAACAGAGGAAAGCCAAGTGTTGAGAGAGAGTAACCTGCTGAAGCGATTTATTCCTCTGCTGATGGTTGGAGTGGGGCCAGATATAAAAACAGATAGGGGCTTGTCTTTTAAAAGATTAAAAATATTAATAAAATCCTGCTTTAAAAGCTCAGACTGCTGTTTACGGATGTCATTGGTTCCAGCATGAATTATAACTTTACTCACAGTAGGGTAACGTTGGATGGAGTCCAGAATCTGTTCAGATATATCCTTTACTGTAGCTCCAGGAAAACAAAGGGTGACAGCTCCTCTCATCCTAACATGCCGGATAATAGAATCTCCAATGATGAGAGTGCTGGGTGGATGGTGTGCTGGCTGCTGGGCAGAAGACCTCTCGTTATCCAGGACCTGCTGGATGTTGGGCAGCTTGGCTTCCACAGGACTGCAGCGGTGTTTAGAGGGCGCCGAGGGCTCGTTCCGTGGATTCGGGGTGTAGTGAAGCACTCCTCGGCGGGTCCCGGCTGTAGTCCTGGGTCTGGCGCGACGTGGGTGGATACCGGAGTCTGACTGCTGCTCTGGCTGCTGGGAGGGGATGGGCGGCGGTCCTGCGGAGCTGCTGGTCTTCGGCGCGGTCGGAGGGACGGTCAGAGGAGGGAAGTCGTCCCCCAGGACACCGAAGCGGAAGGCCGGGTGGAGGAGAACGGTGAAAGCCGCTCCGTGCGCCCCCATTGCGACCAGGCCCGACCGTCGACCATGCACCCTGGGGCACCGGAGTGGAGCTGAGGGGGGCTTTTGGCTTAGCCCCCTGCTTCTCTGCCGTAGATGTTGTACCTCCGCCGGCGTTCGTCTGTCCGAGTCCGCCTGGAGACCCAGCGATGGACTCCCCCTCCGCAGCTTCACCGGGCTGGCAGGGGATTGTGTCGGCCAGCTGGGCGCTGGTGGCAGCAGCGAAAGTTCGGCCAAAGATGATGTCCACGTCGCGCTCGTGGTCCTGGATCAGGTGTAAATTGGTGATCCTCTGCTCCAGTTCCTGGATTTTCTTGGTTAGCCTGGCACAACCATCACACCCGGAGCTACAGGTGAGTGGAGGCATGGCGGAAGTAACAGCGGTCCGTGCTCTGATTAAAAACGCGTCCGATAAAAGATATGTCGCTAAAAGTTAAAAACGGTTAAAACTAGTCAAAAGAAATTATTAAAAAACGAAAAACAAACAGTTAAAAAATAATTTAAAACTAGTTAAAACCGTGTTAACGAGCCGGAGTTAGCAGGAGGCATCAGGACGCCGACAAATGTACTCACCTCACTCACTGTTACTTACTGTTTAGTAAGTAACAGTAGTAGGACCCCAAAGGGATCAATAAAGTTTTAAGTCTAAATTCTAAGTCTCACTCACTTCCACCCTCTAACACTGTATCCTGATAATACAATTTTTTTTAATTATTATTTGTAAATATCATGAAGGCCCAGTTGGGATAACCACAGATTTTGAGTGATTTTGTTGATGTGGTTCTGTTCTTTTACTTTTCCTATGTGTCTGTTGGGGATGTTGGAAGCCCAGTGTTGTAGGGTTCTGATAACTTCTACATCCTTCTACATATATTACATATATTACATTTTGATTCAGTTCATATGTTCTGCCCAGTCAGTTAGCAGCTCTGATAGAGCAATCCTGCGGCTATCTGATTCTCCCCCTCCCCCATTTAATGTCAAGGTGTTTTGAGTGAAGTGGCTCATGTCACGTCCTGTGGTGCCCCAGTGATTGCCTCGTTCACATACTAAAGGAGGGTTCAAAGGTGGCCTTGCAGCCGATCGGCTGCCCTCTGGGTTTTATAGGTAGAGAAAAAAATCCTGGGTCTTCTAGTGTTAACTTGGAGCAAGAGGCCTGCGGTTTCTTCCTAACAAAGACACTCGTGGCTCTTATCAGTGCGTTAGCTTCTGCTAATACAGGCTCTGGTTGGAAAATGGAAGAAAATGGGTTTCAAAATGTCCTTTGCGTGCTGCGCGTTCCTGGCAGGCACTCCGAGGATGCTTTTGCATATGACAACAACACTTCACTATAAACTACCGGAGAAGAACCAAACTTCTACAGACTAACAATTCTGCTCACTAATAAAAGGCCAAAACATACAGGAAACACACAATCAAAATACAAAAACTCACAAATTTACCCGTAAGCAAAACACGGCACGGAGGAATCTCAGAGCGCTCGAGATGGATGCAACTCTGCACATCAATGGTTATGCATGCATATAATTATAAAGAAAAACTTCCTAATTTATCCACTGAGGTCGAAGGTAAATTTAAACAATCTTACTTTAAAGAGGAAGCTTACAGGTGTGGGAAAAAAGGTAGGGAAGCGAGATGCTTGGCTCGTCAGCCGCGTGAGAAAAAACAAAAAGGGAGGAGTTCACAGCATCAAAAAAAGGGTATTTTGGGGACAGCAAAGCTATTGGCAAAACTTGGTTGCAGGGAGCAAGGACAAAATCCAGAACAAGTGTTAGGAAAAGGAGTCTCTTCTTACAGTTCGGAGAACTGCCGACACCATCAGGCGAGCTTGGAAGAGGAAGAGGTTATGGTTATCCATCACTTTTATGTGTGGGAGCATCGTCCCCCTTTCCCCGTATCTGTCTCCAATCAGGCTGCGGGCAGCAGCGGCGGTTTTGAGGGATTGGCATTCTAGCCAATTGCTGCAGCAGATCATCTACCGCTCAGCGGATTCAAACAGGGAAGGAGCGGATAGCTCCGCCATTGGTCAGAATTACGCAGCCGGGGGAAGGGGCGTTTCGCCAAGTTATTGAATGCTGGGTCATGATTGTAAAGTGAAAACATTTTCAAAGTAAACAGCTTTATTACAAAACACATACAGTTGTGGTTTGTAATTCATAGAATTCATAGCATGTATAGATTATAGTAGATCTGGTTAAAATAAAAATCTTACATTAACAAAATTAAATTTAACCCTGTGGGGATAAAAAGTTAAACACAACAAACTGATGGCATTCATCTGCTCATCCTTTACCTGTGGAAATAAATCGTTAAAACAGAAATTTTACTACTACCACTGCTACTATTACAACTACTGCTAATAATTATAATAACAATAAATATTAATAATAATAAATATTAATAATAATAATAATAATAAGAAGAAGAAGAAGAAGAAGAAAAAAATATACTAAAAGCTACGAAAATGCTACATTTCTCTCTCTGCTTTTAACGGTACTTACAAACTGAATGTGATAGAAGGTGCACATTCGCACCTTGAAGCGTGTCCAAAGCGAACTAGTCGCGTATTAAAATATGCCATTTTCATGCGCGTGAAGCGGAAATTTGGAAGGATCCTGACCGGGACCGCTCCGCTACCCTCCTCCTCCCTCCCTCCCTCCTTCTCCCAACCCTCCAGGAGCTCCCAGTGGACTCTGGTCTATGAGCTGACCATGTTAAACCCTTTGTGCTTCACACGGTTGTTCCTGGTGTGCAAAGATCTCGCTAGCTCATTAGCTTAGTTTCGTAGCAGCTATGGCTACATCTCTTCCGTCTAGCTCTCTTTCTCCCTCTGTGGCTCCTCTCACCTGTTCTCTGTGTCGGATGTTTAGTTACTCCCCCGCCTCCTTTAGCGATAATGGTGAGTGTAATAAATGTAGCATTTTCGTAGCTTTGGAGAAGAGGGTTTCAGAGGTAGAGGCCCGGCTCCACGATGTTGAGAATCCAGTAAATAGCCGAGGCCCGTTAGCCAGCGTGGAGCCAATAAGGATAGAAACACCTAGCGGTCCTCCAACAGAACCCACGCAGCTGGGATCACAGGCCGACTGGGTGACGGTACCTAGAAAGCATAGATCCCAGCCCAAAGGGCACCACCAACCTATCCACGTTTCTAACAGATTTTCGCCACTGAGTGACACATCCACTGAGAAACAGACTCTGGTAATTGGCTGCTCCATAGTCCGAAACGTGGTATTAGAGACCCCATCGACCGTAGTCAAATGTTTTCCTGGGGCCAGAACAGGCAACATAAAATCCCACCTAAAACTGCTGGCTAAGGATAAGCGTAAATACAGCAAGATTGTTATTTACCCTGGCGGTAATGACACCCGGTTACGCCAATCGGAGGTCACTAAAATTAGTGTTGCTTCGGTGTGTAAGTTTGCTAAAAAGATGTCGGACCGTGTAATATTTTCTGGTCCCCTGCCCGTTTGGAACACTGATGACATGTTTAGCCGCATGCTGTCATTTCATTGATGGTTGTCTGAGTGGTGTCCAGCAAACAATGTGGGCTACATTGATAATTGGAAAACTTTTGGGGGAAAACCTGGTCTGATCTGGAGAGACAGCATCCATCCCACTTTGGATGGAGCAGCTCTTCTTTCTAGGAATCTGGACAGATTTATTATTCCTTCAAAACACTGACAAACCAGGGTCCAGACCAGGAAGCAGAGTCATAGTTTAACCCACCTCTCTGCAGCTTCTGTACTGTTACCCACTCAATACCCCACTGAGACAGTGCCTTGCCCACGGCCAAAATCAAATAGACTAAAAGTTAACATGACAAAAGCAATACAAATCTCATTAAAATAAATATGACTCAGACCAAACAGGGAAATAGGGCAATTAGATGTGCTTTACTAAACATTAGATCCCTCTCCTCAAAGACTTTATTAGTAAATGACTTGATATGTGATAATACAATTGATCTATTGCCTATCAGAAACCTGGTTGCAGCAGGAGGATTTTGTAATTATAAATGAGTCAACTCCTTCCAATTATCAAAATTTTCACATTCCTAAAAGTACTGAGTGCATAACTGAACATAATTATTTGAAGGTTGACCTTTTTGTATTAAAAACACTTTTCTTTAATGGTCGGATGAAATATGCTAATTTTTTTAGATAGGAATTTTGGGTTTTCATGAGCTGTATGCCAAAATCATCAATATTAAAACAATAAAAGGCTTGAACTACTTCAGTTGTGTGTAATGAATCTTAAATATATGAAAGTCTAATGTTTATCTGTAAATTACAGAAAATAATGAACTTCATCACAATATACTATTTTTGTGAGAAGGACCTGTATTCCTCCCACATAACCCAGTCCTATCTGACCATTTTTTGATAACCTTTGAATTTACTTTTAGCGTTCCAAAACTGAAAGGAAATTTCATTACAGTAGAACTTTATCAGACAGTGCTGTAACAAGTTTTAAAGAATCTGTTCCATTCTTGCTTCCCTATCCGTTTCCCAGAATACCACAGTGGATGGCAGTAATTCCAACACTAATCCTTCAGAAATTGATGGTCTGGTTCAAAGTATTAATTCCTCACTGTGTTTGGCACTAGACAGTGTAGCCCCCTTAAAAAATAAGGGAATTAGCCATAGGAGGTTGGCTCCCTGCTTTAGTGTAGAGTTACGTACTTTAAAGCAGAATACTAGGAAACTGGAGAGAAAATGGTGCTCCACACACTTAAATGATTCCTTTCTAACCTGAAAAAAATTGACTACTACTTTTTAAAAACGCCCTTCGACAAGCTAGAACAGCATAATTCTCATATTAACAGAGGTAAATAAAAACAATCCTAGGTTTCCTTTTATTTATTTTTATTTATTTATATATTTGATAGGGAGAAGTATGTACATTAGACCTGTGACATACTACAACATTTGTAGCCTAGGCTAATTTACAATGTCCGTCCCTAGAAGGGTTAAAAAAACTACGCACATATATATATATATATATATATATATATATATATATATATATATATATATAAATATAAAAGAATACACAATATATATATATAAATATACAAGTATACACGATATATATATATACTGTGATGGACAGGCGACCTGTCCAGGGTGTACCCTGCCTCTCGCTTGTTGACAGCTGGAGATAGGCACCAGCCCCACCGCAACCCCTGGATGACTAAGCAGTTCGGAAATGGATGGATGGATGGATATATATATATATATACTTACACATACATATATACATACATATACATATACACACACACACATATATATATATATATATGCACATACACAAACATATATATTTATACACACATATTTATATATATATATATATATATATATATATATATATATAAATCTCAGCACTGCTTTTGACACAGTCGATCATAATATTCTCTTAGAAAGGCTTGAACATAGGGATCTGGATGGCATTAATTTGGCCTCTGGTAATAATATAAAGAACCTTGGTGTAATGTTTGGCCAAGACATGACATTTAAATCCCATATTAAACAGGTTTCTAAGATTTTTTTTCTTTCACATCCTGTCCAGGAGTAATGCAGAGAAACTAGTCCATGCATTTGTTACTTCAAGGCTGGTCTACTGTAATTCCTTATTATAAGGAAGTCCACAAACTGCAATTAAAAGCCTTCAGCTGATCCAAAATGCTGCGGCAAGAATCCTCTGTCTCTGAAATAGTTGACGCACATCCTGTTCACATATCCTCAGCGCAGGCAGGGGGTCAGGTATGGGGATGGTTTGAGGTCATGCTAGGCCTTTTGTAATGGAGATGGTGGGGGAGGTGGAAGGTGTGAAAGTCGTTTCAAACCTGGAAAAAAAGTCATTGAGGTCCTCAGCCAGGCGGGGGCTCCCCACAGGGTGGGGGGATGGTCTCCTGTAGTTGGTAATGGTCTACAGGCCCTTCCAAACTGCATTCTTTATTGTGGTGTAGCAGTGGTCTAAAGTCTTCATGTCCCTGGTGGGACACGTCACGTGTTGTCTATATTTAGTCAGTTCAAGTTTGAGATTTGCTCTATTAAAATCCCCGAGAATGATTAGCAGACAGTCCGGTTGAGTTTTCTCCACGTCTGTGATCTGGTCGGCGAGGTGATGTAACGCCTCCGTTACACACGCCTGCGGTGGAATGTATACAGCGACCAGCACAAACGAGGCGAACTCCCGCGGTGAATAAAATGGCCTACAGTTTTTGAAAAAAGACTCTAGGTGAGGGCTGCATGTCTTCTTTGACACTGTGACATCTGTACACCAACCTTTGTTTATGTAGAAGCACGTTCCTCCTCCGTTTGACTTCCCAGACAGATCCGCGCAGCGGTCCGCTCGGAACAGCTGGAAGCGCGGCAGCTGTAGTGCGCTGTCCGGGATGTGTTCACTGGACCAGGTTTCAGTGAAGAAAAAGGTGGCAGAACGACAAAAGTCTGAGTTCTTGGATAGGAGAAGGAGCAATTCATCCATTTTGTTAGGCAGAGAGCGGACATTCCCCAGGTGTATGGATGGGAGAGTGGTGCGTAATACCACCACTGTTTCCCTCGTCGGTGTCTCCGTCTAAATGCACAGAGCGCTGCTGCTCCTCCAGTCAGAATCTCCATAAAGCAGTCCTGTTGATTAAAAATCGGTGAAAAAAGTCCGGCACTGGATAGCCCTATTTGTAAGATTTCATCTCTGTTAATTTTAATAGCAGAGGGAGTGCAGAAAACTACGCAAAAAAGTAAAAATGTAACAACTTCTAGGGAGCGAAGTTCCGAGGCGTCCACCCGCGGCGCCATCTTGAACATGAGCAACTTTTAGGCCTAAAAGTGGTTGTGAATTACTTTTATCTTAAGAAAGTAGGAGTCCTAAATTTAAGAGTGACACGCCCACATTTTTTAGGAGTTACTCCTAAATTCGGCAGTTAGGACCTACTTTTAGCCCTAAGATTCTTTATGAGAACAGCTGTATCCTATTTTGGCTTCTCTCCTTTGGCTCACTGTTAAATCCAGAATAAAGTTTAAGGCTACGTCCACACTAAGCCGGATAAGGTTATACGGGGAGTTAGACGCCTAATGTTATCCACTCAACACAAGCATTTACGTCCCGTTTACGGTCCGTTTAAGGTCCCATGATTGCGCAATCCAATGCCTACCTATGCATGTACTGGGCATGCGCGGGGAAAAACAAAAAGAACGCAGATTGACGCGTATAATCTATGTCGCTGTCGGCGCCTCCTGTGTCGCCTTCTTATCCGCAAGTAGGTTAAGGTGAACTTTGCAAATGTCTGAATTTGCAAAAGAAGAAGTAGCATAGTGAGACTCGTCTCCATCTTTGCTGTTGTCATTATATGCTGTGGCGTTGTTGTCGTCATCAATTTAGGACGCAGCGTTTGATTGACGTTGCAGGTCTGATTTAGGCGGGGACCGGATAAGTTGCGTCCAGACGTGCTCATTTAGCCATTGAGATAACAGTTAGATGGCTCTCTTACCCGGCTAATACTTATCCGGCCACAGACCACAAACAAAGCCGCCTTAGTGTGGACGATACGGGGGTGTAGACTAAATACTTATACGTTTAAGGCGTTATCCGGCTTAGTGTGGACGTGGCCTAATCAACTCCAATATACATCAGAGATCTGATTTTTCCATACGTTCCTAACAAAGCACTTTGTTCTCAGAATGCAGGTCTACTGGTAGTTCGTAAGACTTCTAAAATTAGAATGGGAGGCAGATCTTTTAGTTATCAGGCTCCTCTCCTGTGGAACCAGCTCCCAGTTTTAGTCTGTGAGGCAGATACTCTGTCTGTTTTCAAGACTAGGCTTAAAACCTTCCTTTTTGATAAACCTTAGTTAGTTGTAGTTAGTGGCTTAGGTTATTCTGAGCTATTTTTTCTATTTACGCTGCCATAGGCTTACACTGTTGGTGGACAGACTGACCACAATGGGTGTGTCCAAATTCAGTGTCTGCATCATCCTGAGGATCCTTCCTACCCGATTGAAGGAGGACGGGTCCTCCAATGACCACAAAAGCCGGAAATAAGTGTCTGTGAATTTGGACAGCCTACCGTTCTTTCTGTTCCCCCCCCTTACCCTTTGCGCATGTCCTGTCGCCTAGCAACCGTGACAGCCCTAAGCACATGCAACAGAAAATTTAATTTGAGAATGCATTTCTTCATCTTCTTACTTTTATATCTTTTAAGGAGCTAAATTAGTTTTCTGCTCATCACCAGATAATGTTTTGTCTGAGACTAAGAGATAATCATATCCAGGTAAGTAATTCTAATATTATAGAAAATGATTTAAGTAAAATGGTTAAGTAAAAAAAGAACTCATATATATAAAAAAAAAAAAAAAAGAATATATATATATATATATATATATATATATATATATATATATACATAAATAGGTGAAGTTTGGATAGTTTCATTTATTCTAAATACAATAATGCTCTCATCTGTTATGTAAATCATACCTTAACACTTGTTATTCTGTTCTCTATTTTTCCTTAACCAGACCAGACTCTTCAATTGCAGGATTATTTGAAAGGCAATAGGTTTAATATTTAAAACATGGTGTGTAATGAGTTTTAAAGTATTTGATCCAGTTTCCCCTGTTTACATATTTATGAACATATTTTACAGATGAGACATCCGTCCACTGAGCAGCTCTGCAAACCCTGATGGACGATGTAGTGGACAGCAGGAGGAGACATCCTGAAGCTCTCTGCAGACCATCCTGAGGTTTCACTCCCCAACCAGACGACCAGCAAAGGATCCCTGCTGCAGCACTCCATCCATGTCTCTAGAAACACTGCCAGCGATTGCCATGTATTTAAAAAAAAATAAATAAATGGTTTACTACCCTGTCACTCAGGTTAATCCTGTAAGTACCCATTAAAATGTACTATGTTCTGTAATTAGTTGTATTTTATTTTTGTCTAATTTTCATATGTTCTTAAAAGATTTCTACAAATAATTAAGCATTAATAAGGTTGATTTTGTTGTTCAATGTCACATTAGTAAATAAAATATTTAGAAAAATTACAATTAATTACAAAAAGTATTTCTTTCATTCAATTTATTCAGAACAACCCTTTCTTAAAACAATTAAAAAGAATTTTATATTTACACCCCACCCCCTAAAAATAAAACAGAATCCTCTCCCTGACCTAATGAGGTCCAACAGGTCTTCATTCTCCTCTTCCTTTCTGCTGGCTGCCTGTCTCCATCATTCTCTTCGTCCTCTCTCCTCTCAGTAGCTCACTGCTGCATTTGGTCCTGGAGTTTCCTCATGGATGGAAACAATAAGGAGAAAGACCTCTGTCCTAACATCTCATCCATGGGGACAAACCAGGACCAGCTAGCAGCAGTGGGGGCTTCCCACTCATTCCCTCCTCTGAATCTGGATACTTCCATTCCTAAAGACAGATCACAAAAAAGTAAGCTCAAACTTAGGAATTGCTCTTTGTTAACTTGTGTAACTAACAAAAATATTCATTTTATTTATTTAATTGTTCCCTTTTTTTCTGGGCAGGGTTCAATTTCCCCCACATGCCCATTTTTTTCAGAACTATCTTAGTGTAGGAGAAAGAGTGAAAGTATTGCTGTTGTGCTAATGACTGCCATCAAAATCATTGTTTTTGAACAATACTGCACAGAAATATCAAAATAAGACTAAATAAAAGAGGGGAAATATTTCAACTGTTTGACTGCTGTAAGTACTGCAATCTGTACTGCTCAAAACAAAATAAACAACGTCCTTTATATTCTAAGTAGTACGAGGGTGAATAAAACTGTACTCATACGAATAGCATTGGTAAATAAATGTAATCTTTTAGATCCACACCGCAGTAGCGGAGCTTTTTACTCCTGTTAAAGAGTTCATAGTTCGGAGCTTTATGAATGTGGCAGTTTGCTCCTTTGTCCTCAAAACATATCAGGAAATATTTAATTCACTAATAAGAAATTAGCTATATATGAGGGAATATTCAGACGAGAAATAAGAAACAAGCTAGTTTACGAGAAATAATTTTAATTACAGATGTAAATGTAAAAAAATGCTTCCCGAGAAAGAGGAAAAGACGCATTAGACCCGGCCAGGACGGGGCCGAACCGCAAAAGTGTCTCGCCAGGCGTCCCGATTGGTCTAACATAGCATAACAACACAACAGCTATAAGTTTTTACTTTTTGTACCACCAGTTTTTTTAAAACTTCCATCTGAAAGCATAAACCTCTCCATCGTGTTAACGCTCGCTTTGTCCGCCATTATTTCAAACTGTTTGAAGCTCTCTACTGAAAAAAATTATGGGATAGGCAGACGTTAAACGATCCACCAGACCCATCCTTGAGATTCGGGCAAAAGGAGGACGTATTTGTGGGCCGCATTTGAAGGATCCTACGAATTTGGACAGTCTTTGTCGCAGCGCTGTGACGTGGCATCCTTCAAATGAGTCCTCCGAAGGATGCAGACCCTGAATTTAGACACAGCCTTTTCTTCTCTCTTCTACTTTTTTCTTCTACCACTCTGCAGACATATTTTTTCTGCTGTTATTGTGATTGTTAACCCAGTTTTCTCTCAGTACTTTTCTTCCCATAGAAGCTCCAAATGGTCTGGTACCCTGCTCAGCTTTAAAGTCCCCTGCTGGATGGGGAATATCAGGCCAGATGATGCTCAAAGTCACAGAGCATCCTCCATTCTGTCTCTTCTCTGTCTTCTCAGACCCCCAGATGGTCGTGGCAGATGACCGCTTGTACTGAGCCAGGTTCTGCCAGAGGTTTCTTCCCAAAATAAATTATATCCATGTTCAGTTTTATAATTGTATTGGGTAATAAAGCGTTTTAAACTAAGTAAAATGAGCCCACCCATGTGTAATCTCATTATCTTGAACCGCATTTGTGCTGCAAAGTAGTCTGTGATTCGGTGGCCGAATTTCCCACGCTTACACGCGGATGCGACGTCAATCTACAATTCTTGCACGTTCTCGATTTAACAGGAAGAAGGAAGACAAAGAACCCAAACTTGAGATGTGGTCAATTAAAAACTACATGTTGCTTGTTGTTGTACAGCTGGCGATGTGCGCAATGTGCGGAGGCCTGAAAGTACGCTATGTCACTGATTTATTTACTTTTTGTGCTCGCTTCCGCGGTGGCTGTTGTTACTTGCAGTTGTTACTGTGGCAGTTGCGAGTTTAATTTCTTCAATCTGGCCTCTTTTAAATCAGAACAAAACATGAGACGTCTCTGCTGTCAAAATTAGCAGCCAAGCTTAATTTTGAGTGGCTATATTTGTCCGAATTGAGTGAAATTACTGAACAAATCCCAAACTTTCCAAAAACTCTACATTTCCTGGTGTCGTGCTAATTGTTGTTGTCTTGAAAAGTATTCAGGTAGGTTCAGCTCAGTTCACAAGATATTTTAATCATTATTGTTCATTCCCATGCTACTATTTTCATATGATAGTTGTGTTGTTCATCCTTTATTAGTTCAGTCTGTCTATACACAGACTAGTATGGTATAGTCTGGTATTTGAAGTAGTAAGAATGTATATATATATATATATATATATATGTAGGGGACTTTATCAATTAAATAATTAATTTATTGGTAATGGTTATTATCTATCTGGTTATGTTAAGAATATTAAATAATAATTGTAAATTAGTAGTTAATTATTCTTTAAATCATTTTATCGGGGCACCACTAGCCACTGGGCTAGAAACAAGATATTATATATAATCAAAAGGGGATTATCAACAAATAATCTAACTTATAATGGTTAATTATTAGTGATCACACCAGAAAAGATCCTATCTTAAGGACATTATTTTTTTGCAATAATTCACATACACACTCAGAATAAAAGAAACCAGAGATTAGATTCAATTTAACAAATGTATTCTAAAAACACAACTAAAATAAAACATAAAAACACTACTTATACCAAACGGTTGATAAGACGACTACCGGGACCTGAGCAATATGGCGACCGGCGATGACATCACTTAGGCACGTCACGGGGCGCCTCCTACTGATGTCGTACGTGTATGACGCGAACGCGCGGCTCGTCGGATAAGAACAGGGGGGATGTTTTATGATCCCGTTTTATGACTTATTGTTTAAGTTGAAGCAAAAGGCCTGTGGTTCTTTTCTAACAAAGATGCCTCGTGGCTTTTATCAGTAAGTTAGCTTCTGCTAATAAAACTCTGGTTGGTAAATATGGAGGAAAAAGGGATTAAAATGTCCTTTGTGTGCTGCGCGTTCGTAACAGGCACTCCGCGGGTGCTGAACCGAATGCCTATGACACCAAACACTTACTATCAAACTATCAGAGAGGAACCAAGACTTCTACAGACTAACAATTTTGCTCACTAATAAAGACAAAACATACAGGAAACTTACAATCAACAAGTACAAAACTCAAAAATTTTACATGTACGTAAGCTCTCTGCAGACCATACTGATTTACATGCAATGATCAGGGTTGTGATTGCATGATCATTGCATGATCCGGGCACAACCTCACGCCGATGACTCACCGCAATCTGCTGGGATTCCTTACACAGAAAACTTAACTGATTGGAATGTTTGGATAATTGTATTGAGATTACTTTTGTTGTAAAGTGCCCTTAGATGACATTTGTTGTGAACTGGCGCTATATAGATAAAAGTGAATTGAATTGAATATTTGAGAAAGTTAATCATGGTTAATCATGATTGTGATTAATTCACCGGTACATAGTGATGAAGTAAATCAACATTATTTGGTGTTTGAGAGCTCTATACAAAATACAAGAGTTGTGGAAATGGAGTCAATGGTGGTGATGAATTTGAGTAGTTTGGTCTCAAACCCTAACTGACCCTAACTTGGATCAGGGTTTCTGCAGATTTCAGGAACCACCTGTTTCATACCCCAGGCCAGGGCTGGGCGATTTTGTAAATAAAATAATCACAATTATTTTCACTATATTGAACAATCTCAATTTTAGATTTGATTTTGTCTAATCAAACCAACAATAATAAAAGCAATTAAATATAGCCTACACTAATGTCACATACAGAGCGTGTCCTACCACTGTTGTATTGCTAACATCACATCACTTCAAAATGGTGTGTGTCTCTTTGTCCACAGAGGGATGGTAGGACTTCAGGTGATTAAACAGACTTGTTGTATTACCAACTTTGTTGAAAAGGTGTGTCTGCACATCTTACAGATCGATTTAGTCTGGCTGTTGTCCTCTTTGAAATATCCAAACTATTTCCAAACAACTGAGCTCGTGATGCCACTTCTCTCCACAATGTTATTGCAGTATTCTCTTCTGTGGTCAGTGTCAACAATTTGGACATCTTTATCATATTCCCTGTTGTCAATTTTCCTTCAAAATTCTTAATCAGCTGTAGACTCTTGATTTGCCAGTTAGCTTGATACTAAGGCAGTGCTTCGACTGGATTGGTCAGTTGCCATAACGATTAAAACATACCACATGATTATTTGTGATTTCAATTAAAATACGATTATTCATCCAACCCCACCCCACCCCAAGGCAGATTTGAAGTTCATTTCATCAACATGTTTCTGCTGACTGGAAATATATTAACAATTTGGTGTGAACCTGCTAAGGAAACATGCAGTTTTAATAAGTGTTGGATTGCTGCAATTTCAATAAAGCCTTTTCTATTGACTGTTTAGAGAGATGTAAATACTTTTTAAAGAGCTGGTATAAATAAAAATAGAAAGGAAAACAAAAATATGTTATCTTTTTTCATATTTGGGATTTCCCTGTCTCATTTTTTCTTTACCAGAAACAAACTTCTTGGTTGAATTAATATTATTTGTCAGATGTAGCTCGTGTAGCAGTTTATGTAGTAGGATCGTGGAATTCATACTTCGATATATTTTAGGATTAAAAATACTTATATTTATATTTTTTTACTCAAAAATAAGAAAACAAGATAAAATATTATAATTATGAGGCAGATACTTTTGTTTTACATAGAAAACATCTCCAGCCAGCAACATTTTTTCCCATAACACCCTAAATACACCCTCCACCTCTGACAAAGACACTGCATCTGTGACACCTTAACAGTGCCTCTGGCCTCTTCACACCTGGTTTTTGAAATAAGCTGCACTGACATGTGACAGCTGGTGCTGCCGAGTGCTGCTGCAGAACAAACACACACATACACACACAGCTCATGACACTTTTTGCTGTTATTATTGATATTTATTTGTTTTAATTTATATTTACACCTTAGACACAGACCTGTAACAACCACATGAGGAGACAAAGCTTTTCCTTAGTAAGCAGGGAGGCAGAAGCATCCGGCACCAGGGCTTATTACACAGCACTTCAGCAGAATGTCTCTCATGGTTTCTCTAAGTGTCTTCAACTTTATTCCAAATAGCTAGGTCCAATTGGCAGTGCTAATAATGTAATTGTTGTAGTCTGTACACATTCCAGCATAATCTGTCCTATACAGCCGAGTGGAGTGCAGCCCCTGGGGCAACTGCTCCTACAGGATGTTTTATTAACACGCATTAACATGCACACAAATATTTAACAGCTAAAGATTCCAGCTTTTTAAGACATAATAAATTACATAATAAATAACAGCAGTCATTAATATAAAAACAAATAAGAAAAAAAAAAGTTTTGCATATAAAGTAACCAACCTTGAGACTTGGCAGATGTTTTGTTGGGTAATGTTTCCCGTTAGTTGGTAGTATGCAACAGATCATTGAGGCCTATTTTACCCTCAAACTCTTGTTGCATTAATAAATGTCCAGAATTAGTTTAAGTAATGCATATTGCAGGGAGATTCCCGACTTTTATATATTGTGCGCGGTTATGACCGTTTCATTAATTTGAAAAGAGATCTACTAATAGTTGAAGCAATCTTTTTTCAGTCTTTTCAGGTGATCCCACACAGTTTTTCCAGTTTGTAGTAGTAGTTTAGTTCTTAAATGTGGTTAGGCCATTCTGAAACCTTAATTTTCCTCTTTCTGAGCCATTCATTTGCTGATTTGGACAGCAGTGTCCCAGGCGGATAAACCCCGGTAGTTTCAGCTTTAGCGGAATTTTTCAAATTGTGTCCAGAGTTCCAGTTGGACTCCACCATGCCACAACAAATACTTTCAGAAGGTATTTAAACCCAGGCCTCAATGATTTCTAACCTTTTATCCAAACATTAGTCCAAACACCTTAGTACAAACATGATGAATATATGTTTGTGTCCTGTAGAACAAAACCAATACTAGTCAGAAATCCCCACTCTCCACTCAGTGTTCCTGGTTTGCTTCATAATCAGTTTCCTTTTCTCAATGGAAAAAGGTTCGTGACAAAGGACAACCTTGGAAGAGTCCAGCTCTAATCGTAATCTGACAATGCAGACCGAGCTCTGACACTGGACTTACAGGGACCTAACAGTCTGAATCAAAGGGCCTGGTAACTGGTAGTGTATAGTGCTTTCTGCGGGTGTCTTGGGGTCTTTCCACGAATTAGGAAAAAATGGCGCAGGAGATCGATAGGACAGATTGGTGCTGCGTCTGCAGTGAAACGAGCACAATAAAGGTTGGCTGTGGTGAAGACAAGGCTGATAATGGATTTAAGGTTCCACCCTGATCTATGGTCACGAGCTCTCTCTACAAATGAAAAACATGACCTAATAAATGCCCCCCCAACATTTTTACACATTTTTCAAATAACTAAAAGCCAACATTTTGTCAGAGCCGTGTTTCATAACTTTATGCACTCTATGGTTATGATCCCCAGGCCTTGATACAAATGTTTTTTTTATCTTCTTCTCCATGCACAATTTCTTTTTAATAGTAAAAAATTATTGTCAAGGAGTGTATTACAGTCTGATACCTTTAGAAAACATGCAGTGGCAGCAACAAAAGGTTATAAACCTTCTTTATTTGCTTTACTGTTACATTACCAACCATTATCTATACATATTATCCTTAGAGGGGGCTGGGACCTTCAGAGGTCATCAGGTGAGATGTTGGGAACATACTGGATAGGTCCAGTCCATCACAGGGCAACACACAGGACAATATACCCTGCACTCTGGCGTCTGAAGGCAATTTAAAAAGACCAGCTAACCTAACTGTCAATATTTTTAAACTGTGGGAGGAAGCCGGAGTACCCAGTGAGAACCCGGGATTACATGGGGAGAACATGTTTCCTGAAATGCTTACTCCACCATAGAACAACCATAGGCCAGGATTAGAACTCTGAGCCTTCCTGCTGAAAGGCAACACTGCTAACGACTGTGCCACTGTACAGCCCGCTTTTACACTGTATAAGGAAATAAAACATTGATCTGATGCCGATACAAGGTATCACATCTAATGGGCTTTTGTGATGCCAGAGGAGTGAGTAGATAGCAAGAGTTATTAAATGTGTTCTCTGGACAGTGAAGACATGCGGTAAGTAGTTCATATTCAGTGTAATAAATGAGGCACTGATGCAGAAGGAGTGGACTAAAACTAAGATGGAGGTAAGAAAGAAAATATAAAGCTAGTTCTTTTTCTCCTCGGTGAAAATGAAGCTCAAACATAAAAAAACTCTGTAACATCTGATTGTACTAAGTATTTTAGCGCTTTTGGATCTATGAGATGGATTGTGAATGAAACAGTTTGAGGTGCTTGCCTCATCATATGAGTTGATGAAAACACTGCTGTGACCATAAATTACTGTCTGAGACATCACTTGGAAGCGTTAGAGGCAATGATGGCGCTCACTCTGCGTGTGATGTACGTGTGGGGACAGCTGAATCTCCGAATGAGAAGCACTCGCCAATGGAAAGGTGAGTCAGTCCAATCTGGCTGAATGTGGGGAAATGTTACAGTCAACACAGCGGTGTTCTCAGTGTGAATGCAGGACAAAGCCAGCTTCCTACTGACAGCTGGCTGTGAATGTCACTGCGACACCCACAGGCTCCATTTGCGTTCGGAGTGTGAGGCCTCAGTGTTGGTGTTCTCTGTGCCCGGGAAGAATTGCCAAAATGCTTGTGGGAACGCCTTTGTTGTGTGTGATGGACCAGAAATAAAACATTTGTTGAATACAAAGCAACAAAACGTCTGAATGCTGTTTCTTAAACTGCCTTGTTTCCAACAACTGGCTCATCCATAGCTGGAAAATGCATAAATCCCCCCAGCTTCCAAATGTTTTAGATAAGAATGACATTATTCTGCTATTATACAAGCCAGCCAATCTTGTCTGTCACTCTGGCAGCAGCAATTATTTCACTCCTACTGGCAGCTGTCAGCTTTCACAGTTGTAAAGATAATGTTTAGTGGCACTTTGGAGCAGAAAAAGGGAAAGAAATGGCAGGGGGAAAATGAATGGCAGTGTTGTTAAATCAACAGTGGGGTATGTGTGTATGACTCACATCTGAGCACCGACTTCCAAAAAGGACAGCAGGTCTGCTGTAGAAAACATGACATGTTGTACTGAAGGAGTGGCTGTTGTGTGGTGAAGAAGAACATGAGAAGAGAGGATAGGATTTGGGTAGAAGTTTCCCTCAAGTGAGGAGAGGAGATGGAACCCTGAGTCTGTCTGAAGATCTTAGCTGTACAAGCATACAGTACGAGATGAAGGCCCTCCAACAGAGGGGGGCAGAGGCCAGAATTTTAAATGACTAAGGTTCAAGCTGCAGAAACTAGTCAAATCATCTGTCGACTATTTTCCCCTTCTGGCCTGACATGATTGACATCACATGCTCCTGACCATGATTCATTTCCAAGTATGAAGGAAGAAACACATAGAAGAAAAAGGAAAATATGAGAGGCTGCTGTAGCTGAGAAAGGAGCACTATCTGATCATGAGTTCTGCTTTTCCACAGGTCAGTCTGTGAATTAGTCTGGTTCTAGCTGTCAGAGGAAAGGTGCTTAAGGTGGAGAAAGAAGAGCAGGAGAGCTGGCGAGATAAGAGACAGATGGAGGAGAAGCCGAGGAAGGATTGCAGGAGCTGACAAGGCTCTGAAAAAAGGTGGATAGAGAATAGATGGAGGAGATACGGGGTGCTGACTTGTCTGAGAGAGAGCCTTACGGGCCTCCCTTACAATCTGGACATGTGTCTTGTCCATGGCTAAGACGCTCCTTGATCTCTCTCACAGCGATCCTGTAAAGGCAGCAACGGGACAGGTGTGCTGCCAGTCCCCTCCAGACCCCCATGGGGGAAATGCAGGACAGACAGCACTGGGAAGGAAAGGTAATCAGGGGGGCAGGAAGTCAACTGAAGTCAATTCCTGTTGCTCATTGGGATGCAGGTGAATACACTGTCAGTGACGTTCTTACAGCATGGGGATTTACATAATGTGACAGTGGTATAGACGCATCAGGACATAGATCTTTCTCCTAATCCTCGGCCAGTTTAGTCCACCTGAACCGGCTGCAGCCACTGTCCATGTGTCTGCCCAGAGAGCTCCCCTTCAACCAAGACTTAATTTGGATTTACATATCATGTCATGGTTTCGGTTGTGTTTCTTCTCCTTGTCATTAGTGTAACTCCGAGCTCGCTGTTGTTGACAGATCATAGAGAGGCTTTCCTATAGTGGTACATCAATCTGTGCTGGGACACAGAAAAGGCCAGTTGCTCAGCTATTAGATTAAGAAATCCAATTTTGACACAAAGAAAAAGCCATCAGAAACGGATGGAGAGCCTGCAAAATCCCTTCCTATCACTCAAGTCAAAAACAAGATTATCTCAAGCCGGGGGAGGAGAGAAAGTGTCCTCCTGTTTTTTTCTATTTTAAAAGCTATTTCCCACATTCCTGCAAAGATAAACTTTTTCATGTTCAACCACCAGCCAAAAATGATGCCAGGCAAAAGCAATCGTTCTCTGTTTCAGGCAGTTGAGTGCAAATGACTGATGATCCTATCATGCTGATGCTATAAAAGAAATGAAGAGGATATTGGAATAACAAAGTGAAGAAAGACAAACTCTTCTGAGCAGCATATGTTTTATCTCCCCTCCATACATCAAGCAAATGTTGTGAGACGCTCTCCGTGTGTTGCTGGGAGGGGCCGCCATCTGAGATGTAAACATCACAATTAACTGGAGTTTTTTTTTTTCTTTGACATCCTGCATATCAAGCAGGAAGATGGATTCAAGAAAACAGGGAACAGTTTCTCCCATTGACATAACTAATATAAAATACAGGCAGGGCCTTCAATAAATTAAACAAAGTGAGTTAAATTGATAAAATACAGCCTGGAGCATGGATTGGCAAAGTAGGCATAAAGTTCCCGGATGTGTACTACCACCACAGTGAAATCCAATGTATGCTACGCTATCCCACAATGCAGCAGAAGCCCCAAAATCGTAGAAGAAGAGTTACGTCGGCTATGCCGAGAATGGGACCACAGGTGATATAACGTAATGTAAACATCCCGGTAAAATGGTGGAGCAGTATGTCCGATTTCATGCCTATTACCCACTCGTTTGCTAAGCAGTATTTACTGGATCAACGGCCAAGAAGTAGCTACTAGTAGTATGTAGTACATACTATAGAATTCGGATACAGGGCTAGTTTATACTTCTCCATCAGGAAGTTTGTACTCACATGACACACATAGTGACACAGAAGTTTTCTTTTTTAACTTCCCCATTGGTGTGTCAGTGTCGCAAGGTGTTATAGAAATTTGGAATCTGAATATAATTCCTTTTCTAAATGCCCCTTCTAAGTGGGTCTGTTGATGATGATTCACTGAAAAATGGACAGCCCTAATCTGAAGAACATTGAATTGGATACTTGTAAGAGAAGGGAGATTGGATTAGGAACAACAAAGGACAAACTGTCAAAATGTGTCAAGAACGAGACCATGTGCATACATCTGATGGAACCACTGCTTATCTGTTTGACACTGGATATCTATGGGAATTTTCTGATGTTTGGACAAGCTGAGCTTCGTTTTGCAATCAACACAATCTGCAAAGACGCATGCTGCCTCATTGGAAGACCTGAAATGGAGCAAAGGATACAAAGGCTACTGAAAGATTAAGACTGTGATAGTGTTTATATATTTAAGGTGTAACTTAGGGTGGATGAGTTAGGGAATGTACGGGGTAAGCCTATTCCCTCCGTTTCTGGCCAGAACACATTTTTTGTAATCAATACTATAAAATGTCTACAAGGATTCTGTCTCACCTTATTTTTAGAGTTAATTTTGGAGTTAATTTTTCCTACAACTCAAAGCAATTCCCCACCAGGACAGAAGTGGGAGCAGACCTTTCCTGGCATGTCTGCCTACAGTTGTCTCTGGCCGATGACAGTTTATTTGCTCAAGGAGCAATGGCGGAAAGAGAGTACGTTTTTATTGACCTGGAACTGCTGGATTTCAAGGAAAAAAAACGTTGTTACAAAGAATTTAACAGGAGCAAAGGAGACATCAGTGTTGAATGTTCACCGACTAAACAGAACAGGGCGGAGGTTGGGCAAATATGCAGCGCTTGTTCAGCTATTAAGGGTCATAGATGGTGAATTTCTCTTCAGATACTTTTGCAAGACTGTTTACAGATGTGATGAGCTGGTTCAATATTTGGAACCAATCATATGGCACCAAGACCACATGCCATGCCAATTAATGTCGCACGGACACTCACTGTGACCCTATGGGTTTTAGCTTCGGTGCAGGTCGACAGGGTGTCACTTTGATCCATAAAATGTCTCCTCCTCATCCTGTACAGTGTTGGGGATTGTGTCCGCCGTCTGCCAGTAGTCAGCAATAGCAGCTGATTTGTGACAACTGTGGAACATAACAAACTGTGTAGGCAGCCTCGACGAGAAGTATGTCAACATCAGAGCACCACCTAATGCCTGGAGGAAATACTTCAATTACAAAGGGGATCACTCTATTGTCTTGATGGCAACCTGTGATGTCAGACACGTCTTCACCATGGTGGACATCCGAAGATGTGGACTGGAGTGCGACATTAGGGTCTTTAAAGAGAGAGTATTTGGTTTGCTGCTACCTAGAAACAAGTTTCTTCCCGAGAGCAGGACTTAAGCCCCTCTTAAAGCATTCTATTATTATTAAAAAGAACTTAAGGAAAAGCTTGATTTAGTTGAAAGCCCTCTTCCCAACGGTAAGATACAGGCTACAGAGAGGGGAAATATGGTTTTTGTTTTTGAAAAACAGATATTTGAAGTTAGGCTACTCAACATTTTTTGTGACTTTACCCTAACTGCTCCTCATGAGCATGGATAAATTATGAGGTAGCACCTCAACAACACTGGATAACTCACTGTAAATATCTTAAATAAAATAAAAATAAAAAAACTTACAAAATGAGTTTTGGGATCATGCTGCTCAGAACAGTGTAAACATTTTAACAATAACATCAAACTTTTTCCATTTTCCATTGTAATTAAATAAGTCCCTTCAACTTGCACTTCATTTTAAAAATTATACCCAAATGTGTGTTAACATGAAAAATCTTGAAACCTATGTATAATAATGTTTGTGACAAGGCAAACCGTTTGTACATCCATTAATATTTCATTAAGTTAAGAGTCTTTTCTTTAAGCTTATCACTCATATTTCCAACTGCTAGCATAGAGAGCAGCATGTCAGCTGACTGAAGTAAGAAGTAAGCTGCCAATGAGCTAGATACATTCAGTCATTCAAACACACAGTGATGGTAAGCTACATTGTAGCCACAGCAGCCCTGGGGTGCACTGACAGAGGCAGGGCTGCCAGACACTGGTGGCCCTCTGACCACCATCAGTAGGCAACCGGTGAAGGGTCTTGCCCAAGGACACAACGACCGAGACAGGCGGAGCCGGACCTCGAACCAGCAACCTTCTGATTGCTAGACGAACTCCCACATAAATCCTAGAGTTAATTGAATGTAACAACAAAACTGTGGGAACATCCAAGATCTTTTGCAATTACTTTTTGATTCTTTCCTTCCTCATGGAGGGTGTCAGTGATGTTTTTCTGCCCAACTATCACGTCAGCAGTCTTCCCCATGATTGTGATTCCTGTTGAACCAGACTGAGAGACCAATTAATGGCTCAGGAAGTCTTTGCAGGTGAATTGAATTAGCTGATTAGTGGGACAGTTTGAGCCTAAAATCTTGAACCTTTTCACAATATTAAAATTTTCTGAGATCTGGAAGTTGGAGTATCTAAAACCTGTAAGCCATAATCATTAAAATTATAACAAATAAGGGCTTGAAATATTTTGCTTGGTGCACCAATCACAGCACTGGGACTGCCCTTGTCAAAGTTTTCAATGACATCTGCATAAATACATACTGCAGCAGAACCCCAGTTGTAGTTCTGTTGGATCTTATTGCAGCATTTGCCGATGTTGATCATAAAATGTTACTAGAACGACTGGAGAGCTGGGTCTGACTCTTTGGTACAGCACTTCAATGGTTTGAGTCATAACTCAAGAACAGGAAGTTCTTTGTGTCCATTGGAAATTTCTCATCAGAACAAACAGAAATCACATGTGGGGTCCCCCAGGGCTCCATCCTAGGACCCCTGTTCAATATTTATATGTTCCCACTAACCCAGATTATAGCAGCCAACAAGAATAGTTGCCATAACTATCCAGACGACACACAGCTATACATTACATTGTCACTAGGTGACTTTGATTCTGTCCAGTCCTTAAATGAATGCATTGAACAAATCAACGACTGGATGTCCCGTAACTTTCTCCAGCTAAACAGAAACAAAACGGAAGTAATTATTTTTTTACCAAACTCCTCCTTTCCACCGGACGTGTCAGCAGCATGTTACAGTAGCAGCATGTCATACGCGGCTGTTAGTCACCGCTGTAATCAATATAATCCTTTCCATCAGAGGCGAAAGCAGCACAAGTTTGCCCCGTCACAGGAGCGTCATGTCGCAGCACTTTTCTAATTATACGCACCAGTCCTATTTTCTACGCACTACGCCTGTGAAACGTGTAAATTTCAACATTTTGGATAGGGGAAGACAGGAAGTCAGACGGCTCGGCATACGGAAATTTTCAAAATCAAACAAAGGTGCTTCTTTCCGGTAGCGTTACTTACTTGTGGGGTGAGAAGTCAGTAGGTCGCAGGAGGGTCTACACTACCTCGGATCGCCACTAACATTATTCTTTTGTACTTTGAGGGATTTTGTATATTCTCTGACATAACATAAACTTATAAGCTAATGTAAAACGGACAGAACATAAAACACAGACCTTTTGGAGCCATGTTGTAGTCTTTTTTCCTGCCTGTTGTTGCGTTTACTAACGAAACCATGCGTGATTTTGTAGAACTCTAATGATTTCGGGCTTTCTCAGTGACAGCTGCTTCCATGCTGCTACGTGCTGCTGACGCCCCCCCATGGAAAGGGTCAAACAGCAGAATACACGAGTAAAACGTGCTGCTCCTGTAACATGCTGCTGGCACGTCCAGTGGAAAGCCCGGGTAAGGAGGAAGGATCAAGAGTCAGCACACAGCTTCAGTTAATACAACTAAAAACCACTGATCAGGCCCATAATCTAGGAATAGTGATGCACTCAAATTGTCTTGTGTTGAAAGTGTGCTATACAAATAAAATTGCCTTGCCTTGCCTTGCCCTCAGACCTGAACCTTGAGGGTCAAATAAAGGCAATAACAAGGTCGGCCTTCTATAACCCGAAGAACACTTCTAGGATAAAAGGACTAATGTCACAGAAGGACCTTGAAAAACGTATCCACAGCTGCTGCTGGCGTCCTTACTAGAACCATGAAAGTAGAGCACATCACCCCAGTTTTTAAGTCCTCCACTGGCTCCCTGTTGCTCAGAGAATAGACTTTTAAATACTTCTACTAGTTGATAAATCACTGAACGGTTAGCACCAAAGTATGTTGGAGATCTGCTGTCGGCTTCTATGCTCCACAAATCTGGAAAAAACTTCCAGAAGAATGCAAAAATGCTGAATCGTTCGGCGCTTTTAAATCAAAGCCTAAAACTCTACTATTCAGAGCTGCCTTTGAGTGCTAAATTGCGTTTTTTGATCACTCTTTGATTGTAATGGTTTAATTTTGTTTTAACTGATCATATTTTATCTATTTTTAATCAACATTCTTTTGCATACATTTGTTTCCCATACTTTACCTAAATTGCTCCTTGCACTTTGCTCTTCTTATTAATGGATTATTGTGTTTTGCTTTTAAATTTCATACACTCACATACATGTTATTTTATGCTGTCTATTCTTTTATTGATTATATGTTTTAATTTTCATATTTTTATGATGTATTTGGTTTCTGTACCACAGAATCATGTAAAGTGCCTTGAATTACCTTGTGTTGCAAGTGTGCTATATAAATAAAATTGCCTTGCCTTGCCTAAACCTGAGTTGAGGGGCAGTGGTGGGAAGAACGCATAAGTTTAGAGACAAAACTACGCACTTGCAAATATTTAAAAAAATGGGTTTGTCGTAAAGATAATTTATCAATTAATTGTTGAAAAGAAGCAAACGTACTGTGAAAAAATAAGTGTCCTAGACTGCTCATACCCAGCCTGGCCCAAATGGAAAAGGTAGTATCCATCAAGGAAGAAGTGAACTGATGATTACCAGAGAGATTGGCTTTAGTAGAGGGGGATTGCAGATGAAGTACAGTTTATAGCCTATTCGTTCAAGTTTTACCTCTCAGGACGTGAGACTCCGTGGGCGCCGCCATTATCCTCCGACTTAATTTTGGTGAAGTCGGGGTCGCAGGTAGGAGGTTCCACTTCGACAGGCATTCCAGTGCACTTTTCCTATTTGGAGGAAGGATAAGTAGATTATTTCCTGTCCCGTCCCGATCACGTTACCAACAGTGAAATTGACTCCCGTCCCGCGGGAATCCTGCAGAAATCACGAGACCCGTGGGAATCCCCAAAAATGCACCTAATGGATGAATGTGACTACTTTCTGCATGTGCTAGATGGACAGAAGTGGTCACAACCAAGTACAGGGAAAATCAGATATATACTTTTTTTTCAGACCCCCCACCCCCAAAAAACAAAACCCCTCTCTTTACTGTCAAAAATCAGATCAGAGTAAACTTTTTTTATTTTTTAGATCAACAAATATTAACTTATTTTGTAATTGTGAAATGTGACCATAAATAGAGAGAATTGCTATTTATTTTTTATTAATTAGATCAATATTTAGGTTGTATGCAACATCTGTTGAATTATTTTGTGTCATTGTTTGTTTTTTTGAAATAAAGTAAATCAAGAATGAGTGTTCCCTTTTTCTTATTCTATACTCATGAATCAGAGTTTTGGACATATTCAAAGGACCATATTTGGGATCTGGGATATGTCCTCCTAGAGGTCAGGTGAATGGAGTTATTTTTTTTAGCAAGTGTATAATTTTTTTAGATATGATTGATTCAAAGAATGTTAAAAATGTAATTGGTAAGGCTTTTCTCTTTTTCTTTTCTCTACCATTTATAATATTTATCGATTCCAACCATGACTTTGTTGCGAAGCAGAAAATATGCCAGCAGAAATCAGAGAAAAAAACAGCCCCGCGATTAAAACAGCAAAATGAATAAATAATCAAACCTCTTGATTGATTTTCATAAAGTAATTGTTATTTAAAGTGGTAAAACTAAGATTACTGATCACTGAGTGGAGGGGCTATTTTCCACTTGTTCTTATAACAATAAAAAGAACGTCTTTATGTAATTCGCTAACTGCATATTCCAATAACAACAACAAACTGGATAATTTTGACACACTCTTTGAGAGTGTGTGTTTCTCTAAATGATGCATTTCTGTTTTGTTCTCATTCTGCTTAATTAGTACAACACCTCTTTATTCCTGCTATTTCTTTTTCATCTCAGAGCATGTTACTAAACCTTTTCTATGTATTTCATTTCAGCTGCATTCCAAACACGCAGCTCATTAGTTTCTGTGTATCGTTTTACAGCATAATATTTTCTTTTTCATTTTCCAGTTTCTGCAACATTCTGTGTACAGTTTCACATCACAGTGACAATCAATATGCCAACCTCTCAATTAAAGTGATTCAAACACTTTAACGTTGGCACTCTAAGTTACAATTAGAAGTCAACCAAAGCAGGTAATTGAAAATATGAGAAGTTATATTTCCTTTGAAATTATGGGAAAAATTGTTTCAAAAGGCAGCATGTCCAATAAGGTTTTAGGAGCATTCAGTGCTGAATATTTCAATGATCGCTGTAAATAGATGACTAAATTAGAAATCAGACCTGAAGAAACAATTTGTTGTAATGACAAGCTCCTTCAAAAGACCACATCTTGCCTGCCTTCCCTTTGCATCCTGACAGCCTTTCTTCACATCTCAGGCTCCTGACAGGGCTTTGTACGCGCCTTGTCACCTCAAATCTGTCTGCCACTGCTATTTTCTACGTCTCCTCCCACCCCTCTCTGGTGAACAGGCTTTGTCTTAGAAAGACACCCTTAATGTTAGACTTCTTCAGGCAGTCGTTTCCTGGTTGATCAGGTGGGGCCCAAAGTGAGGATTGGCTGCCACGTGTGAGGCTTTATTCCCTCCTCTCTATCTGACATGGAGCCTGTTGACATAACTGATCGTTGATGCTAATTTCTACTGATGGCCTTTTCCTTTCAGCTCCGTTGTAACCTGATTATGCCAATCAGAGTGTCTAACGAATGGAGGACGTGAACTGTAGGCAGCTTAGAAGCCCAGTTCCCAAAGAAAACTTTTTCCTCTCCAACAAAAATTAGATGGAGATACTGTAACTCTTCCAAGCTGAAGGAAGGTTCTGTTTAGTACACTTCTACCCTTATTGTGCTAAGCTACTGTGTGAAATATTCAATTACAAAACAAGCTGAAAGACATGAAAAATAACTTTAAAAGAGGTCAGAGCAATCACATTAATGACGCCTGCTCATCAAGATCTTTGAATTTCATAAAATGACCTGTTGGGTTGTACCAACCTCACTGGAGACAGACACTGGCCCACTATGACAATGTGGATTAAACAGATTCAGAAAAAATGATTTAATGTTTCAAACTGAACTGTTATGAACATAAAGTCCTGTAGCACTGTTTTTTAATTACATTGTGTGTTAATTTTTACCTTTGCCTTTCTTAGTTCTGCACTGTAAAGCAGTCACTGTTTGAAGTTTTATTATCCAACGCACAACTTTTTATTTTGGTCAATATGCTGATGTAGAAAACAGGGAATGTTTACAGGTGACCCATGGGAAGCACTGATATCAGCAGGAGTCGTGTTGACTGAATATGGATTCTTTCAAGTTCTGTACTGGAGAAAAAAGTTTGCCGGAGTCAAATTCCTTGTATGTGACATACTTGGCCAATAAACTGATTCTGATTCTGATTCTGATTCTGATATTTGTCGTATTTGATAGTTATTTTTTAAACAGTGATGGAAAATTCTGAAGGACGTCAGTCATTTTGAGAAATTAGTTTTCACAACTCTCACATTTTCAACCATACAGGTCACTCAATCAATAAAAAGAAATATTCTGAAGTGAGCATCTGAGCATCTTCTTGGACCTGGACACCACTGGTACATGTGGGATTTCTTCCCGCTGAAGTGATAGCTTGCTGCTCAGGAAATGCCTCGTCCAGAGGGTCTTTTTAAATTCTGATCACTTCAGTTAGATAAATGTTACCTGATTTTAAAACTTTGGCTAAAGTGGGACTTGTAATTTTAGTATTCCGTATGGCAGCAGAGTGGGGATTCCACCTTTAAACCAACATCTAACCCCCTTTAAAGTCATCTGTTTGTGGTAAAAATACCAAACTTCATGAAAATAATTCTGGAAGAATTCTTACTAGAAACATTTAAATATGCACAAGCAGGTGTCCAATTCTGCAGGAAAAGGATCCAGCCTGATGGCTTTTTGACAGATCTGTACACGTGTTTGGAATCCTCTGGATCAGCATATATGACAGCGGGTTCCAGTTCCTGCCGATATTCAGCAACTTCACACACACTCAGAAATTATAGTACAGAATGGTACTTTTAGAGGTACAATGTTTTGTCACTGGGTTGATACCATTTTGTAAACTTAACTGAAGGTACCTATTTGTCTGTACCTTTTATTAGTACTACCTTGACAGACAATCAAATTGACTTGACATGATTGACGTACCTGACCACAAAGTAGTCAGTAGTCTGCCATTTTTATTTGTTACTTGATTAAAAAAATTTAAAAACAGAACGGGGCAACCCCAGCCGCTTTGCAGCGGATCTATTGCTCCACGTACTAGGGGAAGAAAACTTCGATTTGCCCATTATCATTGATCAGACTCACAGGATGAACGTCCCTGTGCTATTATTGTGCATTTACACTACTACACTGAGAAGGAAAAGATTCTGAAGTTGTCAAAAGATTGACTGGTTTACAATGGCTCTCGAATCCACATCTTCCCGTACATGTCTCCAGAAATTGGCCGGCTCCGGGCGTCCTTCAACCAGGTGAAGGCAAAGCTGTGTGACACAGGGATCCAGTACAGCTTGGATTTTGCGGCAAAGCTACTCATCACCATGAATGGGTCCAAGCATGCATTCACTGATTCCTGGGAGGCTGGGAGATTTACCCAAGACAACTTACAAGCTCCAACGTGGGACACGTAGGAAATTTAATAATAAAAATAAAAAAAACCTTGTTGCATCAGCTAAAATAGTTATTTAAGTTATATTGAGGACTGATTCGAAAATTTAAGATGTAGGCTGATTTATGTTGAGTTTTGGTAAGAAATTGCACATGCACTTTGTTTTATATTACAGCAGTGTAATTGCTATGATTATTATTGATATTATTATTGTTATTATTATTGTATAACACTCACACCTTATTTTAATGTTGACTGTAATAGTAGCCTACTTAGGGTCCATTCCTTTTCTAAACTTTTATCCAGCCTACTTGGTATAGCCGTCTGGTCTAATATATGATAGTTTGAACTAAGTATGGAGCTAGGTGAAAAGTCAAGAGCCGTTTAACACTCTATGAAGTGGAGTGGTTGTGTCTTTCATTTAGGGAACGATATAGAGGGTTTTGATTTGCTTGTCTTTTTTGTCTTTCTTTGTTTTGTTTTATCTTCCTTTCTTCTCCCTAGGGGCTGGAAGCAGGTTACATAACATTCTGGTGTAAGAAACCATGTAAAAAAAAATTTTCAATATTGTTTCTTGGAATTGCAAGGGGCTTAATGGAGCTGTGAAGTGAGGTAATATCCTTGCTCATGTGGAAAAAACTCGATATGGTTATAGGTTTCCTTCAAGAAATTCATCTAAAAAATACAGATCATTGTATATTACATAGGAGTTGGATAGGTCAAATATTTCACTCAAGCTTTAATGCTAAAAGTAGAAGAAACTGCAGAAATAATCAAAAACCTACTGTGGCATGGTACACAATGAGGGCCTGGACCAAGGAGTCTAACACGCACGCGAGTCAGAGGGCCTTACGAAACCCCGTGGCGCAATGAAAGTGAGGGCCGGCGCGCGCCGGCTGAGGTGGGATCCCGGGCCCCCCCCGTGGCCCGGGCGCACCACCGGCCCGTCTCGCCCGCACCGTCGGGGAGGTGGAGCATGAGCGTGTGTGATAGGACCCGAAAGATGGTGAACTATGCCTGGGCAGGGCGAAGCCAGAGGAAACTCTGGTGGAGGCCCGTAGCGGTCCTGACGTGCAAATCGGTCGTCCGACCTGGGTATAGGGGCGAAAGACTAATCGAACCATCTAGTAGCTGGTTCCCTCCGAAGTTTCCCTCAGGACAGCTGGCGCTCAGCCTCGCAGTTTTATCTGGTAAAGCGAATGATTAGAGGTCTTGGGGCCGAAACGATCTCAACCTATTCTCAAACTTTAAATGGGTAAGAAGCCCGGCTCGCTGGCTTGGAGCCGGGCGTGGAATGCGAGCCGCCCAGTGGGCCACTTTTGGTAAGCAGAACTGGCGCTGCGGGATGAACCGGCATGTAAGAGTTTGTGTGTGCCCATTTTAACTCGTTACACTACCTTTTTATGATGACCAATGTAATCTCAGATATCAAAGGAAGCTATATTATTGTAATGCGGAGGCTTTAAAATAACTTACTGATGTTGTTTAGTATTTATGCTCCCGATATTGATGAAAAGCAATTTATGCTGTCCTTTCAACTTTACAAAACATGGATTCACACAAACTCATAATTGTAGGTGATTTTAATTTAGTATTAGATCATTAGATCCACAACTTGATAGGTCCTCACAAAGCTTGGAAGGTGTCTCGAAGTCCGCACAAATTGTTCAAAGCTTTATAAAAACATTTAAATTAGTCGACCCATGGCTAATGTTATTTCTACCACGCGTCAGTATTCATATTTTTCATCAGCCCATCAGTCTTATTCCAGGATAGATTTCTTTTTGATAGATTCTGGGCTGTTATCTTCTACTCATCAGTGTGAATATAAATCTATAGTTTTATTAGTTCTTTTGTAATTGGCCTTTGGACATAAATCTTGTAAGAAATTGAGATTTAATAACAGTTTACTATCAGAGCAAAAAGGAAAGGAAGAAATTAAAAAAGCATATATATTTATTCCTAAGCACCAATGAAACCTCAGAGATGGGGTTAGGGTTAGCGTTGTACAACAATCTAGGAAATGCAAAAAGCTTACTTACTACTCATGGAGTAGTTTTGTTAATAAAAAGCAGAGGGAGAAACAATCAGCTATTATTAATGATATTAAAGAACTAGATAAGCAGTATTTGCTTTGTCTTTTTATGAAGCTAACATATCTCAAATTCAACCTTGATCATACAGGCTCATAAGTTTGCTAGATGTTGATTATAATTCTGTCAAAAATTCTGGTGAAAGGGTCTGGAAGATATTCTCCCAACAGTTTAACCACATGTACAGACTGTATTCATAAAGGACAGATAACTTTTCTTTAATATAAGAAGGTTAACAAATATTATTTATACTCAAGACGTTGATAATCAAGGTACAGAGCTGCTGATCTCATTAGATGCAGATAAGGCCTTTGAAAGTGGTCGAGTGGGATTATCTCTTCTCAATCCTGTTAAGGTTTGAATTTGGCCCTAATTTTATATCACTAATAAAATTATTATATATTCGCCCTCAAGCCTCAGTACTGACCAACAACCTTAATTTGATTTACTTTCCCCTTGGACGATCCACTAGACAAGGCTGTCAACTATCACCATTTTTGTGCGTCTTGGCAATTAAGCCTCTTGCCATCGCTCTAAGTACACCCAAAGGTTATTCAGGGATCATCAGGGGTGTTGCCGAACACAAGTAGTCGTTATATGCCGTAACTTGTTATATACATCAAATGGAAAGGAATATCTGCTGACCATAATGTCAGTCTTAAAGCAATTTGGAGTAACTTCAGGTTACAAAACTAATTTCTCCTAAATCCTACTATTTCTAGTTACAGGCACAGCTGAGCAACATTGTGGTTTTCTTTATTCCTGTCCTTTTACTATTTCAAAAATAATAACTATTTAGGTGTTAATATTACACAATAATTTTCTGGCCTTTTAAAACATAATTTTAAAAAACTTATTTGAACAAACAAAACAGGATTTTTTAAAAATGGGTGAACTTCTTAGTTTATCTTGCTTGAAGAATAAATATAGTAGAAATGAGAATATCACCAAAATTTCTATTTGTATTTCAAAACCTTTTTTCATTGCACGTCTTTTTCAAAAAATAGATGGACCGATCTCTCAGTTTATCTGGAACAAAAAAACTCCTAGGATTAAAAAATATTTCTTGCAGAGAACAACGTACTTTGGGTATGGAGTCGCCTTGTTTCAACTTTACTAGTAGGCATGTAATATTCGGTCCTTGTCTCTCTGGTGCAGTGCATCAGGGGCTGACTGGGTTGAGATGGAAAATCAGAGCTGCCGTCCTCCCTCACTATGTGCAATAATCTATTCATCTGTTCATTAAAGAACCCTGTTCCTACATTAAAAAATATAACTGTATCTCACTCAGCCAAAATATGAAGTCAGACTTGAAAACATTTCAAATGGCAGGATAGTTCAGTATTAACTCCTATAATGTACAATCATGAGTTTACCTCTTTTTTAGGAGGTGTATATAGTCAATGGAAAGTTAAAGGAGTATGTGTTATACAAGATCTGTATATTCAAAGAGCCTTCACTGCATTTGATCAATTAGAAAAAAAGTATTGATAGAAAATATTTTTTCAAGAAAATTCTACAATTAACATGAACACATTACCCTTCTTTGTGGTGTGCAACCGTACCCCACGCAGCTTGCACACATAGATCAGTTGAGCATTGGTCGACTATAAAAATATTCGACAGTTCTGATTTGAGGTGTAAATCCTTGGTCGGGGACACCCCATCATATATATATATATATATATATATATATATATATATATATATATATATATATATATAAATAAAACAACAAACAGGAGGATATGGATGAGATGCGAGAATATGGCTCTGTTGGAATGCTACTACTCAAGTAACCCTAACCAGAGAGGGTACACAAGGAGAATGTGGGCTGAATGGTTACTTCGATTCCCGCGATCACAGTTGGCGGCAAAACAACTACACGCAACAAAAATATAAACGCAACACCTTTGTTTCTGCTCCCATTTTTCATGAGATGGACTTCAAGATCTAAAATTCATTCCAGATACACAATATTACCATTTCTCTCAAACATTGTTCACAAGTCAGTCTAAATGTGTGATAGTGAGCACTTCTGCTCTGCTGAGATAATCCATCCCACCTCACAGGTGTGCCACATCAAGATAATGATCTGACATCATGATTAGTGCAGAGGTGTACCTTATACTGCCCACAATAAAAGGCCTTTATGGATGGATGTTATTGGTCACCTCCCTGACCAAGGCCCTTCTCCCCCGTTCACCCACATTAGAAGGCTGGCCAGCTCTAGGAAGAGTCTTGGTGGTCCCAAACTTATTCCACTTACAAATGATGGGAGGCCACTGTGCTCATTGGAACCTTCAAAGCAGCAAACAAATTTCTATAACCTTCTCCAGCCTCGTGCCTCAAGACAATCCTGTCTCGGAGGTCTACACTCAATTCCTTTGTCTTGATGCTTGGTTTCTGCTTTGACATACACTGTCAACCTGGGAGCCTCATATAAACAGGTGTGTGCCTTTCCAAATCATGTCGAATAAAACTAACTTTACCACAGGTGGACTCCAATTAATCTGCTGAAACATCTCAAGGATGATCAGTGGAAACACATTCACGTCGAAGGCTATGAATACTTATGTGCATGTGATTTCTCAAATTTCTCAGAATTTGCAACAATTTCAAAGACACTTTTTTCACATTATCACTATGGGGTGTTGTGTTTAGAATTTTATGGGCACGCCGTCCTTTTCTGGGGCGGCGTGCCCATGGCTGGGGCTTGGCCGGGGGGGGGGCGCTGCCGTCGGTGCCGGCTGGGGGGGGGCTGTGGTCGGCCGGTGGTTGGCGGGCGCTGCTGCCTTTTCCATCTCCCCGGGCTGGTTCTTGTCGCTTGCTCCCCGGTGGCCCCTTGCCGGTCCGGGCGTCGGCGAGAGGCCGCGGCGGGTGGCCGGCGTCTCCGGGCCCGATCGGCTATATTGGCACTGGACATGGCTCCTGGGTCTTGGTCTTAGCGCTCGGGGGGGTGCTGAGGTGGGGGCCTCTGGCCGGTGTTGGTCGGCCTCCGCGGTGACTGACCGGTTGGTGGGGTGTGGGCTGGTGGGTGGAGGTGCTGGGTTCTGTTGCCTCCCGGCCATCGGGCGGTAGTAGCAAGGCTGGAGGATGTCGGCCTGGGGGTTGGCCGCCTGGGGCTTCGGTCTGCTCACGGGCCTGGCGCGACGTGTCCGGGGTACCCGAGTCGGTGGTGCGCCGGGTTCCGGCCTCGGCGCGGGGGCCCTCGGACGCTGGCGGTGCCTGGGGCGTCTCTTATTGACGCGGAGGCTTTTTACCATCTAGCAAAGGCGTTCTTTTTAACGGGGTGCGCTTGGGACGGGAGGGGGGAGGGCGTGGAGGGGGAGGGGGGGCTAAACTCAACCTGGGTGTCTAGTGACATGTGTTTTGTTAGCAGTGTGAATGTTGGGAAGGATTTAGGTGTGCCCCTGGGGTGGGGGCTGGTGGATTGCCGGAGCCCCCATGGGGCTCGGGGGTGCCGCTGCCGTGGGCCCCGACTTGACGTTCTGGGGCCTCCCACCCCTGGTGGATCGGGCCAAACCGGGGTGCCTATTGGAGTCAGCAGGGGAGCTGGCTCCCTGGGGTTGGCAATGGTCACCCAAGTTATTTTCTCCCCATCCCCATTGCCTCTATCTACCTGCTCCTTCATTCTACCATTCACAAGGCCTTGGGACTTGGGCACGTCACTGGGGTGCGGGATGGAGCTTCTGTCTTCGCTACCCGGTGGCGGCCTGGGTCCCGATTTTATTGAGCAACTTAGACACTTACACTTGCAACATTTACATGGAACGCACATGTAGGGACCTGGCGGTGGGGCGCGTTGGCGCTGGGGGCGGGACCCCTTATAGGGTGCCCGTTGTGGGGGGCCTCGCCTGTGGTGCCGGCCCCACTCTTTAAATGCATCTAGACACTGAGGGCCCGGGGGGGAGATGGGGGTACCCGGCAGTATTCCCATGTCCCACCCCTCTGTTTTAAGTGCACATTAGAACAAGACGCAACAACACAACATTGAGCGGGGGGAGAGAGGCTGGGGGGTCTTTCCACACCACTGTTCGTTGGACCATCAGGGGTCGGAGCCCGGGTAGAACATCAGGCCGTCTGGTCGGGATCCTGGGCTGGTGGGCTGCTCTCGCCGGTGTGGGGGCCTTGGCGGTCTGCTTGTCCCCATCCTGGTGGGCAAAGGGGTCTGTCTCCCGGGTGCAGGGGCAGGGTGCTCTATTGGGGTGTCTGTCCCTGGGCCTGGGAGTATGGAGTATAGTGTATGTATGGGGGGTATGAATGAGTGTATAGCTTCCTTTTTTCGTATGTCCTGTATTTGTAAGAATGTGTACGCATGAGAGGGAGGATAAGTATGAGTGTCTCTGTCTGTCTATGTCTACCTGTCAGGTTGGGTGTTTGGCTTCCCTCTGGCCTGATGCGTCTTCTTCCCCTCAGTTACTCCCCGTCGGTGATGGATGCTCCTGCCCGCTGGTTGATGATGGCTCTCGATGTCTGGGGCCGGGGGTCCCGGTTGCGGCCCGGCTCGGTCCTGGTGCATGTCTGGCGGGTCCTGGGTGGTCCGGTGTGTCGGGCGGCCGCTGTTTCGGGCCGACGTCCTCCTTGGATTGACTGGGGCACCTCTTATGGGGGTGCCGGGGTTGTAGAGTAGGTTGGTGCCGTCCGGTGGATCGGTGGGGACCGTGCCTGGCGCCCAGGCCTCCTGCCGGTTCCAGGACTTCTGCTGGCTGGTCGGTTCATCTGGGGGGGGGGCTGTCCGGCATTGGCTGGGCCCCTGATCTTGGCGCCCTGCGTGGGGCGGGATCTGGACCCAGGAGCTGGAAGATCTGGATGTCCAGGTGCTGGCTGGGCGCGGCCTGGGGAGGGCGTACATCCGCTGTGGCTCTTGCTGTGGCTCCCTGGCGTGTGGGTGTGTGGGGGCGGGCCGGGTTGTTGGCGGTGGGTATTGGTCCGGGGTGGCGGCGGCGTGTGTTGTCCGTCGGTTGGCTGCGGATCCCCCTTGTCTGCGGCGGCGGCGGGGGCCCTTGTCGGCTGGTCCCTGGTTGGGGCCCCGCTGGGGGGCGGGGTGCCCCTGGTCCCCGTGGCCTCCGGGTCCTGATCCGGGCCCGCCCTGGCGTAGCCGGTTTCCGGCGGAGCCCGTGGGCTCGTCACTGCGATCTCTCGGGCCCCAGCATTGCGGCTGGTGGGTGTTCCCCTGGGGCTTCCATCTGTTCCTCTCTTGGTGGGTGATCGACCCTGCGCTGATCCGCCTGTGGCCTCTGTGGGACCCTGGATGCATACATCTCTTGCCTCCTCCATGTCTGTGTCGATTCCTGTAGGACGGATTGACGGTTCCTTACACCAGCTATCAATCACTTGCATGGGGAAACCTTATTCAGACCTGCATGCTCGCACACACACATAGGTGTGGGGACATTGGTGTGGACGGACATATCTTAAGATGAGGTTGTCATCATTAGTTAGTTGTTCACAGGAGCTTACCAGAAACATTTCAAATCAAATCAAATCAAACTTTATTTATAAAGCGCTTTTCAAACAAAGAAAGTTACTCAAAGTGCTTTACAGATTTAAAATAACTCCACAACCCCCCCTTCAAAAATAAAATCATCAGTGCAAATACAACCCCCTCCCAACCCAACCCATTAGCCATACTCACTCACACACACACACTTAGAAGCTACAAAAAGTGGGCTGAGTACAGATGAGCCAGGAAATGCCATGATGGGAGCCATCTGCATCAGCAGCAGCAGATCAACAGCAGCAGCCAAGGCTCCGACCCAGGGCGCCCAGAGGAGGGAGGGCTGGTACCCCCACCTCCACCCAAGCGCTACCTGGGGGGCACCCAGGCAGCCACAGCCGACCACCGCCCCCGATGCAGGGGGCCCCCAGAGAGGAAACACTGGCAAGAAAGATTAAAATACATTAAAATATAAAGTTAATAAAATATAAAGTATATAAAGTATAAAACAATAAGTGTAAAACAAATAATAAAAATGCAAAGCAGATTAATAAATAAACAGTTAAAAGCTGAACTAAAAATTAAATCAGGTAAAACATGCTGAGCGATTAAAAATATATTAATAAATAATAATTAGTTAAAGGCTAAGCTAAAAAGGTGAGTCTTGAGTCTGCTCTTAAAAACATTAACGTTCTCTGCGGCCCTGAGGTCCTCTGGCAGCCTGTTCCAGAGGTGAGGGCCATAATAATGGAAAGACGCCTCACCATGAGTCTGTGTCCTGACTGTGGGGATGACAAGGAGACCGCGAGGGTTCATACGGTAAAAGCATTTCTGACAGATACGAAGGCCAAGACCATTAAGACACATAAAAACCATTAAAAGAACCTTAAAATCGATCCTAAAACATACGGGGAGCCAATGCAGTGATTCTAAGACCGGTGTAATGTGCTCCCGCCTCCTAGTCTTTTACAAACATAATTTGTATTATGTTCATTAATCCATGCTTGTGTGTAGTGAATGTGTAATTCTTAGTTTATTCTACTAGATCCGAACTACTGGTTTTAGTTCTGTACAGTTTGTTGTTTTTGTTTTGTATTACTGTTTCTCTGCCGTCCAGCAGAGGTGGAGGACTGGGATGTTTTCTTGTGTTCTCTGTTTGCCTCCCTGTCTTGTGTCGTCGGTTCGCGCCTCTGCTGGTCCGGTTTCTTTTCTTCACCTTCTTCCTTTCTCCCTTCTTGTCTCGGTTTAGTGTCCATGACGTCAGGAAATTGAACCCACAGTAATCACTAATAAAGATTTTTCATACATATACATCAAGTGGCGTACAACAGCGAAGCTGTAATACTCTGCTTGGGAAAGTAAAACTGTTGGGCTTGCACTTGGTACTCAGACACCAATTCTGAGTAGCATACTGCTAGACAGGACACGTAAAAAAAATAAAAAAATTATAAAAAATAATAAAAATAAATAAATAAAATGGCCTCGCCTTGTGTGCTGTACTCATCTCTGACATTAAAAAATAAATAAAATTAAAAAAAATTATGGGAAAAATGAAGTTAATCCATTTTGGAATGAGGCTGTAAAATTAAAAAAGTGAAGGGCTGGGAATACTTTCCGGATGCACTGTACACCGCAGCAGCAGTGATCCTAGAGATGCTTGGCTATAAGAGCAACCATGAGAAACAATATCCACCATGGAAAATACGGTTGGAAGCTAACATCAAGGTAGCTCGGAGAGAACTAAGTCAGTTGACGGAAGCCCATAGAGCTGCAATGAAACAACCAATACCAGAGAGGTACACCTAGATGTCCATACCTGAAGCAATCGAAACTGCCAAACAAAGACTCCAAGCCTTGGCCTATCACCTAAACAGGTACACGAAAGACAATGAAGCCAGACGAATAAACAGGTTGTTTGCAACACAAGCAGCAAAGGTGTACGCTCAGTGGTGGGGCAATAGCAGCAGAGTAGACCCACCAAGGCTGGAACTGAAAGGTACTGGAAGAGCATATGGAAGAAGGAGGCAGTACATAACAGCAGTGCTCAATGGCTGGCCTCTCTGAGAGAGGAGCACAGCAACCTCCCTGAGCAGAATGTATTGTCGTTGTTTACCTGTTTGTTTGACTGAATTTGTGTTTGGTTTAAAGATATTTATAAAAAACTGTAGAAATGAATTGAAAAAATGTTTTAACAACAAAAGAAATTCATTTACAAAAATTTAGATTTGCTAAAGGATGTATTTTTAGTAAAAAAGATAATCACCAGAAATTGTACCCTATCCAAGAAACGGTACAAAAATGTACTTTTTAGTACTGAGGAATCTATATGCCCCTTTCAGATAATGAATATTTATCCTTAGACTGTCAATTTCTTTTTTTACCTTGGGGCACAGTTATGTACCTACTTTGTACCCTTATTTCTGACATTGCACAGTCATTGAAGTCACAGCACACAATCAAAAACTTGGAACAGCTCTATAGACGGAGATGTGTTGCACAGCGGGAGGCAAATGGTGCCCCATACCAGATACTGATTGTTGTTTGACCCCCTAGACTCTAGTTCAGCTTCCACAGGCTCCCGTCCCGCAACCTACATATACTCCAGCAGCAATGGCGAAAGGGCAGCAACGTAATTGAAATCGGTGGGTATTGTAACTCCTATTATACACTGATCATGTCTGGAAACTTCTCCTGAAGGACTCCAAATGGCTCCAAACATGTCAGGGTGAGTAAATGGACGGAATATCTAAAAATAAGGGCCAGGTTAAAAAAACAAAAACAACTTTCCATTTAAGAATAAGGCCGCAAATATATTTGTTTTTTATCCTCTTGTGGACAACAGTAACAGGCTGCATAACTTGAGCACGTACTTGCTTGTGCACTGCACATACTACTGGGGAGGTCAACTAGGGGACTTAATACTCAGGCAGAACTTGTAGGGTAAAAACAAAACAAGGAGATAATCAGCTGTTCAATTTTCAGATTACAACAGATAAAGACAGCAGCAGTGTTGTGGAAGGTATGTAAGACCATATTTACAGCTGTTGTTGCTTGTTTTTTTACAGCTTTTGCCGCTGTTGACCCAGTATACTAAATATGTTTTTTTGCTTAACTTAATTACAAAAATAGTAATA
Source organism: Apricaphanius iberus (assembly GCA_028564705.1). Classification (NCBI taxonomy): domain Eukaryota; kingdom Metazoa; phylum Chordata; class Actinopteri; order Cyprinodontiformes; family Aphaniidae; genus Apricaphanius; species Apricaphanius iberus. The sequence continues at coordinate 48,058 of JAPXFQ010002026.1, forward strand.
CACAATGGCTTGAACAAGTAACTGTAATTTGACTATTTGTAAGAAAATAGTAACGCATAGTTTAGTCGTTGCTGAAAAACTGGTAATATTAGGCGTAACGTGCTACCAAGTAATGCATTTCTGGCTTCACTGTTTATAAGTTAGTGTGATTATTTTGAACCTTATTTTTTGAGTAACAGGGAGCCAGTGGAAGGACTTTAGAACTGGGTGATATGTTCTACTTTCCTGAATGTAGTGAGGATGCCACCAGCAGCGTTCTGGATCAGCAGCAGCTATATGATCAACTTTTTAGGCAGACCTCTGAGGACACTGTTACAGTAATCGACCCGACTAAAAATGAACACATGGATGAGTTTTTCAAGGTCCCGTTTTGACATTAATCATTTAATCCTAGAAATCTTCTTAAGGTCATAGAAAGCTGATCTTCTTTTTACTTTTATGTGTCCTTGGAGGTTCAGGAGAGAGTTAAACGCCTAGATTTCAGGCCTGGTCAGTAGATTCAAGTGGTATTAAATTAAGCTTAGTGCCCACCCTTGATCGTTCCTCTTTAGGTCCAAAAATACTTACTTCAGTTTTGTTTCTATTCAACTGGAGAAAATTATGGGACATTCAGCCACGGATTTGTTCAATACTTTCACTTCACGTTTCAGAAGGGTTCAAAGTCCCCTGTTAAAACTCCACTAGTACCTTTTTTCCATGCCGTAGTGTACTGTACTACGCGCGATTAGTGCAGCACGGCATGACTCATTTTGTGTTGCTTCTCCATTGCAACAAACCATAGCATCTCAAGTGATCGGGTGCGTCATATGGTGGGCGTCCCCAGACTACGTAGTGGGAAGTAAACAAAGGCTCGTAGAAGACCATAGACTGTATAAAACAATGGACTAACCTTCCGGTACGTCCCCCATAGGTTTTTGAATAGCAAAAATGAGGCCAACTGGGCGGTTCCCACCGCCGCCATCTTGTCCGCGTCACTCGCCTCGTCACTCTCAGAAACTCCAAAAATGGGCAAAGAGGTGGAGCTGAGAGTGGCGCTGTGAGGCTGGGTGCAGAGGGTTTACGCTCCGAGCCGACATAGCTACAAGCTAGTCAGAAGCTAGTCGGGAGCTAACTGAAGCTAGTCAGAAGCTAGTCGGGAGCTAACTGAAGCTAACGTAGGCTGCAGCCAGTTTCAGCCAGAAGACCGCGGTTGAGAGACTTTTACCCCGTTTTTCAACAACGATCCCTTGAGACGCAGAAACATCTCGAGTAGAGAAAACAGCTCAATATAATAAGACCCAAATGGGTCGGGTCAATACGTCCTAATATTGTGTTATTTCCATTTCCATTGGAGGAGGGTGAGGACTTAGTCGGCAACACATCCAGCTAAAAGTAGTCACAAAGTCATCATGAAAATTCAGATTCCCTAAAAAAAATAAAAGGCTTTTGAATCACCTCACATCAGACATCTATTAGTTTATGCCTCCAGCTGTGTTCCTCACACCAGTACTGATCTAACCAGCGATCATCCAGTCTGTCTAGAGTCCAACTCTGTAGTCTTCCAGCCTGATGTAACCGTCTCCCGCTCTTGAGTCTCGAGGTGCTCTACCTCACCGGGTCTGCTGCGGCGTCCCGGTCCTGCCGACATTGCTGCTCTGCTGTTACCCGACCGATCGCCTGCTCCAACTCGCGTGTAGAAAGAGATCAAAGCTCCGACCAGAACAGCATTCCTCTCTGCCACCTGACAGAGACCCCCCAAGCTCGTTAAGCTTCAGCCGGTATGAAGCCTCCCCCGAAAGCATAAACTCCTTGGACTGTCTGTTACTATAATGAAAACCACAGCAAGCCATCTTTGCCCACTAACCGCAGATTAACATCCAAAACCGAATAAAAACTGCAGAGGCTGATAACTGAGAACTGATAGCTGAGAACTGATAGTGGAGTTCAGAAACACCAAATGACTGAAGTCTTTACGTTATTCCCAGGCTGTGAAGAGCTCCGCAAGCAGACTACAGAGAGAGCTATTAGCTACAGTTAGCCACCATTAGCCACCAGTGTTAGCCTAGACTGACCTGTCAATCAAAAGGACACGCCCCTAATTATTAATAATTTCACAATTAAATTACAAATAAACGGAGGAGTTAGAAAAAAATTCACAGAGTTGTCATGATGGTAAACCTGAACTATCCTACTTAAAATGGTTTTTTGAACCAGGCTGTAAACATGTTTATTTTTGCTGTAAAGTTGGCCTTTTTAACATGGGAGTCTATGGGAAGTTGCTCCTTTTTGCAGCCAGCCCCCAGCAGATGAGGGCTGAACTGCAATTTTTGTCACTTGGCTTCACCTTCTGCGGGCGGAGTTTGCCCCTTGGAGAAGACGAAGAACAAGGCAACCTAACAAGCTGAGTTGCTGTTGGACTTTCAAACCTTACTGTCACTAGTTACTAGTGTTTCCTGCAAGTCTTTCTGCCTGCAAACAGAAATCACACGCTTGCAGAAGAAGTTCTTGGACATCAAATCCTCTATGAAGACAATGGTTGAAGAAATGACAGCAAATGTTAAGTCTGTGCAGTCCAGCCATCAAACCATACTAAATCACACAGTATATTATGACATCCCTGATTCAGTGACACAAATAAGCCTCGAATGGAATCTACTGGCTGGCCTGGAGTTCAAGTTGCAGCAGCTGGTTTTACCATCTTGCCTGTGAATTGAAGCAGAGACATTCATAAAAGACCTGTAAAATTGCAATTTCCAACTTATGGAAAAGTCAAAGACACATCAGATCCCATACAGTACCTGGAAAGTTGTGAGGACTACCTGGCACTCAATCCATTAACTGATGAAGAGCTCATGGCAATATTAAGAAGCTTGCTCTCTTTTCCGCTGTCGCACCAGCTCATCAGAATCAGAATCAGCTTTAATGGCCAAGTATGACACATACAAGGAATTTGACTCCGGCAACTTTTCTCTCCAGTACAGAACTTAAATAAGTGAAATTAAAAAACGGAAAAAAATAAAATAAAATAAAAATAAATAAAAATAAAAAATAAAGGATAATATATACACCAAACCAGGGTTATTGTACAGTAAGTATATACAGTAAGTATATACAGCAGTGCAGAGTTTTAGTTTATTGTTCATGTGAGTGGACACACACTCTGTGACTATTCAGAGTTCATCAGAGCGACAGCCTGGGGGAAGAAACTGATCTTGTGTCGGGTGGTTTTGGCGTACAGCGCTCTGTAACGCCGGCCTGAGGGGAGGAGCCTAAACAGATTGTGGCCAGGGTGTGAGGGGTCAGTGGTGATTTTTCTGGCCCGCTTCCTGACCCTAGCCCGGAAAAGGTCCTCAATGGAGGGAAGATCAGAACCTATGATCCTCTCTGAGGACCTGACTGTTCTCTGCAGTCTGTCCCTGTCTTGCCTGGTGGCGGATCCGAACCAGACAGAGATGGATGAGGTCAGGACAGACTGGACTATTGCTGTGTAGAATATGGTCAGCAGTTCCTGAGGCAGGTTGAACTTTCTGAGCTGACGCAGAAAGTACAGCCTTTCCTGGGCCTTCTTCCTTATAGAGTCAATGTGGGAGGTCCACTTCAGGTCCTGTGTGATGGTGGATCCTAGGAACCTGAAAGACTCTACTGTGGGGACTGGCCTGTTGGTGATTATGAGAGGAGATGTTGCAGGGGGTCTCTTCCTGAAGTCGACTGTCATCTCCACAGTTTTGAGCGGGTTTAGCTCCAGGTGGTTCTGACTGCACCAGAGGACCAGCTGTTCCACCTCCCTTCTATATGCAGACTCGTCGCCGTCACGGATGAGGCCAATGACGGTGGTGTCATCTGCAAACTTCAGGAGTTTCACAGAAGGGTCGCTTGACGTGCAATCAGTGGTGTAAAGGGAGAAAAGCAGTGGGGAGAGAACACATCCCTGGGGGGTGCCGATGGTGAGGGACCGGGTGCTGGATATGAAGTTACCCAGTTTCACCTGCTGCCTCCTGTCAGTCAGGAAACTGGTAATCCACTGACAGGTGGAGGGAGGCACGGTGAGCTGGGACAGTTTTTGGTGGAGGAGCTCTGGGACGATGGTTTTAAATGCAGAGCTGAAGTCCACAAACAGGACCCGAGCGTAGGTACCTGCAGAGTCTAGGTGTTGCAGGATGTAGTGGAGAGCCATGTTGACTGCGTCATCCACTGACCTGTTTGCTCTATAGGCGAACTGCAGGGGGTCTAGCAGGGGATCCGTGATTTCCTTCAGGTGGGACAGCACCAGTCGCTCAAAGGATTTCATGACCACAGATGTCAGGGCAACTGGTCTGTAGTCATTTAATCCTGTGACAGGGGACTTCTTGGGAACCGGGATGATGGTGGAGCGTTAGAGGCAGGAGGGGACCTCACACAGCTCCAGGGAGTTATTGAAGATCTTTGTGAAGATAGGAGCCAGCTGGTCAGCACAGACTTTCAGACAGGACGGAGACACTCCATCAGGACCTGATGCCTTCTTAATCCTCTGTCTCTGAAATAGTTGGCGCACATCCTGTTCACAGATCGTCAGCGCAGGCAGGGGGTCAGGTATGGGGATGGTTTGGGGTGATGCTAGGCCTTTTGTGATGGAGATGGTGGGGGAGGTGGAAGGTGTGAAAGTTGTTTCAAACCTGGAGAAAAAGTAATTGAGGTCCTCAGCCAGGCGGGGGCTCCCCACAGGGTGGGGGGATGGTCTCCTGTAGTTGGTGATGGTCTGCAGGCCATTCCAAACTGCAGAAGAGTCGTTGACAGAAAAACGCTCCTTCAGTTTTACACTGTAGTTCCTTTTTGCTGCCTTGATCTCCTTTGTCAGCTTGTTCCTGGCCTGCTTGTACAGGTCCCGATCCCCACTCCTGTAGGCCTCCTCCTTGTCCTGGCGTAGCCGTCTCAGTTCTGCAGTGAACCATGGTTTATTGTTGTTGAACATGTAGAAGGTTTTGGTCTGCACACACATGTCCTCACAAAAGCTGATGTAAGATGTCACAGTGTCAGTCAGTTCGTCCAGGTCTGAGGCTGCTGCTTCAAAGACGCTCCAGTCAGTGCAGTCAAAGTCCGGGATGTGTTCACTGGACCAGGTTTCAGGTTTCAGTGAAGCAAAAGGCGGCAGAACGACGAAAGTCTGAGTTCTTGGATAGGAGAAGGAGCAATTCATCCATTTTGTTAGGCAGAGAGCGAACGTTCCCCAGGTGTATGGATGGGAGAGCGGTGCGTAATCCCCGCTGTCGCAATTTAACGAGCACACCAGCTCGTTTCCCTCGTCGGCGTCTCCGTCTAAATCCACAGAGCGCTGCTGCTCCTCCAGTCAGAATCTCCATAAAGTAGTCTGGTTGATTAAAAACCGGTGAAAAAAGTCCGGCACTGGATAGTCCTATTTGTAGGATTTCCTCTCTGCTCATTTTAATAGCAGAGGGAGTGCAGAAAACTACGCAAAAAAGTAAAATTGTATCAAGTACTAGGGAGCGAAGTACCGAGGCGTCCATCTGCTGAATGTTCCGCCTTGCCCGGATCTCCTCCAAAACGCAGTCAATAAAGCTCAACTGGATGAATTTGGAAAAAGTACTTTGTATTGTCAGTTACAAGAAAATTCTGATGTGTGCACAGACATTTTGGGATGCACGGAGGTACTCACCGCCAAAATTTACTTCTCAAATGATGTACCTATAAAACAAAAGCCATACAGAGTTTCACCCACGAAAGAACAAATAATAAAATAACATGTAAAGGAAATGCTGGATAAGGACTGGAGCACCATCTGCTTCTCCAGTTGTCCTAGTGCCCAGGAAAAATGTTTCAACGCTACTGTTCTCTTTAGGCGCCAGAGGTTTTCATATAAAATATTCAATTTTGATATCTCTAGTTCAAAAGGTTGTAGCTTTAATATGATTATAGATAAAGGTACACTGTACATTAGGAAAATCTTCAGTATGATCCAAAGTTTTTGATAGGAGCATAATCACACATCTAATTTGCATATTATGACATCATCAGGCATTGGCAATATTGGATTGCATGACTTTTACAAATTTTGTTTGCTTTTTTACATCGTTTAAAACTTTTATTTCATTAATAATAAAAATAATTTGTTGCTTTTTCTACTTTTTCTACTTAGGGCGACTGTGGCTCAGGAGGTACAAAGGGTTACTGATTCGAGCCCCAGAGCCCCCAGATCCATCCGTCTCAGTCGTTGTGTCCTTGGGCAAGATACTTCAACTACCGCCTACTGGTGTTGGCCAGAGGAGCCGATGGCGCGATATGGCAGCCTCGCTTCTGTCAGTCTGCCCCAGGGCAGCTGTGGCTGCAATTGTAGCTTGCTTCCACCAGGGTGTGAATGTGAGAGTGAATAAATAATAGAATTTGTAAAGCTTCTTTGAGTGTCCAGAAAAGCGCTATATAAGTTTGATTTATTATCATTATTATTATTATTACATCTATATTGTTTTATTTTGGCTTTTTTTTCAAGAACAGGTGGACATATCTGTTAATGTCCTTTTTTTATCAGGCTCCGTTACTTTGTTCACTATATAAAATCAACAGAAAGAAAATATTGGGCACAGAATTTTACAGATCAGTCCCAAAAATAACTAACAGGCTCATCAAATTGTCTGATTCACTGGTGATTCTACTTTTCCTCATCTGTCCAGTAAACTTCGCCAAAATCATCATCCTCACTTGCAGTGGTACAGAGAACTTTGCTGTTGTTGACTCGCTTATTAGAGGCCTTTTTTCTCTCCTGTTTTTGATCGCAACTGCCATTATTTCCACAGAATTTAACAAACCTTTCACCTTGGTCACGATTGGCGTTGTTATGATCATCTTTCTACCCGAACACATACCTTTCTCTCACCGGGAGAATGTGATGCAGAGCTGGAATGTGCTGCTTGTGGAGCGTCATGGCAAAACGGGACCGGCTGTTGCTGCAGGCCATTTTAGTTTCACTTTCTTTTTCCCGGGACGAATGAACATCTTGATCAGAGCTCCTTTTGATGTCATATTCATGGTTCAGACCCCAACATCCACCCTTCAGTTCTAAAGATTGTGTTCAGTCCATTCTTTGGAACTGGTAATGGTCTGTGTACAGTGTTCATGAGCGGCAGTGTCTTTTGTTGGACGTTGGTTCAATGTTTCAGTCCTTTTTGGGCAGTAATGAACAACAGTCCACGAACGCGAATGAACAGTCCATGAATGCGACACTGATTCAGTTCCTTTGCGCAATGTGGGCAAACAGTCCATGAGCGAAAAGGATTCAGTCCATTGTGAAATGGTAGGTGAAACAGTCCATTACGCAATTTAGTCAGTCCATTGACAGAGTTACGACAAAAGTGAGAGAAAACGAGGGAAAAAAAATGGTGTGGATTCGATGATATATGTCCCAGCATTCCCCCCCTTTAGCTGTAAAGAGTGGAATTGCGGGGTACAGTCTTTATAGCTACATTGGGCACATGTATCTCAAAATGTTTTGTTGAACCCTACCCTGGGTGGAGATACCTGGGTGGAGTCTGACTAACAAAACTTAACCCATATATAAGAAAACATGAGAAAATAGGTAGATTTACATATCAAATTAAATGAGTCAAAGAAACATAAAAAAATGTAACAAAATAATAAAAAATTTGTATATATATTTTTTTTTTGGACCCCCCTTCACCATGAAGTATTTGATTATGGGATGCAATTTGTGCATCAATGGAAAAGTTGTAGCCGTTAAACGCGTCCATTATTTCAATTTCTGTGTCGTGTCTGTCCGTATCCAAGTGATGGAGGATGATGTCGCCGATCTGCAACACTGCCCCTGGTGGGACAGTCACAAACATTGTCTGGTTGAGCAATTTAACTTTGGTGATTGTGTCATGCTGTTCGTATGACATCAAGGTTTCCAACATTGGTGTGCTAACCAGCCAGCGGTTTCTCAAAACCTGTTTCTGTACCTGAGTCCAATCTCCAGAACCCGACAGTAGGATCCAGCCATAAAAAGGACTCATCGGAGATAATTAATCAAGGGAACTTACTCCCAGGCTTCAGCTGCCGATCCCCGGCGTACTTCCTGGCTCGCCTGTGTGATGATCCAGGTCCTCCGGCTGGTGCGGCTGCCTCCCAGCCCATATCCCAGGATCGGCGGAGAAGACGCAGAGACGCTGCTCCGTTTTCCTCCCAGGGGAGCTCTGCGTCGGCCTTCGTCGTTCCTGGAAGGACCGTGTCATCTAGCAATCTGCTGGTATTCTCCATCAGCGGGAGTCACACTCCTCTCCCCACCGTTGCAGCGGACTCCCTGCTCCGCTCTCCTGCTCCCCATTGCTGCAGCCCTTAGGTCGGTCCACGGTTGCCGTTACAGTCTTTGGAGGTGTCCAGTGTGCCTGGCCAACAGCTCGACCCCCAGGCGCTCCATCCTGTTGTTAGGGAAGAGTTTGTTGGAACGGTAACGGGCTTTCTGGAAAAGACTGCATCCCTTGACACTCCTTGGGGGCGTTTCTCGGCGGCAAAGGATTTGCTCGACTTTCTCCGGGAGCATAAACTCCTCCTATTCTCCCTGGACCTAGCCTGGATGTGGGAAGAAGCAGAATGGATTAAGAGGGCTGCTTGGGCCGAGCTCTTCGGCCGTTCGCCTCCTCCTCGGCCGCAATGCAGCTGTGTTTCCCCACAGTTCCGGGTCTCCGCCTCCCGTGGGACTTCATAACAGGTTGAAGGATCCAACGCTTTTGGATGCATTCTGGAGGCTGGGATTTCAGAGGGCATTTCGGGATTCACACCCTCTGTGTGCTTTATGGAACCCAGATCTATGGAATGCAATCCAAGGGCTGATTCCAGGCCTTCTACCGGTGATCTTGGGCCTGGTTTTTCAGGGAATGTTCCTGAACTTGCTATCATAGAGACTGTTTCCGAGCCAGAGAGCTCAATAGAAACTATTTCTGAGCCCGAGAGCTCTATAGAGACTGTTTCTTTGCCTTCTACAGGGTCAGGTTTAGAACCCAGGAGTGTTATCCAGAACCCAGTTCTTCAGATTGTGATCCAGAACCCAGTTTTTCAGAGTTTGATCCTGAAGTTCGGACTTCTGAGTGTGGTCCAGAGTCCAGGTCCTCAGGTTCCCGAGGTCGCTCCTGCTCCAGTGGTGGTTCCAGTGGTAGCTCCTGCTCCAGTGGTCGCTCCTGTCCCAGAAACGGTTCCTGAGGTCCAGAGACGTTCCACCGAGGATGCCCTCAGGGGAGGCAGGAACATGCCTCCGGTTTTTGCCTTCACCGAGGGTGTTCAGGATCTCACACCGCCAGACTCTCCACAAGGTTCAACTCCGCCGGCCTCCTCATCTCGAGGGTCCTCGTTGCTGTCCTCCTCGTCTGGTGGTTCCTCAGAGGTCCAGAGACGTTCCACCGAGGATGCCCTCAGGGGAGGCAGGAACATGCCTCCGGTTTTTGCCTTCACCGAGGGTGTTCAGGGGAACGCGCTTCCACTGCCTCAGCTCAGGTTTCAGCTTCGTCAGACTCCACGCCACAAGGTTCAGCTCTGCCACATTCCAAGCCACAACGTTAAGCTCCGTCAGCCTCAGCAGTCCACTAACCTGTATCAACAGCACTCCAGCCTCCACGGTTCCGACTCCACGTCACAAGGTTCAGCTCCATCACACCCTAGACCACAAGGTCAAGCTCCGCCAGATCTCACACCGCCAGACTCTCCACAAGGTTCAACTCCGCTGGCCTCCTCGTCTCGAGGGTCCTCGTTGCTGGCCTCCTCGTCTGGTGGTTCCTCATTGCCGGCCTCCTCGTCTGCTTGTTCCTTGTCGCCAGCCTCCTCGTCTCCAACTGTCTCACGCACCGCAAACGCCTCATTCGCACAAATCCTCCTCCTTGCGATGCAAATCTGTTTCTGATTTGAACCGGGACCCCCTGCTGCATGTCATTGCGCTCCTCTATTGATACATTTACATTAAAGCCACATTCACCCACTGATAGCAAACATGGCTCTGTAGGATGATGTAGAATTTGTGGGGTTAAGTGCAGGAGCACATCGACATGTGACTGGAGGAAGCTGGAATCGAATCTACGACCCTCCAATTGCAAGCCAACTACTCTACCATTGAGCCACATTTGCCCCACTGTTAAGAGTAAAGTTTTCAGGCAAATATTCTCTTTCTTCAGGAAAAAACACATAAAAGCTGCCATGAAGCACAGGTTGAAATGTGTAACTGGATATTTCAGGTATATCAGTCACCATTCACTTCCCATGCACGTGGTGTAGCCATACTAATCAGGATGACCTTTTAAACAAAAAAAAGTATTTTGCTTGCTCATTGGTGCGTAGTAGAAAATACATTGAAAATATTTAGTATGCACCAAATGTTGCTTATAAACCATCATTAAACAGAAATGTATGGCTTTTGTTATTATTTTCATAGTTTTTGTTAGAAATTTTAAAAGTCCTGAAGTTATTGAACTCAGCATATATTTCGGACTTCCTTGAGAGCGCCACAGGTGTGCAGCGCTGCTGGATGTTTATGTGTAGCTTATAAAGAAAGATCGCTCTTATATACGTGCAGATTTATAAAAAAACAAAAACTTTAGCCAAGGGTGTCATTAGCATGGAGAAGACCTTTTAGACGGCCCAAACATTGACCTTCAGCAAAGACGGGGCGGGCTGGATTTCTCTTTCGTCTTTCATGCTGAAGCTTTAGCCTAGCGGCTACAGCTAGCTAGCAGCTAGCTAGCAGCTAGCTAGCAGCTAGCGTTAGCTAGCCAACGGCGCATCAGACCTGTCAATGCGACGGTGGCCGTTGCATGACAAACACTACGCGAAGCAAAAATGTAAAAAGGTTCAGAAAACATATTTTTTGAGAATCGATTCTCAAACATTTCGGATCGATTCTGAATCTTGTTAAGTAGGAATCGAGATTCAGTCGTGAATCGATTTTTCCTCACACCTCTACTCTTGGCATGTATCTGCTGGTCGCTGATAGTGTTAATGCACTCCCTTTAACTCTTATTAATCTTTATGGACCGAAAACTGATTATCCTAATTGATACAGGAAGGTTTTTAGACCTGTTACCAGATGAGAATGACTCAAATATCATAATTGCTGGAGACTTAAATTGCAATTTAGATTCTTACTTAGACTGTCTTTGCGGCCCCACCTGAATTTGCATCCATATGTCTTTTGAACAACCTACTCAAATCCAGGAGCCTGGTAGATATTTAGCGGATTCAGCATCCAACTGACAAAGACTATTCTTTTTATTCTCTTGCTCAATACAATAGATACAATACAATAGATAGCTTTTTAAGAGATTCTAACGTAAATCCTCCTATTACTAACTCAAAATATCAAAACATATTGATTTCTCATCATAATCATCATTGTCTTGAAGCTTTCTCTCCCAAAACAGGAGGTTTCCTGGCCCTTCAACCCAAACCTTCTCAGCGACAATGGTTTTACTGAAACCATCCATACATCCATTTCCTGAACCGCGTATTCCTCCAGGGGTCACAGCGGGGCTGGTGCCTATCTCCAGCTGTCAACTGGCGAGAGGCAGGGTACACCCTGGACAGGTCGCCAGTCCATCTCAGGGCCACACATAGAGACAGACAGGACAAACAACCATGCACACACACACCCACCCACCCACACCTAAGGACAATTTAGATTGATCAAATAACCTGACAGTCATGTTTTGGGACTGTGGGAGGAAGCTGGAGTACCCGGAGGGAACCCACGCATGCACAGGGAGAACATGCAAACTCCATGCAGAAAGGCCCTGGGCCGAACCCACAACCTTCTTGCTGCAAGGCAACAGTGCTAACCACTGCCCCACCGTTCAGCCCTTACTGAAACCACTGAAGCTAAATTGAAAGACTTTATAGACATAAATGATAATGGTCGTGTGTCAGATTCTACACTATGGGAAAAATTAAAAGTCACTTCGTGGAAATATAATCTCATACTCCTCTGGTCCTAAGTAAAAAAGAGAAAACTGGCTCTTAGAAATTAAAAATGTTCTCCCAGCAATGGAAAGAACGTACCAGATATCTAGATCCCCAGATGACTATAGAGAAATATTAAAGCTTAAGTATGAGTATAATGGGATTTTGAGAACTCAGGTTAATAATTTACTTCTAAAGCTAAGACATAAACATTTTGTGCTGGGGGACAAATCTGGAAAGCTCCTTGCACGGCAGCTGAAAGGTATCCAGGCCTCAAGGTTAATTCATAAAATTAAATCTGCTACCCTTTCAACTGACCCTCTGGAAATAAGGGAGTTTTACAGTGAGCTGTATTCTTCCCAGCAAAATATTACACAATCTGACTTACATTTTTTTTTTGATTCCGTGCCACTGCCCAGGTTGAGTCTTGCTGCAAGAACTGAACTTGACTAAGACTTTACATTGTAAGAAATTATTTCTGTTATAAAATCATTTCCATCAGGTAAGGCAGCTGGGCCAAATGGATTCAGCTGTGAATTCCACACATTATTGCCCAGCTTTTACTCTGAATGTTATCAAATTCAAAAAATGAGAAAATTGTGCCCAAAACTCTATATGTAGCAAATATATCCCTTATTCTAAAAAAAACAACAACAAAAAAAAGAGAAGAAACGTACCCAGCTAACTTCAGGCCAAGTGTGCTTCAAAATCTCGATCGTAAAATAATTACTACAATTCTGGCAACCCAATTGAACAAAAACTTGGCTTCCATCATCCATACAGATTGATTCTCTTTTTCAAATGTTAGGCACCTTCTCATCGTTGCTGATCATGGGGGTGTTAACGGAGCAGCAATCTTGTCACTTGATGCCACAAAGTCTGCAATCAGGTTGAGTGGCTTTATATTTTTGAGTCATTGAGTCAATTTGGATTGGTCGAAACGTTTATATCTTTGGTAAAGCTGATATGCCAGCCCTTCATGTTCTGTTCTTACCAATGGTGACAGGTCAATTCCATTTCCCTTACAGCGTTCTGTTCAACAGGGTTGCGCCTTCTCAACGGCTCCTTTTGCCATAGGTCTTTTCTAGATGTGACTCACAGACCTAAGCATAGATGTAGTAATGTACCTTCGGGACTCTAAAGAATCAGTTTCTATCCGTCTTAGAGTTATAAACTCATTTGGCAGTATATCTGGATACACAATTAATTGGTCAAAAACTGATTTTCTGCTTCTCTATGCGGCATACACACCAGGTTTTCTCGAGAGCATTCCATTCAAAATTGTTATGGATTACTTATGTTACCTAGGTTTGACTATACCAAAATATCCTAAATGAATATTTAAATTGAACTTTGCAGAATTCATACTAAAACTTAAACAAAACATTGAGTGCTGGACATTTTTACCGTTATCAATGATTGGCTGTATTAATTCTATTAAGATATTCTCTCAGGTGTCTTTATTCATTTACGACCGAATTTCCCCTGGTGGGACTATTAAAGGATTATTCTATTCTATTCTAGTCATGTCAAAATCTCCCATTTTTTCTCACTTCTGCATTTTTTAAAGAACTCTTCTCCATTATTGTTTCCTATATTTCGAAGAATAAAAAGCCCAGAGTATTGAAGGTATATTTGCAGAAGCCCAAATTGAAGGGAGGTCTTGGCAAGCCAGTTTTCAGACACTATTACTGGGCGGCCAACATTAGAATTCTAATGTTTTGGCAGCAGGCAACCACATATAACCTGACCTCTATAGCCCCTTTGTGGCTTAAGTTGGTAGTCAACTCTGTTAATGGTTCCTTCCTACCAGCCATGCTCTTCTCTAAATTTGACAAGCCTGAAACACTTGGGAAGCATTTTTTTATTTTGAAACACTGCTGTCAGAATTTTAAATCAGGTCAGGAGCTTTCTGGCCTTGCCGAAAACTTCTGTACATGCATCTATATGTTTTAACCATTCTTTTTTGCCCCCGTGGTCAGATAGAGGTTACCAGGGTTGGACACAGAAGGGCTTAGTCTCAATTGAAAATGTCTACCTTGACGGAAAATTTGCATTGTTTAATCAGCTGAAAGAAAAGTATAATCTGCCTAATTCAAAATTTCTTCGTTATCTACAAGTTAGGCATTATATTCAATCAAAAGTTAGGCATTTTGAGCACCTCCCAGTAGTACATGAGTTCTTAAAAGCTCTCCTGACTCCAAACAACTAATCTCAAAAATTGTTAGCATGTTGGATCATCATCTTAATGTAAGTATAATTAAGATAAGAAATATCTTGGGGGAGGAATTGGGTATGTAATCCTTAGAATCTGCGTGGGATGAGTGTTTGTCTGAAATTAATTCTTACTCAGTAAACGGTAGACAGCTTATCCAGCTTATCCAGTTTAAAATTGTTAATCGTTTACATTATTCTAAAGACAGGTTGCACAAAATCTACCCCTCTGTCTCACCAATTTGTGACAGGTGTAAAACTTTGGATGGCACACTATATCATGCTTTTTGGTTCTGCTCTTCACTAATGAATTTCTGGTGCAAATTATTTGACTTGTATTCCAAGGCCTATAAAAAAAACATCTTCATCCGGATGCAGGACTTGCCAATTTGTGGCATTTCAAAGACAATCAAGGACCTCCCTACATCTATGCTCTAACCTTTGGGACTGGGAATGGTTGTTGCCAAACGGCTAATTCTGCAAGAACTGAAGTTCAAAGACTTTACAGACTTTACAATCTAAAGTCTGTAATGATATGATGTCTTTACTACAAATGGAAAGACTCAGATTCCTAAGAATGTGTTCAATGAAAACATTTAAAATGCTTTAGATCCATTCCTCGCATACTTAGAGGAGACTAAAATACTGAAACTTGATGTATTGACTCTATTGGTGACAGATTTATTTCTTTTTTGTCTCTGCCCAACAGCACTATTGTTTGACTGGCAATGTGTATGTACCTGCGCCACTGTTTGTTTGTTTGTTATTTGTATGTTTATAAGAAAAATCCTAAGTAAATAAAATATATATATTTTTTAAATCAAGACAGGGGGGCTATCACAAGCTTAAAAGACGAAGCTGAACAGAAAATAGAAGCAAAACCAAAGGAGTGTGAGGTAGCCTTTGATGTACAGCTATCCCACGCTGTAATGGGATTCATCCTCGCTGTTTCTCAAAGTTTTCAATGCAAGTTTAAATGCTTTCATTACAGCATATTAATGTGCATTGGGCCTGATTTATTAATGGTTTGCTCTTGTTAAAATCACTGCTATTTTAGCCCCTATTTTTAGCGCTTCTGAAATACATGTCTTAACTTTGCGCCACCACACAACATATGTTTATTATTGACAAACGAAAAACGTAATTCACAAACATTCTAACTTAATAGTAATTAACAATCTAATGACCATAAACCTGACAGTTATGTAAATATTTAACCGTTTCCCCCCCAAACACGTATCATAACTCACTGGGCAGTGAATTATGATCCTAGTGAATCCTCATTAGTTTCCTCCATAGTGGTTAATCTTCATGGGTTCCAATCAATAAAATGTAGTAATCATGTACTTTACCACAATGACCAAATGGTTATAGGTATGACATTTAAAAAAATCATACATTTCAGATGAAATATTTTCAAGATAACCTTTTTTTTTTCTTGACATTTAATAGAGGCCATGATAAAGTGCGGTGCATTTCAACAACATTAGTAGAATATGAACATCTTGGCGACGTTCTGGACATGCTGCAGCTTTAATAAATCTGACTCTGGGTTACAATGTTCGCATGAAGCAGAGAGCAGCGCATCACCACACGCATTAAGTTTTTTACTGACAAAAAATAAATGTAATTCACAACATTCTACCCTTATATTTATTAACTCTGTATCAGCCATATATATTTTTGTCATTTCTCCCCTTTATCCTTGGCGATGTGGACTCCCAGGCATTAGAAGCTGTTCACACGCTCCACAGCCGTCCCTTTGATCTGGATGGGTGGATGTGGGTCAGCATTCCTCCGGAAGTCCACTCTGAGCTCCTTGGTCTTCTCAGTGTTAAGCAGCAGGTTATTGGAGTTGCAACACTCAGCCAGACCATCCTCCTACTCCCTGTAGGCAGTCTCATCACTGTCTTTGATGAGACTAATGACTTTGGTATCATCTGCAAACTTAATGAAGGTGTCTGAACCACCAACAGGTCTGCAGTCATGGGGGAGGAGGGAGTAGAGGAAAGGACTCATCAAACAGCCTTGTGGTACACCAGTGTTCATTATGATGGTAGATGAGCAGTGGTTATCCAGCTGGACACTTTGGGGCCGTCTGGTCAAGAAGTCCAGTAACCAGTTGCACATGAGAGAGATGATGCTTAGCTCTGTGAGTTTCCTGATGAGTTGTGAGGGAATTATTGTGTTTAACGCTTAACTGACATCTATAAACAGCATTCTGGCGTAGGTGTTTTTATTGTTCAGATGTGAGAGGACAGAGTGCAGCGCAATGAAGACTGCATCCTCTGTGCTCCTGTTCTGCAAATTAGTGGGGGTCCAGATTGGGGGGGTAACAGGATTGGAGGTGTGCTAGGACCAGTCACTCTAAGAACATTATGATGATGGGGGTAAGGGGTATCAGACGTTTTTGACATAGACGTTGTTGTTGAGGCTTGATGGGTTGGGGTTTTTGGGTATCAGAATGATGAAGGTGGATTTGAAGCGGGCTGGTATGACAGAATGGGCCAAGGACAGGTTGACTATGTCCATCAGCACTCCTGCCATTACTCCAGAAAAACCCTCTGAGAACACGGATGCCATCAGGACCTGCAGCCTTGTGGAATTTAAAGCCGCATTCTGGAATATTTCGGGGAGTGAGTTTTTCTTAAACCAACATACGGAGCTCCCTCATAAAACATCCCTTCACTCCCCCCTTAAAATTGGGACACGCATCTCCTGTGATTTCACAGACTTCATATCATTGTGCACTTTATCAATAACATTTAGCAACATTTGGCTAACTATTTAGCAGAAGTTTGCTGTGACTTCTCCATGACCGCTCTCTGTCATTATTGTGATTGTAAACAGGAAGACGGGGAATGGCTTCATCTCCACAGGTTTGTGCGATGCACATGCACGTTGATTGACAGGCAACACAGAAACTTGAATTCTATTGGATAAAAAAATTTGGCACTCAGTCTGAATTGCATAGGGGTCTATGGAAGGGAGGAGGGACTTAAGAAAAATAACAAATGTTGTGGAGCACTAGCTTTTTATCATAGTTCTGAACCCCACCTAATTTTAAAGATATATAAAACTTTAATACATAAATAAATTCTCCAGAATGCAGCTTTACTCCTGCTCAGCACCGCTCTTACATCAGTGGGGGAGAGGGTCGGTACTTGTTGATCTGAAGTCACATTTGCTTTAGTTGCTGTTAGGTTCCCTCGCTCAAAACAAGCATAAAAGTTGTTGAGCTCATTGAGTAGAAGACATCAGAGGACGCGGGGGAGGGTTTGAGGTCCTGTAGTCTGTGATGGTGTGGAGTCCTTGCCACATACGTCGGGGTTTGGAGTTGGACAAGTGTTCTTCTACCTTGTTTTTGAAGAGGTGTTTGGATTTTTTACTGCTCCTCTGTAGTTTGGCCCTGGCTGTATTGTAGGCCAGGGCACACCCTGACCTTAAGGGGTATTGCGGCTTTCAGGAGGAGACGGACATCCCGGTTCTTCCGAGGCTTCTGGTTGGGGCACATGGTGATCTGTCTCTGAGTGGTGAAACTGTCTGTAGTCGTGGAGATGTAGTTAGGGATGGGTGCCGATATCTGGTGCCATAATGGCTCTGGTTCTGACATAAACTGTAGTAATTAAACTGAAAAGCAACAGACATTTCAGTGCTTTATTTTGGTTCTTTTTTTCCAGAGATGTCAAGCACTGTGGATTCTAGGCATGCTGTCTACCAAGAGAGGTTCCCTATTTCACTTTTGCAAAAAAAACTGCTAAGAGTTAGGCTGTCAAAATTAACGTGGGTAGATTAATTCCTAGAATTAAATCACATTTTTCTTAATACAAGTAACAGAAAATTCAGTATGCAACACATCAGCTCTCCTTCCTAACCTGCTAAACTATTGTGTGTTGTGCAGCAGCATGTGTGTGTGCCTATATGACATATAAGTATATTATTACCTGCGTATTGAGTTGAGATGATTATAAGTTCATAAGTTGTTTGTGGGAGTTTTCCTTACCATCCATTTAGGATGCCATCTCGCTGTGAGCGGTGCAGAGTATAAATGTACCGTATTTATCGATCTATGCATGTTGGTTTACTGTATAGCTTCAGCAAATTTCATAGTGAGTTACCGCTGTGTAAAAAATGTGCATTACTCCATTAAAGTGATGTTTTCTGACTTAATTTAATGCCAATTCATTTGCTGATTTAGCAGTGTACATCTTTACAATAAAATAATTAATTTCCTGATGTGATGAATGGGAGAGTGTTCACTTATGGGATAATAGTAAATCGTGACATTTGATTTATGTGATATTTAACACAGACTGGTGATATCCAAGTTTATTCATATATTTTATATTATGAAACTATACATACGTTATGAATGTGATTGTGGAGTTCCAAACAAAAACTCAATTGATTTCTCCTATATATTTCATAAAAAAAAAAAAAAGAGGAACGGTATCTGGATTTGTCCACAATTTACACTAAAAATTGTAGTCTTTTGGTCACATTTAAGAATGGTGTCAGGTTTGGGTTAAAGGAGGACCCAGAATCGGAGCGGCGTTTGTGGCTCTTGTTTGTTAGAAGTCCAGACAAAGCTGACGAGAAGCACAGGGAAGATAACCACGAGAACCAAGGGAGATCAACGACGACTAAGATAACATGACAATAACGGCCCGACGAGGACAGACTGACACAGAAGGGTATATATACTGTGGGGAGGGTAATCAGGGAACGAAGAACACCTGGGAGCAGAGAAGGAAAACACAGGGAGGCCTAATAGGACACAAGTGAAACTGACTAGGATTAATTAACACAGACAGACGGGGGAGAAACAAACAGGGAGGAACAAACAACACAGACAGGGACGGATTATGACAGTACCCCCCCCCCTTCCCAAAGGTGCGCCTCCTGGCGCACCAAGCAGGAACCTCAAGCCAGGACGGGAGGAGGGGGTCCGGCGGCGTGGAACCTTGAGCCTTGGAGGTCGGCGGCGTGAAACCTTGAGCCTTGGAGGCCGGCGGCGTGGAACCTTGAGCCTTGGACGCCGGCGGCGTGGAACTGTCAGACAGGGAGACCGGCGGCGTGGAATCGTCAGCAGGGGAGGCCAGCGGCGTGGAACCTTGCGGTGTGGAGTCTGGCGGAGCAGGACCTTGCGGTGTTGAGTCTTGCGGAGCAGGACCCTTCAGTGTGGAGTCTGGCGGAGCAGGACCTTGCGGTGTGGAGTTTTGCGGAGCAGTACCTTGCGGTGTGGAGTATGGTGGAGCTTGACCGCGCGGTGTGAAGTATGGCGGAGGAGAACCTTGCGATGTGGAGTATGGCGGGGCTTGACCTTGTGGTACGGAGACTGAACCATGGAGTGCTGCTGAAGCTGGGTGGAGTGCTGCTGAAGCAGGGTGGAGTGCTGCTGAAGAAGGCTGAAGTGTGGCTGAAGCTGACTGGAGTGCTGCTGAAGTTGACTGGAGTGCTGCTGAAGTTGACTGGAATGCTGCTGAGAAGGAGGCTGGTTGCTGGACTGCTGAGGCTGAAGGAGCTTAACCTTGTGGCGTGGAGTCTGGCATAGCTTAACCTTGTGGCGTGGAGTCTGGCAGAGCTTGACCTTGAAGCTGAAACCTGAGCTTAGGTGGAGACGTGTTCCCCTGAACACCCTGGGCGTAGGCAGGAACCGGAGGCGTGTTCCCCTGAACACCCTCGGCGGAGGAAGGGACCGAAGGCGTGTTCCCCTGAACACCCTCGGTGGAGGCTGGAACCGGAGGCCTGCTCTCCGGAACACCCTCGGAGAAAGCAGGAACCCGAGGCGTGTTCCCTTGAACGCCCTCGGCAGAGGCAGGAACCCGAGGCGTGTTCACCTTAACACCCTCGGAAGAGGCGGGAACCGGAGGCGTGTTCCCCTGAACACCCGCGGTGGAGGCAGGAACCGGAGTCCTGCTCTCCGGAACACCCTCGGAGACGACAGGAACCCGAGGCATGCTCTCCAGAACACCCTCGGAGGAATCTTGGAGGCAAGGCGCATCCGTCTGGACGCCCTCGGAGGAGACTTGGAGCCGCGGAGAAGAGCTGACTCTGAAACCGTCACTGGAATGTCAGGGGTCACAGGGAATGTCAGGTGTCACAGGGACCGTCACTGGAACGTCAGGGGTCACAGGGAATGTCAGGTGTCACAGGGACGTCACTGGAACGTCAGGGGTCTCAAGAACCGTCTCTGGAATGTCAGGGGTCTCAAGAACCATCTCTGGAACGTCAGGGGTCTCAAGAACCATCTCTGGAACGTCAGGGGTCTCAGGAACCACCTCTGGAACGTCAGGGGTCTCAGGAACCGTCACTGGAATGTCAGGGGTCTCAGGGACCGTCTCTGGAACATCAGGGGTCTCAAGAACCGTCTCTGGAGCAGGAGCGAGAACGGGAACCGGGGCTAAGGACCCGAACTCCGGATCACACTCTATAGAACTGGGTTCCTTAAAAGTCCCTATAGAGCTCTGGGCCTCAGAAACAGTCTCTATAGGGCTCACAGGTTCTGAAAAAGTCTTCATAGGATATTTGGACTCAGAAACAGTCTTTATAGGGAACTCGGGCACAGAAACAGTCTCTATAAAGATCAGAGAACAGACTGAGGTTGGAAACATGGGAGGAGACCAACTGTTACATGGTGCACAATTAGATGCAGATAGTTGAAGGAACTGATGGGGCTTCAGCCCCTGAAATTAATTTTTTAGTTTGGGAACTGGATAAAGTCTGAATACTGTTTGAAGATAATCCAGAGGAGAATTGTTTCTTATTTTTAAGAAGTCATTGTACAAATCAAAATTGCTTTTAAGCATCTTGGAGTCATTTTTGAATTATTTAAATAAGGTTTCAAAGTCCTTTTCAGTCTTCGGCCACCAGATGGCGCCACCTTCAGCACAGCTAGGGTGAAGCTCCGTGGCTGAATGCGCTGAGCAAGAGGATTGCTGCAACTGGGAGCTTGAAAAAGGAAGTTGGCCGAGATCCGCGGAACGGGTAGCCAAGAGGCAGTAACCCTGAGAGGGAAGCGCGGACCATCTAGGAGCTGAAGCCTTGGCACTGGGGGAAGCCAAGGAATCGCCACTAGAAGCGGCCCACTCGGGAGCGGCAGAAGAGAAAACGGAGCTCTCCTGGAGCGAAGACGGAGCAGGTCGGCGACGCCTCCTTCCTCGACGCCGGGAAGCAGGCCTAGGGCCAGTCCCAGAGGAATCACAGATGGGCGGTAGACCGGTGGAAGGGGCCAGCAACGACGCCCGCTCGGACCAGGAAGTTCAAATCCGGGGCGAAACCAGCGTATTCTGGCCACTGCCGTAGAGGTCCAGCTCGTCGTCCTGGAGGTCAGAGGAGAAATCCGGGAAGCAGTCATCGTCCTTCTCCGAATCATCGTCCATGGGGGCGAGGAGGAACGCCGGGGAAACACCAGTCTTGTCCCCCGGAGGACGCTCAGGAGCAAAATGCTGGCTTGAGACCCGAGGAACGAGAAAACCGCTCACCTCACAACGACGGGGCCCAACGCCATGCGTACAGAGAGCCAGCCGGGATCCATAAAAAGGTGAGTCCGAGTACCGATCGCTTTCTACGCACCAGTCCATTAGTTCCTCTAGATGGTTGTATGAATACTCTGCTGGGTCCAGTGGGTCGGGTCGTACTGTCAGGTTTAGGTTAAAGGAGGACCCAGATGCGGAGCGGCGTTTGTGGCTCTTGTTTGCTAGAAGTCCAGACAAAGCTGACGAGAAGCACAGGGAAGATAACCACGAGAACCAAGGGAGATCAACGACGACTAAGATAACATGACAATAACGGCCCGACGAGGACAGACTGACACATAAGGGCATATATACTGTGGGGAGGGTAATCAGGGAACGAAGAACACCTGGGAGCAGTAAAAGGAAAACACAGCGATGCCTAATAGCACACAAGTGAAACTGACTAGGATTAATTAACACAGACAGATGGGGGGGGAAACAAACAGGGAGGAAAAAACAACACAGACAGGGACGGATCATGACAAATGGTGACTAATTCACAGCTACCCTTTGATTAATTAGATATAAAACATTTTTATCGTTTCACAGCCCAAAGACAAGAGGGGTTTTGGATGAAGTCTGTATGTTTTCCATTTTTTAAGGACCTTTTTGAGCCCTGTTTAAGCACCGGCATCGTTTCAAAAATACCGGTATGACACCAGTATCAGATAAAACCTAAATGATACCCATCCCTAGATGTAGTCCAGTACATATGAGGCGTACTGGTCCAAGTCCGTGCAGATGGAGAGTATTCCGGTATGTTTTGTGATTTATATTTAATGATAATTTTTTTATGTACTTAACTGTAGTCAGAAGCTGTTCCAGGTTTTTACCTGAGCAATACAGAGTGGTATCATCAGCAAACAATAAAAAATTTTACAGTTTGGAGACATTACCTATATCATTTATGTATAATATGAATAATTTAGGGCCCAGCACAGAGCCTTGAGGAACACCACAAGTTAACTTCAACTGATTAGATTTCACATTATCGATTTCAACATATTTGTCATCCAGGTAGCTTTTTATCCAGTTGCATGCTATCCCTCTTATACCATATCTCTCTAGTTTATTCATTAATATAGAATTATCAATCGTATCAAATACCTTTTTTAAGTATATAAAAACAACAGAATAATCCTTATTATCTATTGCAGTAGATATATCATCACTGCCATCGAAGTGGACCTTTTCGCTCTGAAGCCATGTTGGTCATCACTTAGGAGAATATGCTTTTGAATATATTTATCAAGTCTATTAACAAATTACTTTTCTAAAAATTTTGAGAACTGTGCAGTATTGATATTAGTCTATACTTGGTAAATTGACATCTCTCGCTGTTGTTATAGATAGGAATAACTTGGCTATTTTACAAATGTATGTGAAAGTTTGCACTATATATTGTGTAATCCTTTTTTACTAATTTCATGTCAATACCATAACAGTCAGTGTACTTTTTATTTTTAAGTGTTTTTACAATGTCAAGTATTTCATTATGAGTGGTAACACCAATAACCATGGAAGAAATGTTCTGAGTAATATGTTTGTTTAGTTCATTAATATTTCTTGATTCTGGTATTTCATTTCCTAAATTATAGCCAACATGTACAAAAAAATCATTAAATTAATTTGTAATATCTTTAGTTTTATCAAGCACATTATATTTATCTTTGTTTTAAATACTCTGGATAATAGTTATTTTTGAGCCCTTTTTGATTATAGTATTTAATAACCTCAGTGTTTCTGAGGGCGACTGTGGCTCAGTTGTAGAGTAGTTGGTTTGCAGTCGTAGGTTCGATTCCAGCTTCCTCCAGTCACATGTCGATGTGCCCCTGGGCAAGGCACTTAACATCGTCCTACTGAGCCATGTTTGCTATCGGTGTATGAAAGTATGGGTGAATGTGGCTTCAATGTACATGCATCTTCTATCCTCTTTGTGATCCCTGGCAATTGATATGTGATGCTTTCTAGTGATTTTGAATAAAGGACTATGTTTTTCATATAAATGGACTGGACTTATATAGCGCTTTTCTAGTCTTACTGACCACTCAAAGCGCTTTACATTGAAGCCCAATCACACTCACATTCATACACCGACACCCAACATGGCTCGGTAGGACAATGTAGAATTTGGGGGGTTAAGTGCCTTGCCCAGGGGCACATCGACATGTGACTGGAGGAAGCTGGAATCGAACCTACGACCCTCCGATTGTAAGCCAACTACTCTACCACTGAGCCACAGTCGCGAGTGAGATTACAGTTGATAAGAATGCAGCATATGCACTATTTGGCTCTTCATTTGCAAAAACCTCATCCCAGTTATGCTCCTTTGAAGTAGAACTGGCATGAAATTCCTTGCAACGTTTGGGCCCTTTTTAGCCACACTCTAAATACCTTAATACCATATCAAAGGATCGCTTGCCGTAATTCAGCCTTGTTGCAGAATTGCAGGTGTGACGGGGTAGCCCTTCTGTGAGTATTAGCACAGACCGACTGGGTTTCGGGGGGCGGGGCCTAGGCTATGCACTTCTGTGGTCAATGAGTCTCTAACGATATTTCGAATTTTCGACTATAATATATCATGCCCCCCCCCCCCCCCAAATAAAATAATAATACTAGCACCAATGCTACATAAACAAACTGGGGTAATAGCTGTGAAGCTAATTCTGAATGTTAGCTTTGAGGCTAATTGTTAAGCGAACAACTCAAACAATGCCACAATGTGTACTAACAGCTGAAGGACATTATTGAGGAAATATGCTTACTTGTACAGGAATATTTGCTGGTTCACGGAGAGTTGGTATTGATCCTGGTAGAAGTTTAGGACGATCTGCGAATGCACTGCTGTATTGTCCCAAGTTGGAAAAACAGTCATCCTAGAAATGTTTGCCACAAACTACCACACACTTCTGCAGTCGGTCGGGCACATTTTCTCTGCATAAATAAAATCTGTCCACAAGCCTTTCAGTGACTCAGAAGTGGGGAGGACAAAATGATTAATGTTCTCTTTTGTGCACCCAGGTACAGTGCAGTTTGGATGCGGTCTGGACTCCATGCTGTTGGTTGGATGTTTGCTGTTACTCTAGCTCTCCGTGCCACGGAGGGAGGGACTTGCAGAGTGTAATTCGAGGAAGGGGGTAATTGGCTGGAACTCAACACGTAATATGCCGAAACATGTTGTCATATGCCGAACTGCCAAACAGCCCGTTTCTGAGTGCTAATTTCACTATGTAGGCAGACATACCCCGGGACAAAGGAAATACTAATCAGTCATTTTAACCCCTTAGGGGCCGTAGACAGGCTGGGGGAACTAAAAGATATGATCAAAAAATGCAAATTTCATCCCAGGTCCACTTGGAGGTCAGCAATGGCTCTTGTTGTGCTGTATCATATCATGTCAAATGTTTAACTCTTTTGTTTAGTTTTGATCCCAAAATCATTTTGAAAAATTGCAAAAAAAAGGAAGATAATTGCTTATATCAGTTATGAGAAGCCAACCTACTATTCCATAATCAATTTTATTTGTCAATATATTATCTATCATGCTGGGATAGGCTCCAGCTGCCCCGTGACCCTGAATTGGATAAGCGGTTAAGAAGATGGATGGATGGATGGATATTATCTATCAATGTAGCTTTATCAATTGCTATTCTACTTGGTTTTATAATTATAGAGAAAAGGCAATTGCTATACATTGTATTGATAAAATCTGTTGGTTTTTTGATGTGCATCTGGGTTCAGCAAATATATATTAAAGGGGTACTATGCACAATTGACATTTTGATGTGTAACATCCTGATAACATGTTATTTCCTCATTAAAAACATGCCTGAAGTTTTGCTTTGTCTCATGCACTTATGATGGAATAATTTTTGAGTCTCTGCTGGTAGTTGTTGGAGGTCATGTTATGCCCGATCCCACCTATCTCCCCCTTTTCCACCCATCTTGTACCCCTAACTGATGTGGCTTAGTCAGCAGCAAAGCCACTGTGCCTGCAGACCTCTCCCTCCGCTCCCCACTCAGCTCCGGCAGAGTAGCTAGCAGCTGCTATAGTTAGCTTAGACTAATTGTAAGGCTAAGAGTTTGGTGTTTATCTTTGGAAACAATCCTAGGCAGAAAAAGACGTGTTATCTTTGCGCAATCACTTCGCAGATAACTGCTTTCTCAACAAAACCCTTTCTGATTGTGGATTAATAAGCAGATTGGACCTAAAGGCAAGGCTACTCCATCAGAACTTGTACAGGTAAGAATAGTGACTTAGCATTACTAGCTCCGACTTCTAAACGTAGCTTTATATTTCTGTGCTTTTATGATTGCAATGCAAAACGTAGCTTTAGAGTTTTAATTTATGGTTTCGGTGCAAAACCTAGCTTCATTTCTCACTACATTTGTGACTTCAGTACAAGACATATCTTCATATTTGTGTGTTTTTATGGTTTCAATGCAAAACAAAGGGTGCCAAGGAGGTTAAATATTACAAAGCCGACACGTCTTGTAAAAAACTCTGAATTCTATCTGGTTCTTCAGGGTCAGATATCGGTTTGTTAAAAACTTATATTGAATGTTTCCTACAATTTGGCCCTCCAACGTGACGGGGATTCCAACGAGTGGAGTTTGCCTTTCAGGGGGGTCAAAGCAGTAAAATGGCCTAGACCCAGAAGGACCAGCCTCTCGGGTCCCTAACCGCTGTATTTTTTGCGGGGGGG
This sequence comes from Apricaphanius iberus, assembly GCA_028564705.1. Taxonomy (NCBI): domain Eukaryota; kingdom Metazoa; phylum Chordata; class Actinopteri; order Cyprinodontiformes; family Aphaniidae; genus Apricaphanius; species Apricaphanius iberus. The sequence goes on from JAPXFQ010002026.1 coordinate 74,396, forward strand.
GGGGGATGCTGTGGCCTGCCTGATTGATCCCTCGCCGTTTGGAATTTAAGAATTTTCATCGTGGGTGAGTTTTGGTTCCTTCTACAGTATACTATTCATTTAATTTAATTAGTGTCTAGCAGTCTGATGGTTGAGACTTTAGGATGTGTGTTTTTGGTTGGTATCTTTTCTGAGAGATAAAGTAACGGTAAACAGAATAATGAGTTTTCTATAGTTTCTTTCCCTGTTAACATATATAAACCAGAGATAAGGTGCACATAGCAGCATTTGTCTTGTGACCTGGCTGTGACTTGTGTCTGTTTTTACACAGGAGAATGCAGCACTTGTCACGGTGTATCTGTGTGGTGGGGCTTTGAGAGCCAACACACAAAGAGGCTGTTAGTCACACAGCGATTGGTTTAGCCTTTTCTCCGGGAAATAGTGCATTCCTGCACGTTTAATATTGATAGAAATAGCTAGCAGGTTTTGGACAGGTGTGATGCATCTGTCGCCTGGGGTTTCTGCCATCAGACTGTCCAAAAGGAAGGAAATTGGATTTAGTTTAAACTTAGCCATAGAATTTTCTTAATTTTTTAGTAATCTCAGATTTTAGCCTTTTTGTTGTTTTTGCCCTCCATAATTTTATTTAAGGCTTCCCTTAGCCTGTGTTTTGTTTTTTTCTTCTTCTTTTTATCATTTTTTCTAACACTGGACAGTGCATTCATCTGGGTTAGGGTCAGAGTACTCTTCCCTAAAATGAAAATACTCTTTCCCTTTACAACGGATCTCAGGAATTTGGTGTACCAAATTAGATTCTTAGATTAGCTGGAGTGTAAAATGCTTACATGATTTTGACATTTTTAGTCATGCACTAATTTTTAACAGATCAGATGATTTTGATAAGGTCAAGTAGTGGTGCATGTTTATTTTATTATTTTTTTTTATTTCTTTCTTTGCTCTTTGTCTTTCTTTTAGGGATATTTTTACAAGGGTTTTAATTCATTCTAACGATCGTCAACATTTTGCATGGATTGGACTTGGACAATTTGTTGTCGTGTTCTGTTTGTAATGATTCTCCTAGTATGGATTGAGCTGGAGACGATTAAGTGATGGATTTCCGTTGATGCTGATCTGCTCTCTCAATTGATGACGATGGACTTTTGCCAAGCTTTGTGGGTCGGTTGATCTTGCATGCTGTGGCGTGAGAGGGGTGTGAACCCCCTTTCCTGGTCTCCTGTTCCTTCTAAGGATTGCAGTAGAGGTTCTCTGGAGGGAGCCTTCCAAGGAGTGATGGATCAACGGCCATGAAACACTGGACACTGTCCATGGTTGAGGTGATGACGTACCTGACATGGACGTCAAGAAGGAGATGAAGGAGAAGGATATGGCATGGACACTATGGACCTCCCTCGTGCTGGATGACTGATTGGATTACAGGTGTATGACGAACTACCTTTGATTAATTGATGATTAACTTTAATTCACTTTGTGAATTTGGTTTTTCTGATGTTTTTTTTTTCTTTTTCTGTGACTAATACCTTGTGGTCCTTTATGTGAGTCTGACTGTTCACTGAAATTCAGCAGGGTCTCCCATCAAGGTGGAGCACGGAGCTAAGGGTTTCCATTTATTTATGTTATTTTTTCCATATTATTGTTTTTTATTTATCTTGCACCATTTCACTCGTTTGCTCAATTCCGGTTGCGTTCATTTAGTTAGCCTTGTTCTTCCATTTTATTTCATTTTATCATATTGCTTTATGAAAAGGGGGGGGGATTATAAAATATTTTATTCTTGTGTGATTTGTTTTCATGGCATAATTTTACCTGATTATGACTGATGTTGGAGTTTTATTATGTTAATTTTTACGTTTTTATTTTCTAGGTTTTGTTGTGATGTATTATTATTATTGTTGATTTCTACTGATCTGTGTTTTTTGTGTAATGCCTTTAAGGGTCACTGTGGATGCAAGCCTCACTTAAAGGGAAGAGTACATGTTTCAACTTGTGCAAATAATTTTTGACTTTTCATGGTGTACTTGACTGATACTGCGTAACATTGTTCCCTCTCTCTGTTTTTGCAGGTATTTTTTGGCATACAGAAGTGCAACCTAGGGGGCATAGGGGCCGCCACATTCTTTTGTCCCGCAGTCGCGAGAGATGCAATGACACGGCCATAGGCTCGGAAATTGTTTAACTTACGCCCCGTGGGATTTTAAATGTTGTTCTGTATCGGATCAGATAACATCATCAAGAAGGATGTATTGATTACATAATTTTGTTCAGAAGATTTACTGTGACTTGTGATACGAAAGTTTGCTGGTTCTTTATTTATTATTGTTTTTTTCTGCTGCCTGCCTTCCCAATAGTGGTAGATTCTAAATATGTAGTTCTTAATTATTAGTTTGTTTAGTTTGTTTGTTTTTCACTGTGTTATGATAAAAAAGGGGGACTGTCATGGAAGTTATATTGAGAAATGTATATTAAAAATGATAATTTCTGTGTATTCTTGTATACTGAGAGAACCTTGTGCCATTTCTTCATGACATAGTGATGTATAATACTAGGTTAGGTCGAATAAATTGCTATTTGAATCCCTGCGTCTAGTGCTGCCATGGAAACGACCTTCGGAGCACTGGATGTCCTTAGATTGAGCGTCTCCTATCTGCCAAAGGTGCCTGGGAGTCTGGAAGCTTCACCATGGAGAAATGTTTACTGATAGGGTAGAGACAGGAGCAAGGTTGTCTGAATCTAAAAAGTAGTCTGTCAGTTGGTGGAAGGCAGGATTCAGCTGTTGCGAAAACTCTGTAACTTGTTCCTCCTTTGTGCAAACAAATTCAAATTAAACCTCCAAGAAACGAAGGAATCTTTTCTCACCTCTTTATTTAAAATGTTTTCCGACTACAGGATATTTTGCGTATCACCTGACAAACTCCAGTGTTGCCATTGTTCACTGATGTGATTTTTTCCTAAATACTAAAATGCAACACACTGAAAACTTCTGTAAACTATCGGAGTCCAACTCTATGTGAATGCTGTGATAATAGCCGGTATAAGACGTTTTGCAGGAGGAGTTTCACAAAGGGTAGGAAGGCTTAGAGAGGCTCAGGCGAATATCAAGGCGTCAACTACAAAAGTGATCAGAAGGCAATTTTTTTATATATACAAGATTTTAAGAATTATTTAGGGTAAAAATTCCATTTAAGTATGCTATAGAATGGTACTTTGTGCCTGAAATAAGCAGAATACCCTCCCCCTGTGAGGGTGTGTGTGTGTTTGCTTGCCTCACCTGTTTTCCATCCAAGGGTGCAGATTGGTGATCGTGCTCCTGCAGCTGGGGCCACTCAGCCTGATTGAGGAGGAGCACTCAAAAGGAGAGTGCCAACCTGGAGCAGACGCCTGATTGTTAAACCGCGTCGTGTGGTAACAAGCCACTTCCTCTGCCTTTCTGCCGCCAGCAACTTACTGCACGTAAGATCCTTACCGCCTTGCCTTTTTCCCTCCAGTCACTCTGTGGTCCCGGACCTGCTGGTCGGCCTGCCGCCTGGGCGTCTGTTCCTTTCCGGCATACTGGGCTTCCTCCTCAAGGTATCTGGCTGAGCTCAAGGTTTCCCACTGCCTGTCCACCGTCGCTCTGCTTCCTGGAGACAAACACCCCAGAGTCGGTCCCTCTTACACGCACCAAGGATCACATCCTCTCAAATTCCTCCTCAGTGGAATCTGCACCAACGGCAAAGTAAGAATTCACAAACTTCTGTTTTTCCTCCTGCCAAGCACCATTGAAAGATCACTCACCTCCATCTCTTGTCTCCAGTGGTTGTCCTCCAAGTTCCCCGTGGTCCTGAGTTTTCTGAGTTCCTGGATCCTTCGAGTAAAGAGGAAAATAAATTACTTTTGCAAACCTTACCTCCAGTCTCACTGAGTCGTTTGTGTGTCTGCACTAGAGTCCGAAAGCTAAAAACATGACACCCCTTTTAAAATCACCACATTATTTGCACTTTTTTATCAATTACGTTGCTAAACATAGCACATTTTTCATTTAATCTTTCAAGGCATGATCCTGGTGTCCTATAGATGCAACTTATAATTATAATGCTAGCTTTTTCAACATGGATTTTAATAGTAACATATTCCGAGACATTATCTGTGGTGCTTAACATAATTCAATCACACTACATTTGAAAACTTTATCTACTAATGAAGCAAACGGCTCCTTTTTTATTCACCCTGTTCATTTTTAAATTTGTATTGTTGTGCGTTTTTATAATGTGTCGTGGTCTATTTGCAGGCCTTTTTTCTAAATGCTGCAAAGTGTTGTCAAATTGATTGAAAATGTTTTCTCAATTTGCTTGTTTTGTCTTTTTGCATGTGTTTTCTTAAGTTGCATGCTGTGACCTTGCATGGCAACCATACTATTGCCTCCGGGACTACTCAATAATTTTAGTCTAGTTTTTTTTATATACTTCTGGTTTTATAACAACATTCTACTTTTAAATGACAAGACAATGTATAGTTCCTCATTACAGTCATAAAAAACCATCACCTGTTGGCAAAGTTTGCCGTTTTCAATCCAAAATAGGTCACTTATATGATTCGCAAGCCAGTCGCAAGTTTTCAGAACAGTATTTATGTGACTGACAGAAGCTGCAGTTTCAATAAATTTTTACATCCTCCCAATTATTTAAGATTAAAACATGTTTCAACTGACCTCGCGTCTAGTATCCTTTTATTTTGGCTGTGCGATGGTTACTCTGGCAACTAAGCTATTTTGGCCCAAGAGCACATATATCGCACTGATTTGGCAGGAAATAAATGTACAGACTTAATGCTGTGCTGTGACTATAGTGAGAAAAAATACTTTCTCACTCTATTACGACTCCTACGAGTTTTTATAATGATCAATAAGGGACTATTGCAAAATTTTAAGTACTGCTGAGCAGGGGCGTATCCAGGAGGTTAATAAAGAGGGGCTAAAAGGGCCCAGGGTGGGTCTAGGACTGTTATATCAGATGTTTATTTTATAAAATAATTAAAGTTATGGTATAAAACTATATTACAAATCAATTATCTACACACACATACCTGGTGCGGATATTAAAAATGTATAAAAAATCACAGTGATCATTAAAAAAAATAAGTTAAAAAATTAAAGTTATGTTGTGACAAAAACTCTTGTTCATTGCATTTTACTTCATAATTGCAACCACAATTATTGTATTCACTGTTGCAAAACCTGTTCTGTATATTGTTTATCAAAACCATTGATCTGAAGATCAATGCTGATGTTATTTAAATAGTTTTCTAATCAGCAATAAAAATAACGATCGCTGATCAACCCATATCAATTGCATGCTTCAAAATACATACTGGTTAAAGCCACGCCCATTTCAAGATAACCACTTCCGGGTTAGGCCCTGCCCAGTCCGAGTACAAATACAGATCATTCATATGGGTTAACAGATACAGATAATGCTGTACTCGCTCATCCCTACTTAATTCACTGTTTTGCTGTAATTTTTAGTATTCAGAATTCAAAATTTTACTTTTTACTTCCAAGGGATTCCATGACTTAGCCTTGTCTGACATACTGTGTTTATGCAAACAGACTAGGGAAAGTAGTTCTCTGGGTAAGCTTTTTCTTGATGTTCCCCGATCAAGGTATAAACACTGGGGTGGTCGTTCTTTTGCAGTGGCTGCACCTAAGCTCTGGAAGATAATACCTAGTGATCTGCCTGTAGCTCCAGATTTTTGTTGGTGTTTATCTTTTTTATTTTCTATATGTACTGTATTTCTTAAGTAAAGCCTTTTGGTCACCTTTTGGGGTTGTGGAAACCGCTATATAAATAAACTGATTGATTGATTGATTATTTGATTGATGGGTTGAAAAAGTTGGCAGATTTATTGCAATCCCTGCTGGAGTTCAGGAGCTAATGGAGGATTAGTTAGTATCTCAACTGCTGCAAATAAAATGAACATTTTTAGGGTTCCTGTTAATGATATCAGAAAATAATGATACCCTTGCATCTTTCAAAGTTAAGTGATATGTGTTCTGTCTGTCTTGGTTGATCTAGTAGTCAGCCTAGAGTCAAGTTTTTCACCATTTTTCCAACACTCCCTTTTTACATGAGGTACCAGTTGATCGCTATTCCATGAAGACTTTTTTCTACTCAAGACTACTTGAACTTTAGTTTGGGGCAATGGTATCAATGCTATCTGAAACTTTAGAAAGAAGGTTATCTACCAGTTTGTTTACTCAGTTTTAATTGGAGGATGAAGGATATGGGGGTGAGGCGGAACAGTAAATTTGTTTAAAGGTTTCAACTGAGCTGTCTCCAAGAAAATGCTTTTTTACAGTGGTCTCACTGTAGTTATATAGTTTAACGGGTTTCGTGGTAGACACAAAAGGGGACAGCTTGCACGATATCAACTACAGAGTGTCAGGTTTTTCGGAGTGGACTCACAGAGACTGGTTTAGAGATTTTTCCTATGATTTTTTTAAAGATTCGTAAACTGTTCTGGACAAGGACTAGAAGGGTAACAATGAAAAGGAGCTGACGAAAACAGAAGGACATGAACGAGACACAAACAGGGAAGGAGGCGACATAAATGGTGACGGAGTGACATCAAAACAGTACCATCTGGCGCTCAAGCCAGAAACTACAGTCTAGGGCAAGATGAGGGGCCAAGGATAGCAGGACGAAGCAAACAGAGTCCAAAAGAGTAGGATCCCCCTCAGGGACCTGGCGATGAATAAACATGTGATGAAGATCCCAGACACAGGTGAAAGGAGGAAACAGTTAGGAACCGTGATACCAGGTGAAATTCTTCCTATCTTTACCTGGCCTGATCTTTTCCTGGCCGGAGTGGGTATTGCTGCACGGGATCTGCTGGCGACCCACAATAGGCACATAATCTCTCTCAGTGCCATCTCTCTGTCTCCTCAGGTGTGAGATGACCAAGGTGCATCGGCTCCCCTTGATCCTCCAAGTGGGGACGTGATGGTGCAGAGCTGGCTTTGGCGGGGCGGAAATGAAATCGTTGGTGCGTTGGAGAACAAGCTGGTGGTTTGGGGCGTCACAACACCAGTTGATCTCGAAAGCCAGGGTCACTTCTGCATTAAGAGTCCTGGGAGCCTGCTCCATCTCCCCTTCGATGTATCCAGCCAGCTGATAACATACCCACCAGCTCACAGGCCCAAGGGGAAGAACGCAAGCATGTGAGAGACACCCTCACAACTTGTGGTTACCCCAGCTGGACTTTTGTGAAAACTGCAGCTAGATCCAGAAGGAAAGCAACAAAGTGGTTGAAAAAGAAAAAGAAAACAAACGAAACAATGTAGTCATTCCATATGTGTCTGGGATTTCTGAAAAACTCAGGAGGATTTTATTAACAAACACAGTATCCCTGTGTATTTCAAACCCAGCAACACACTCAGACAGAGACTAGAACATCCCAAGGACAGAACACCACACGCACACAAAAGCAACCTGGTGTATGCAATCCAATGCAATGAAGAATGCAACGACCTCTACATTGGTGAAACCACTGTACAAACGCATCGCCCAACACAGGAGAGCAAACTCCTCAGGCATTGACTCTGCTGTTCATTTAAATCTCAAGGAGAAAACCCACTCCTTTGAGGACAGCAATGTCCAGATATTAGACAGAGAGGATAGATGGTTTGAAAGAGGAGTAAAAGAAGCCATCTATGTAAAAGTAGAGAAACCATTGCTTAACAGAGGAGGAGGCCTGAGACATCACCTATCGCCAATTTACAATGCTGCCCTTTCATCCCTACCCAGGAGACTCAACAATTTAACCTCTAATAAGAAAAACAACTGTGACTCCAGCGACTGACTTCATAGGGCACTAATGAAGCTGAAACCTAACCTCCAACAATAGGCGACACGCCAACGACCCTGAAGGGGGCAGGGTTTCCCCAGCTGGACATAGCACGTGGAAGGATCACGTTATTCCAGCCAGATCCTCCCCAACTCTTCAGGCACCCCAGTCAGTCAGGAGGAGGCAGTATACAAGCCAGAACTGATGCATGTTTTTGTGGGAGTAGCTCACATTAGCTACTAATGGAAGCATGGGGAGAACATGCAAACTCCACACAGAAAGGCCCTTTCGCCAACCCCACCAGGGTGTGGGTGCTGATGATATGGAGGAACAAACACACCCTCAGCACCCACAGCGTCCCCAGCAGGAATGGAAACCAGGACCTGTGAGCTGCGCTACCAGCTGCGCCACCATGCTCGCAAACAAGTCTGTAAGAAAACCTCCTAAATCTGAAGGAATCCTCTCTCATCCCTTTATTTAATAATTGTGATTACACAAAATATTGTTAAGACAAATAGAAGTTAGTTCATTGTAGCAAAACAAAAGTGAGAAACTTACTTCGCTTCCGTAAATTATTTGATGTTTCTCTACGCATTATTCCATTCATCATCACTAATGTTGCAGTTAAGTTTCCTTTCCCACAATTCCTTCAAATGAGTAGGTTTCCATAAATTGTGACATTTTGAAACAGTGTAAAATATGCTAATTAAAGTAGTCAACGTGGTCAAAAAAGGCTGTTTTTCTGTATCTTACATGCCATGATAGACCACAAATAGTGTTTCTTCAAATAAAATCCCTGACCTGTACTGGAAAATGTCCTTCTTTGAAACAGTATTTTTTAACTAGTTGATTAAATAAGATCAGAGATCCAGTATCTTCAGTTATTAAACTGGGCATTACTGAGCCTTTGATCTACCTAGATAATCTGCTGGTGCCTTTTTTCTACCCACAAACATACTTAAAATCTAATACTATTTGTTGCTTTGAACAATGTGTACAATGCTGACATTTCTTGAAGTGCTGTTTGTGTTATGAACTTTCTTAAACGTCTACTAATGTTTGATTAAGGTGTTTTAGTTACCATACTTTGTAATTATACTTTTAAGATTGTTTGCAGAGTCAGCTCTTGTTTGGGTCACATAAAAACAGGACATTGAGCAGGAAAGCACAGGCAGATAGCATCATCATACAATTGACAACGGAAGGATGTAAGAAATAACGGTCAGCAGAAAATCGAGTTAGAGCTGTGTAATGGTAAAATTTATTGCCTTCTCTTACGTCTTAGATAAAGTTAATTCTTATTTGAATTAGAGCTGATTCCTTTTTAATTCTGACTGTGTTACTCATGTCTAGATAAAATGTTATACTTATTCTAAGGTACAAACAAGACCCAATTGTATCTAAACATCTCATCTTAACTTATGACAAATCTTGTTATTATCTGGTGTTACACTTATGACAGATCATGTGATTTTCTTTCTCAGCATTATACAAAGTCTCCCTAATTGTTATCTCCTGATGGTTTACTGCTGACTAGTGAAGTGAAACATCCATTACTGCCTCATGACTGGTCTTGTGATTATCCTCTGATGTATAGAACAGAGTGTTAGTTATGTTACGATTTAAGTAGAACAATAGGAAGGTAATTAATTATGCATGCATGGTTGTAAGGAGGCTGGTCTTGGCAAAAGTTTGAATGAACCAATCATGTTTTGTGTGCCATATGTAAAGTTAGGCTTAAGGTAGTTTCTCTAACTTTGTGTTAAAATATAAAACTTAGGGTTAAAGTTTAGATTGAATAAAGATTAAAATCATTCAGTTTGTATTTTGTCAATATACACTAAAAATGCAAGCAAAATTACATTAAAGTGTTTAAACATCAGAATCAGCTTTAATTGCCAAGTATGACACATACCAGGAATTGGACTCCGGCAACTTTCTCTCCAGTACAGAACTTAAATAAGTGAAAGTAAAACGGAAATAAAATTAAATACAAATAAATAATAAAGGATAATATATACACCAAACCAGGGTTATTGTACAGTAAGTATATACAGCAGTGCAGAGTTTTAGTTTATTGTTCATGTGAATGGACTCAGACTCTGTGACTATTCAGAGTTCATCAGAGCGACAGCCTGGGGGAAGAAACTGTTCTTGTGTCGGGTGGTTTTGGCGTACAGCGCTCTGTAACGCCGGCCTGAGGGGAGGAGCCTAAACAGATTGTGGCCAGGGTGTGAGGGGTCAGTGGTGATTTTTCTGGCCCGCTTCCTGACCCTGGCCCGGAATAGGTCCTCAATGGAGGGAAGATCAGTACCTATGATCCTCTCTGAGGACCTGACTGTTCTCTGCAGTCTGTCCCTGTCTTGCCTGGTGGCGGATCCGAACCAGACAGAGATGGATGAGGTCAGGACAGACTGGACTATTGCTGTGTAGAATATGGTCAGCAGTTCCTGAGGCAGGTTGAACTTTCTGAGCTGACGCAGAAAGTACAGCCTTTGCTGGGCCTTCTTCCTTATAGAGTCAATGTGGGAGGTCCACTTCAGGTCCCGTGTGATGGTGGATCCTAGGAACCTGAAAGACTCCACTGTGGGGACTGACCTGTTGGTGATTATGAGAGGAGATGTTGATGGGGGTCTCTTCCTGAAATCCACTGTCATCTCCACAGTTTTGAGCGGGTTTAGCTCCAGGTGGTTCTGACTGCACCAGAGGACCAGCTGTTCCACCTCCCTTCTGTATGCAGACTCGTCGCCGTCACGGATGAGTCCAATGACGGTGGTGTCATCTGCAAACTTCAGGAGTTTCACAGAAGGGTCTCTTGACGTGCAATCAGTGGTGTAAAGGGAGAAAAGCAGTGGGGAGAGAACACATCCCTGGGGGGCGCCGATGCTGAGGGACCGGGTGCTGGATATGAAGTTACCCAGTTTCACCTGCTGCCTCCTGTCAGTCAGGAAACTGGTAATCCACTGACAGGTGGAGGGAGGCACGGTGAGCTGGGACAGTTTTTGGTGGAGGAGCTCTGGGACGATGGTGTTAAATGCAGAGCTGAAGTCCACAAACAGGACCCGAGCGTAGGTACCTGCAGAGTCTAGGTGGTGCAGGATGTAGTGGAGAGCCATGTTGACTGCATCATCCACTGACCTGTTTGCTCTATAGGCGAACTGCAGGGGGTCTAGCAGGGGATCCGTGATTTCCTTCAGGTGGGACAGCACCAGTCGCTCAAAGGATTTCATGACCACAGATGTCAGGGCGACTGGTCTGTAGTCATTTAATCCTGTGACAGGGGACTTCTTGGGAACCGGGATGATGGTGGAGCGTTTGAGGCAGGAGGGGACCTCACACAGCTCCAGGGAGTTATTGAAGATCTGAGTGAAGATGGGAGCCAGCTGGTCAGCACAGACTTTCAGACAGGACGGAGACACTCCATCAGGACCTGATGCCTTCTTAATCCTCTGTCTCTGAAATAGTTGGCGCACATCCTGTTCACAGATCGTCAGCGCAGGCAGGGGGTCAGGTATGGGGATGGTTTGGGGTGATGCTAGGCCTTTTGTGATGGAGATGGTGGGGGAGGTGGAAGGTGTGAAGGTTGTTTCAAACCTGGAGAAAAAGTCATTGAGGTCCTCAGCCAGGCGGGGGCTCCCCACAGGGTGGGGGGATGGTCTCCTGTAGTTGGTAATGGTCTGCAGGCCCTTCCAAACTGCGGAAGAGTCATTGGCAGAAAAACGCTCCTTCAGTTTTACACTGTAGTTCCTTTTTGCTGCCTTGATGTCCTTTGTCAGCTTGTTCCTGGCCTGCTTGTACAGGTCCCGATCCCCACTCCTGTAGGCCTCCTCCTTGTCCTGGCGTAGCCGTCTCAGTTCTGCAGTGAACCATGGTTTATTGTTGTTGAACATGTAGAAGGTTTTTGTCTGCACACACATGTCCTCACAAAAGCTGATGTAAGATGTCACAGTGTCAGTCAGTTCGTCCAGGTCTGAGGCTGCTGCTTCAAAGACGCTCCAATCAGTGCAGTCAAAGCAGGCCTGTAACTGCATCTTTGACTCATCTGTCCATCTCTTCACAGTTCTTACTACAGGCTTAGCAGATTTCAGCTTCTGCTTGTAAGATGGGATGAGGTGGACCAGGCAGTGGTCAGAAAGTCCCAAAGCAGCACGGGGGACAGAGCGATATGCATTCTTTATTGTGGTGTAGCAGTGGTCTAAAGTGTTCATGTCCCTGGTGGGACACGTCACGTGTTGTCTATATTTAGGCAGTTCAAGTTTGAGATTTGCTCTATTAAAATCCCCAAGAATGATTAGCAGACAGTCCGGGTGAGTTCTCTCCACGTCTGTGATCTGGTCGGCGAGGTGATGTAACGCCTCCGTTACACACGCCTGCGGTGGAATGTATACAGCGACCAGCACAAATGAGGCGAACTCCCGCAGTGAATAAAATGGTTTACAGTTTATGAAGAAAGACTCTAGGTGAGGGCTGCATGTCTTCTTTAACACTGTGACATCTGTATACCAACCTTCGTTAATGTAGAAACACGTTCCTCCTCCCTTTGACTTACCAGACAGTTCCGCGCAGCGGTCCGCTCGGAACAGCTGGAAGAGCGGCAGCTGTAGTGCGCTGAACACATCCCGGAACTACGCAAAAAAGTAGATTTGTAACAAGTACTAGGGAGCGGAGTACCGAGGCGTCCATCCGCGGCGCCATCTTAGTATCAGAGCTCCAGAGCTCCAACATGATGTGGGTGTTAGGACTCTGGCTGTGTTCTGGAGAGTGGGTGAGTGCTGGTGTTCTTTATCCGACCTTCTCTGCAAGGCATGGCAAGCAGCAGCCACCAGGTGTTCCTTATTGATCCTAATCATCATCCATCCTCAAAGAGGACCGGCTTCTGCAGACCGACGCCAGTCAGTTCCCACCTCTAGTGTGGTACATGGTCAAGTGAACGTCAGCGGTTTCAAGTAAGAAACTATTGCTATCTCCAACTCCTCCAAGCCAGAATCCTTCCACCAGCCTTGGATCCTGGCTGGTCAGCCTCTGCACCTCTTCCCACCTTGAAACCATATCCACAAACACCAACTCGGTCGCCACCATCAGGCTGCTTGCCTGTCCACCCCAGCAACACCTCCACCTGCAGAGAAAATCGAACTCACCTCTGCTCCTGGAAACCATCTGGACTCCCTCGTGTCCTCCATCGTCAATCAACATCAAACATAGCTGACATTACACACCCACCTCCAGCCAGTCACAGTTTACAGAGTCCTACATACCTTCCTCCAAGCAATCCATCACTGATATACAAGTAAGAATCAGAATCTGCAATATCACTTATCCTAGTTCTCTTCAGTCCGTTAATCTCTGTACCCACCCCTCTACAGTCTTGTTTCAGCTTCCTGGTTGCCAGGCCCCGGTTCCTTTCAAGACGACCAACAGTGCTTATTCAATAAGAATATTTTATAAATCACTCACCTCTCTGCTACATCTAGTTTTGTGATGAACTTGAGTCTTGAAACCAAATCATGTCAGTGGGTTGTTAGTCTATCCGTCTTACCAAAACCGGTATTTGTGAGTAAGGATGGTTGTGTAATACTTAAACAACTTTGGTAAATATTATGACCCCTTGATGGCCAAATACTCAGAAAATAATTGATCCACCACTGATTACATAGGAATTATGTGGATGTTAAAGCAATTTTAAATTATACTGCTCCTTTAAAAATCATGAAACCGAGGCAAAAACCTTTTCTATGGCTTAACAAAGCAACCCGAGAAGCCAGGAGGGAGTGTCACAGGGCTGAACGCAGGTGAAAGAAAGACGGTTTACATATATCCTGACAACTTCTGAAGGACTGTTCAATTCAATTCACTTTTATTTATATAGTGCAATTCACAACAAATGTCCTCTCAAGGCACTTTACAACAAAAGTCATTTCAATACAATTATCCAAACATTCCAATCAGTTAAAAGTTTTCTATGTAAGGAATCCCAGCAGTTTGCGATGAGTCATCGACGTGAGGTTGTGCCCGGATCATGCAGACTCCAACCATAGCCATTCCTCAGCAATCCCTCATATTGAACAAGCATTTAGTGACAGTGGAGAGGAAAAAGTCCCCTGTAACAGGAAGAAACATCCGGCAGAACCTGTCTCAGTACAAGCGGTCATCTGCCACGAGTGGGAATCTGAGAAGAAAGAGAAGATACAGCATGGAGGATGTTCACTCACTTTGAGCATCATCTGGACCAATGTTCCCCATCATGTAGGGGACTTTATAGTTGTGCAGGGGACCAGACTGTGTGGAGCTTCTATGGGGAGAAAAATACTGAAATAAAACTGGGTTAACAATCGCGATAACAGCAGAAAAATACATCTGGAGAGTGGTAGAAGAGAAAAAGTAGAAGAGAGAAGAAAAGTGGTCAGTCTGTCCTCCAACAGTCTTAACTGATTTGATTCATGAGGTTTTATGGATAAATATAATTGTCGGCATAACTGTGGAAATTCATTCCATGTAGTCTAATTATTTTACCAATTGGAAACATATGTATAGTAAAGAGAATCGGTCCAAGCACAGAACCCTGTAGTACTTTACAAGCAACCCTTGAGTGTGAAGAAGATTTATCACTGACATGAACAAACTGGAATCTGTCGGACAGATATGATTTAAACCAGCCTAGTGCTGTTCCCTTGATCCCTAAAACAATTTCAAGCCTTTCTAAGAGAATATTATGATCGACTGTGTCAAAAGCAGCACTGAGATCTAACAAGACCAGAACAGTCACAAATCTATTATCTGAGGCCATTAGAATATCATTAGTAACTTTAGCCAGTGCTGTTTCAGTGGTATGATCAGCTCTAAAACCTGACTGAAATTCTTCAAACAGGTTGTTGCTGTTTAGATGCTCACATACTTGATTAGCAACTATTTTTTCAATAATTTTGGATAAGAAAGGAAGGTTAGATATAGGTCTGTAGTTAGCTAAATGATCTTGATCCAGGGAGGGTTTCTTAAGTAAAGGTTTAATTACAGCAACCTTAAATTCCTGTAGCACATATCCATTTATTAAAGATAGATTCATCATGTCTAGAATAGGGCCAGTAACCAGAGGGAATACTTCCTTAAATAATTTGGTTGGTATTGGGTCTAACATACAAGTTGAGGGTTTAGATGAAGCTAATATTTGTGATAATTCCGAAAGTTCACCAGGATCAAAACGGTACAGACATAGACATGGTTCTACAGTTCTCTCTGATACTGCTTCATTTACTGAAAGAGAATTAATCATGTCAGGGAGAATGCCAATGATTTTATTTTTAATAGAATTTATTTATGAAGAATCCCATAAAGTCATCACTACTGAGAGAAGGGGGAATAGTTGGCTCAACAAAGCTTTGACTTTGTAAGTTTGGCAACTGTACTAAAAAGAAACCTAGGATTGTTTTTATTTACCTCTATTAATGACGAGAATTATGCTGTTGACATTTAAGTGTGTACAGCACCATTTTCTCTCCAGTTTTCTAGTATCCTGCTATAAAGTACACAACTCCGCACTAAACCAGGGAGCCAACCTTCTATGGCTGATTACCTTATTTTTTAAGGGGGCTACCCTGTCTAGTGCCAAACGCAGTAAGGAAGACCATCAATTTCTGAAGGGTTAGTGGTATTCTGAGATGGATAGGGAAGCAAGAATTGAACAGGCTCTTTAAAACTTGTTACAACACTGTCTGATAAAGTTCTACTGTAATGAAATTTTCTTTCAGATTTTGAAACATTGAGTAAAGTAAATTCAAAGGTTTTCAAAAAATGGTCAGACAGGACTGGGTTATGTGGGAGGAATATTAGTTTATCACACTCAATGCCATATGTCAGTACAATGTCTAAAGTATGTTTACCAGAGTGTGTATGTCCCTTCACTTTCTGAGTAAAGCCAATTCAGTCTAAGATAATATTAGAGGCTGCAGTTAGGCTATCACTTTCAGTGTCCATGTGAATATTGAAATTCCCTATTATAATTACCTGATCAGTATTTAAAACTAAATCAGATAAAAAGTATTAGATTTGGTCCAAGAATTGAGAGTAAGGGCCTGGTAGACGATACAAAACCACAAACAAAAGTGGATTTAATGTTTTGCAGCTTGGATGAGGAAAACTAAGGATTAGATTTTCAAAAGAGCTGTAGTTAATAATTGGTCCAGGGCGAATTTGCAAATCTGAATGAAAGATGGTTGCAACTCCTCATCGCCCAGTACTTCTAGGAATGTGAAAATGTTGATAATTGGAAGGAGTTGATTCATTTATAATTACTAAATCCTCCTGCTGCAGCCACGTTTCTGATAGGCAATAGATCAATTATATTATCACATATCAAGTCATTGACTAATAAAGTCTTTGAGGAGAGGGATCTTATGTTTAGTAAAGCACATATAATTGCCCTATTTCCTTGTTTGAAAAGTCGTATTTATTTTAATTATATTTTCATAGTTTGCTTTTGTCAGGTTAACTTTTAGTCTATTTGATGCTGGTCGTGGGCAAGACACTGTCTCAATGGGGTATTGAGTGGGTAACAGTACAGAAGCTGCAGAAAGGTGGGTTAAACTACGACTCTGGGTTTGTCAGTGTTTTGAAGGAATAATAAATCTGTCCAGATTCCTAGAAAGAAGAGCTCCTCCATCCAAAGTGGGATGGATGCCGTCTCTCCGGATCAGACCAGGTTTTCCCCAAAAAGTTTTCCTATTATCAATGTAGCCCACATTGTTTGCTGGACACCACTCAGACAACCATTGATGAAATGACAGCATGTGGCTAAACATGTTGTCACAGGTCCGATCGGGCAGGGGTTCAGAAAAGATTACACAGTCCGACACCTTTTTAGCAAACTTACACACCGAAGCAACACAAAATTTAGTGACCTCCGATTGGCGTAACCGGGTGTCATTACTGCCAGCATGAAATACAGTCTTACTGTATATACGCTTATCCTTAGCCAGCAGTGTCAGGTGGGATTTCATGTCGCCTGTTCTGGCCCCTGGAAAACATTTGACTATGGTCGATGGGGTCTCTAATGCCACGTTTCGGACTATGGAACAGCCAATTACCAGAGTCTGTTTCTCAGTGGGTGCGTCACTGAGTGGGGAAAATCTGTTACAAACGCGGATAGGTTGGTGGTGCCCTTTGGGCTGGGAACGATGCTTTCTACGTACCGTCACCCAGTCGGCCTGAGATCCAAGCTGTGTGGGTTCTGTTGGAGGACCACTAGGTAATCTATCCTTTTTGGCTCTGCGCTGGCTAATGGGCCTCGACTATTTACTGCACAGCGCGGAGCCGGGCCTCTAACTCTGAAACCCTCGAAAATCAAAGCTACGAAAATGTTACATTTATTTCACTCACCATTATCACTAAAGGAGGCGGGGGAGTAACTAAACATCTGACACAGAGAACAGGAGAGAGGAGCCACAGAAGGAAGAAAGAGGCTAGACGGAAGAGATGTAGTCATAGTTGCTACGAAACCAACCTAACGAGCTAGCGAGATCTAAGCACACAAACCACCGTGTGAAACACAAAAGGTACCCAAGACGTAAAGTACACCAAGTGGAAAGTGTTTTATCTATCATAATTGCCTCAAAGAGGCACAATCTACAGCTTCTTTTTAAAACGGTAGCCAGGTTTTAAATTTCTAGACCTAGAGTCATCTAGGAATTTGTGTAATAAGTTCCTGCATTTCTTTTTTCTGCAGTTTACTGATATTAGATCAGCCATTTTAGTGTCAGACTTGGATATGCCACATGTAGTACAACCTTTTGTGATGTTTGAGAAATTCACAATAATTACTCTGTCTTGTCTGAAAAGGCTTGATGATGAGCTCAAACCTTCAGGCGCTCCTTTGGATGTTGTCCCTCCCGTGTTGTAAAACAGGTTATCCCTAGTATTCGACTAGTGATATTGGCCATTATTAACACCAACCTGTCACCTGGGGTGGCACCTTCTACTTTTAAACATGCTGTTGTTCGACACCTGTTAAAAAGACAAAACTTGGACAAATCTTGCTAATTTTAGGCGAATCTCGAGGTTGCCCATTTTATTGAAAATCTTAGAAATGGTTTTCTATATGCAGCTTATTTCTATCTTGAGCAGCAATAATGCGCTAAAAATATCTCGGTCTAGTTTTAAAAACTTAAACACTACAGAGTTTGCACTGTTGAGGATCTCAAATGACATTTTGATTGAGAGCTACTGATGAGGGGATACACGTCATCCTCATCTTACTGGACCTCTCGGCCACATTTGACACCCAGAGGTCCAACTTTAGTTCAGCTGATCCCCCAACCCCCTTCCAAGAAGGTGTCACATCTAAACAGAAAGCCAGACCAGGTTTAAAGAGTAAAAACAGACTATCCCATTCTTCACTCATTCTCTCCTCTTTCAAAAGTGTAAAATGGTTTAACTTTATAAGTGGGTCCAAATTCAATTCTTATTTGTTTATTGGTAAATGTTGTAGCAATTCATAAGCTATAGAATTAAAATCTAATCAGTGTCCTAAAATAAAAATTTCTTTGGCTGTTAAAACTTTTTATTAATATTAATATAACCGCTGTAATTTAATCACCAGGCCTCAAATCTTTTCAAAGATGCAACATTTTAAAGACCCCTATTTAAAAATAATTGCGCACATACTTTTATACTCTTTCCAGATTCCCTGATTTGGGTGTAGGGGTTAGAGATTTGTAGTCCTCCGTCTACTGTCGTGCTCTAAAATAGGTTCCACTCCTCTCCAGAAGTTTTACGTTGTTTTGCCTCAGATTCTCTTGTATGTTTCTCCAAGAGCTGTGCCTCCTCTTAACTTCCTTCTAAGTTCCTTTTGCACTCTCTTCAGCCTTTTTCATCTCCAGATCTAAAAGTTTTTTTTCTTTCAGTAAGGCTTTAGAATAGAGGTGATCTAAGGTCTGTTATTAGAGAAACATTTTACTTTTCTGCTAGGCACAGTGTCCTTTACACAGAAAAATCTCTCTTCTGTAATGAACTCTGTCAGGCTGTCAAAATCCTCCCCGTGCACGGGGAGGAGAGAATGTGGGTGTAAAGTCAGCAGCTTTGACACAACACAGTGTGAAAGGCCACAGGATGCAAGATCATTGGCTGGAGGCGGAATATTCAGTCATTGTAATGATGGCAACAAATCTTTTAGTACAGCCAAATGCCATCCTGTAGTAGCTGAGTCACTTCTAAATGGTCTCTCTTCAAAGACATGTTGAAGCTTCCATATTCAAACATTTCTTTTTAAATTGAATTCAGTTCACTTGTACTGCGTCAATTGAAAACAAAGGTCTCAAGCTTAAGTCTCTAAGTATGAAATAGAGCAGTAAAAGTTCATCCATTACTCTATCTAGAAGAGAGACAGGGTTAAACACTGAAATATACAACCAAGTCAATCATGTATGTATAGAAGGACAATATTAAGTTGTTGGCAGCTTTAGTTCAGCTGTTCCTGCAGGCTGACACCAGTCAATTCTCGCCTCTGGCATGGTACATGGCAAAGTTACTTCCTGACAAACCAAGCAACAAACCTTGCTCAAGATTTTGGAACTTTGACTTACTTGGTTCTTTCCTTGTAGATCCTCCCTGGGTTTCCAATGGCTTTCCTCCGGAACCTTCCAAGCCAAAGACATTCCATCAATCTGAGTTCCTGCTTGGTCGGGCTCTCAATGGTCCTTGCTTGGCAATCTCCTCATTACTCACCAATTCCATTGCTGTCATCAAGTTGCTTGCCTGTCCACCTAGAAACCACTCCACCTACAGAGAATAGCAAAACTCACCTTCGGTCCTTGAAATCCTCTAGACTCCTTGTCTTCCACCTGCAAAACAACAGACAATAATTGGACATTGCATACCCACTTTCAGCCGTACACACACCACTGACTCCCACTTACCCTCCTCCAAACAGCCCATCATTGGAAAACAAGTACGATTCAGAAACTTCAACATCATATCTCCAGCTTCTCTCCGTTCAGTAATCTCCATACTCATTCCGCTTGCAGTCCAGACTCAGCTTCCCGGTTCTTGCTCACCGGTTCCTCCCGAGACGACCCACATTGTTTGTTAAATAAAATCATTTTAGACATTTTTTACCCCTCTTCTGTGTCTGGTTTTGTCCTAATTCTTAAGTCAAATCATGCCACAATGACACTTTTATTGAAAATCATGTTTATTTTTGGTTTGTTTGGAAATTCTGCAAGGAATTAATAATTCCATCCATCCATCTATGCTGCTTATCCTTGAAGGGGCTGGTCCATATTTCCATCTCAGGAAACAGGCTGGATGACCCTGGACAGGTCACCAGTTCATCAGAGAATGACTTACTGTATTGTCCCAAATATAGGACTACTCCGATTTTAAGACAACCCCCCCCCTTTCTAAAGCCTAATCTTTAGAGAAAAAAATTTGTTTTTTAAAGAAACTGTTTTTAATTGCTTTATGCCCCTGGTAGCGTCACCCATGGCAAACTGGTCCTAGGTGAGGGATCAGACAAAGAACAGCCTGAAGACTCCTTTGATGAGAGGAAACTTTGTACTCAGTGTTCCCTCGCCCGGACATGGGTCACCGGGACCCCACTCTGGAGCCAGGCCTGGAGTTGGGGCACGTTGGCGAGCAAGATGGGCGGTGGCCAAAGGTGGGGACCTTGGCATTCTGATCCTTGGCTGCAGAAGCTGGCTCTTGGGACATTGAATGTCAGCTCTCTGGAGGGGAAGGAGCCGGAGCTGGTGTGCGAGGTTGAAAGGTTCCGACTGGACATCTTTGGCCTTGCCTCGACGCACGGCTCAGGCTCTGGAACCCTTCGCCTCGAGAGCGGTTGTACTACCCCGGTGAATCAGAGGGTAGCCTCCCTCCGCCTACGGATGGGGGGGATGGGTCCTGAATATTGTTTGTGTTTATGCACCAAACAATAGATCCGATTACCCGCCCTTCTTGGAGTCCTTGGAGAGGTTGCTGGAGAGTTCTCCTTCTGGGGACTCCCTCATTCTGCTGGGGGACTTCAATGCTCACGTGGACAATGACAGTGAGACATGGAGAGGCTTGGTTGAGCGGAATGGCCCCCCCGATCTGAACCCGAGCTGTGTTTTTTTATTGGACTTCTTCGCTCGTCATGGATTGTCCATAGCAAACACCATGCTCAAGCATGAGGGTGTTCAGGGCCCTTTGATAAGGGCTGTTAGGTCCCTCTATGACCGGTGTGAGAGTTTGGACTCCGACAAGGTTGCCCTTTGTCACCGATCCTGTTCGTAGCATTTCTGGACAGGATTTCTAGGCTGCAGCAAAGGTGTTTAGGGGATCCGTTATGGTGGCCTCAGGATCAGGTCTCTGCTTTTCGCAGATGATGTGGTCCTGTTGGCGTCATCTGAACTTGATCTACAGCTTTCACTGTAGCGGTTCGCAGCCGAGTGTGAAGGGGCTGGGATGAGGATCAGCACCTTTAAATCCGAGACCATGGTCTTGAGCCGGAAAAGCGTAGGGTGCCTTCTTCAGGTCGGGGATGGAGTCCTTCCTCAAGTGGAGGAGTTTACATATCTGGGGGTCTTGTTCACGAATGAGGGAAAAATGGAGCGGGAGATAGATAGACAGATTGGTAAGGCGTCTGCAGTTATGCGGGCGATTTACTGGTCTTTCGTGGTGAAGAGAGAGCTGAGCGGAAAGACGGGGCTCTCGATTTACCGGTCAATCTACGTTTCTACCATCATCTTTGGTCACGAACATTGGGTGGTGACCGAAAGAACAAGATCAAGGCTACAGGAGGCTGAAATTAGTTTCATCCGCAGGGTGGCTGGGTTTTCCTACAGAGATAGGGTGAGAAGCGCCTCAGGATTCTTCCTGAGGAGCTGGCCCAAGTGGCCAGGGAGAGGGAAGTCTGGGTCTCTCTGCTTAAGCTACTGCCCCCGAGACCCGACCCCGGATAAGCGAAAGTGGATGGAAGGATGGGCCTTGATGTCCTGACAGGTTCTGACAACTTAGGAAATGTGTCCAAGCCCTCCTGTTTTCCATAAATTTAATAAGATTTAAGATATGAAGAATTGAAAATATGTGTAAAATCCTTCTAATCTTTTAGAGGGAGAAATTGATAGAGACCTTTTAATAAAGTTACTTTTTTAGGTCTTGAGACCATAGGGGCCTTTATTTGAAAGCGTATAGTATATGGAGAGGGAGTGAAGTGGGGGAAGACATGCAGTAAAAGTCCACAACGATGTAAAAACCATGTTGAGGACAAAAGTCTTGTCAGATTGTGTCTCTGGATGAAGGATAGACACCCGGCGCACACGTGAAATAAAATATGTGAAAAGGTTTTAATGGTGAGACACAAGCTAAAGACATGACAAGAACAAACTTAAGATATTAATGATCACACACAGATCTAAATACTGGCAGGAAGATGTGGCGAACCAGGTGAGTCATCAGGGACACAGGTGCAGTCAATGAGCTGATAAAGGGAGCCGGAGCCATGCAGGCTCTGAGAGGATGCCCCCCTTCCCAGGTTGAATTTCAGATGACCAATGATAGAAAAAAACAAAAAGAAAAAATGTGCCCCACAAAGGTTGGGTGGAGGGGGCCCACGGAAGATGGGCCTGAATCCCAGGAGGTATGTCCTTGGAAGTATGGTGTGCATCAGGGACGACGACCCCTGAGGACATGGAGGTCAAACAGACGTCTCCTGGCTGGATGCTGGTCAGATTGATGTCCACTTGGACGTCACTTGAGGACATAGAGATCAAAAGAAGTCCCCAAGCTAGGAGACGATCTGGAGGATGACCAGGATGATGTCCCATGGCTGGACGACGAATTGATTAGCATCTCATGGCTGGACAATGATCTGGAGCATGTCCTCTGGCTGGGGGGGCAGTCTTGGGCCTGCTGGCTCCTGATGCCGAGGACAACGGGGTGCTGGGACCCGCTGGAGAGCTCAGCTCGCTCACTGCACCTGCTGCTGGTTCGCTAGGCTTGGATCCAGAAGCACACTTTGAAAGCTTGGATCTAGGTGCATACTCTGAAGTCTCCGAATCAGGAACACACTCTGAAGACTTTGATTTAGGAACACAGTCTGAAGACTCTGAATCAGAATCAACAGGAGATGGCTAAAAAAAAGACGTGCATCTGTTTCATTCCCCTCTGTTGGCTCCAGCAGAGGAGCTGGCTGCAGAGACATGCTCTCACTGGCCATCTCCGGAAACTCCGATGGCTCCTTTGCTTGCGGTAGAGATGGGACTTTGCTGGACCTTTCCAGAGGTTCTGGCCACAGAGCTCGGGTGTGCGGTGCCGGGTTTTACGGGCCTTTAATGGTGAGACACAAATAAAAGACGTTAATGATCCGGCGAGAAGTGGAGCACAGGCCAGATCGAAAAACTGGCAGGAGGAGCTCACGTTGGGGTTTTTTCGGCTTTGGGAAAGACACATGGAAAATACACAACTCTTCCAGACAAATTCTCTGTGGTATCTGTGTCCAATTTACAAACGCAGTGGGTACAGCGCTTCAACATCTGGCTTGGAGTCAATGTTTGTCGGACATAAAGAAAAAGATTGAAAACTCCAAATTGAAGAGCGTGAACCACACCAGGGGAAAAGCTCTGTTCTAGAGTAAGCTTAATCTTAAATAATAAAACAGAGAAAATAAAACAGAGTGTCAGCCATATTTGTACATAGTTTATTTTACGTGCATGGAGGGCCTCCTGCTGAAGCTTCAGCACAGATGCATGGGTATATATAGTAGTCAGCCACACCCTATTGAATCAGCTTCTGACCGATCATTACATCATATAGATGATTTCAGACATAATCAAACAGTGCTCTGCCACAAATAACAGGCCCTTGCAGGGCTCTAGGCAGAGACACCATGAAAAGTTAGCACCCCCTGCTGTCCTGGTCTAGAATTGCCTTGCAATGCATAAAAAAAAGGATGGAGAGCGGAGAGAAAAACACGGAGTACTATAAACGAAAAGCATCTCTGTCAATCCGCCTGCGTGCAAATTTGCTGTTGGAGTAGTATAAACTAGGCTTAACGGGGCACTGTATCCATGATAGGCAATGTACTGCAATTTGATTTGGATAGTACACTTTCAACCAGGTAATCAAGGTGCTTTATATGATACGGTAGTAAAGAAAGCAAACATCTAATAAAAGCATGGAAAGTAAAAACAGCAATTAAGAATAAAACAAAAAACCATAAAGCTGAAAGCTGCTACTTTACTTTTGGCTCTGATGCTAGGGATTATCAATAAATTTGAGTTGTAGAATTTTAGTGGTCTGGGGGGTCAGTATAATGACAGCAGGTTTTCAACATATTTTGGAGTTAAGCCAATATTTTGAAATCTAATCTCTGAGCTACAGGGAGCCAGTGTAAGGACTTTAGGCAGATGTGCTCTACTTTCCTGATTCTAGAGAGCATGCAAGCAGTATGTAATGTACAGCTGAGTGTCGTCTTCAAAGGTATGGTAACTAATCTCATTGGCTGTTATAATTTGGGTTAGTGGGAGCATGTAGAAATTGAATATAAGGGGTCCCAGGATGGAGCCCTGGGGGACCTCAAATGTGATTTCTGTTTATTCTGATGATAAATTTACAATTGATACAAACAATTTCCTGTTCTTAAGGTAAGACTCAAACCTGCTAAGTACTATACTAGAGAGTCCAACCCAGCTCTCCAGTCATTCCAGTAGTATTGTATATAGTGCTATCATGAGATTTAATTAATTTTGAGATTAATTAATTATGATCTGTAATTCATTAATCTAATTAATCTAAGTTTGAGCTCGCCTAATAATTGCTGAGAAAAACCCTCATCTTGAGGTATTTTCAATTATATTCATTACTTTAGTATGGTTGAACAAGGTCTGATATATATAATTAAAAAAGTAAGTGATAAATTGCTCCCCAGTAATACCATGCATAAACTATTGGTGGAACTGTGGGGTAATTCATATAAAACCAAATGTGAAAAATCGATTTACATGCAGAAGAAAAGACAGTAATAATTGCAAAAAAATTATTTTATAATGATTCAGCTCATAAACAACTTATTAAATGTCTTAATAACGTATACGTCTTAATATATTATCAGTAGAATGTAACACTCCACTTATGTACAAAATAACTAATTTCTGCTTCTCAAACAGTGTTCAGAAATTGTATGGTATTAAAGAACGCAGAGCAATATAGATCTTTTAAAAAGTGACATTCGGGACACATTTAGAGTGTACAGTCTTATAATGTATTTTTGAAGAACTTTACAAAATAAACCGTATACACCATCTACACAAACTGTTGCTATCTTGACTTACGTGTTTTCATTGTAGTCCTATTTCTAACCATTCTGTGCCAGGGTTTTGGTATGGAATCATTCTTCTCCTGGGTTGTGATCTAAGGGCGTTTTCACATGGGACTCTATTCCATATTCGGGTACCGTATTTGCTCAACATCCACTTATCTTTTACCATGTGAACACAGCCTGGACCGTGCCAGGATACTGCCCGAGAGACCTGCCTTGGAGGTACTATCGGAGTCTAGGCACGAGTGGATACAGATCATGTGCCGGTATAAACAGGAAACAGATTGACCATTCCTCAGATTTGATGAAAGTAGCCAAGCTAACGTTGAAGGCCAGAGATGTAATTCGTTATCCATGTTGCAGTTTCTAACATAATGTACTCCAGGCTGTTTTTATATGTTATCTTCCGGGGACGGGTCATGTGACGGGTGGCTGACGAATCAGGGAAGGATACGCCATGACCGATGACACCCGACCATAATGCCGAGTGTGACCTGCTGCGTCATTGTTTCTAAAGTCCTCCATTTTCAGACGTCCACACCAAAACGCCCTCCGGAGTTTCAAAACGAAAAACGGGGTCGGCAGCGTTTCTAAACTTCTACGTTTTGGGTCTCAGTTTTTGCCGTTTTAGTGTGGATGGGAGGTGCAAAGGTAGCAAAAGGTCTCCGTTTTTAAACGAAAACGCAGTAGTGTGGACGGGGCCTTAGTTACCGAATTGCCAAGCGACCATAAAGAGACCAAAACTATGCTGTTCAAGCATCCCACTGCAAAACACCAGGATACAAAGCAGTGGGTTTACTACAACACTCACCCAATAGATGACTTCAGGTAGCAGTTGACCATTAGACCAATGTGTTGTCATTCCTGGCCAACACTCATTTTCTAACGTCGGTAACTCTCACTTCCTTGTTTGTTGGATAGCTACAGAATTATTTGTATACCGCCACCTGCTGGTTCGGTGTAGTCCGTCATTTAAAACACTGGACTCCAAAAAAAATAAACAAATAAAATAAAATAAATAAATAAAACACTGGACTCCAACACCGGCTGAGACTAGCCCCATGTGAACAGAAAAAATATGCATTTTTCTCTGGCCGTTTTTTGACATGGCCCCACCTGTGAAAGGTGCTTGTGCACTTTGTGCTGTTCAGTCAGTCCCACAAATATGTCTTCAGCTTCTTACTCTCCCCAAGCTGTTTTCCATTCTGTTAATTAACCAGCGTCTTGTCTCATTAATGACTTATCCCAGTGTCTGTCCAGATTCTCTCACTCAAAGCTAGTTCCTCCGGTTACCAACTCCTCCATGTGTCTCAGCTCAGTTTAAGTTCTCAGTGATAAACCGTGTTTTTCTGCATTACTATTTCTCCTTCCTGTGTTTTCGAATTTGGTTCCTCCTTAAAATTTTATTCATAAGAGGATTATTTAATAATACACAGGTGTGTCCAACTCTATATTTAAATGGCCATGCCTCTGATCTGTTGATCTGTGTTAGATGTTGCAGGATTAACTGCTACTATTCCTTATTTATATAAGGACTGTAGGCAGCCGTGTCGCCAGAAAGATTTCAGTGGGGCACGTGCCCCAGTATTGATCTGCAGTGCCCCAGTAAAAATGTCACCAATTAAAAAAAAGAAGAGGAGATGTTGGGAGGAAATACACGGGCACAGCGGGGAGCGTTGAGAGGAGGGTCACGGGAGCAGGACCCTGGGCACAACAAGGAAGCTTTGGGAGGAGTACCGCAGGCACAGGAAGGGAGCGTTGGGAGGAAGAACGCAGGCACAGCAAGGGAGCATTGAGAGGAGGACCGCAGGAGGGCCGCAGGCACAAGAAGGAAGCGTTGGAAGGAGGAACGCGGGCATAGCAAGGGAGTATTGAGAGGACGACAGCGGGCACAATAAGGAGGCGTTGGGAGGAGGACCACGGGCACAGCGACGTAACGTTGAGAAGAGGACCGCGTGAGGAGGACTGCAGGTACAAAAAGAAAGTATTGGGAGGAGGTCCGCAGGCACAGCGAGGGAGCATTGAGAGGAGGACCGCGGGCACAGTGAGGGAGTGTTGGTAGGGGGACCGCAGGAGGAGGACTGTGCGCACGGTGAGGGAGTGTTGAGAGGAGGACCGTGGGAGGAGGACTGCGTGCACAACAAGGAGCTTTGGATGTCAGATGCTTTTGGATGGTTGTGCTGGTCCCCTTTTTACTGTTACCCAGGTGCGGCAGCATGAGTGGATGTTGATCCTGGGTGCAGGACAAAGTTTTATTGGGAATTAAGCAGATTTTGACTCAGGGGCCCCCTTTCTGATAAAAACCTATACCCACAATACCAGCGTTTCAATCAAGATTTGTTCTAATCTGGGAAAGGAGGCATTGTTTATTTGCCTGATCCTAAAAATCAATTAGAGGTCAATTTTAATATTAGCCGGGACAATATGAAGCTCAAACAAAATACCAAGGTTAAAGAGACACCCGGCAACGTTTTCATGTTAATTAATCATCTTCGTAAGTCGTTATATGGTTAAATGACTCATTACAGGGCGAATTAAGACTCTCTCGCCCGCCCCTACTGCCTGTAGGAAGAATATCCCACTTGCAAGTTCAGTGTACCGTAACCGGTGTCCTTCAGTCTGGCGAAGTCTCAGACATCGCGAGACAGTTTCGTTTTTATGACAGTTTGTTTGAAAGCAAACAAACCGGGAGCATCGTACAGAAAACACTCGGACTTGCCTGGTATCCCTTTAAACTAAAGCATCAGATTGTCACAATGGTAACACAACAATCTAACAATGATTATTAAAAAGTAATTTTGGATTTTAATTTAAATCAAATTTTTAAATATATTTAAAATGTATTTCTAAATTAAAAAGTAGGCCTACAGCATCTACATTTTTAACCCTTCAAATGTATTTAATTTAAATATTTTTGCAACATTTAAAAAGATTTAAATGAAGAAAATTTTAATTAGAAAAATTACTAATAAAACAATTAGTTAAAAAATTGCTGAGTTACTGCACAAAAATGTAAACAATTTAATTTTTTCACAATCTTCGTGGAAACCAAACTAAATCAAATTGAGTTATATTCACATTTTCATGAATTATAACATCTGTAGTCTTTGTTCAATTTCAGCATTTATGGGGGCACTGGATGGGTTTAGGGGCCCTAAGCAGCAGCTTAATTTTTATGGCATTCTTCATAAGTGTTCAGCAAGATGACGACTCTTACTGGCGGTGCCATGGCTTGTCTCCTGCTGTGTAGATTGCCAATAGTCCTTTTGTCAACATATGCGATCATATCAGCCCAAATAACAAAAGGATATCTGGCTTTAGGAACTTATGATCAGGATTATTTGCTTCAAATAAAGGAGTTAAAGGTCTGATACGCGGGACAGTTAGAAACAGGCGTTTCCTCCTCCTTTCATCATCGGTCCTGGCTGACCTGACTACTTGTTGCTGTGTCGGGCGCTGGGTAGTGTCCGCAGGAGATCCAGGAAAACAGGCTCTCGAACCGGTGTTCTGGTTAAGCGAAGGCGTGCCGCAGCGCGTGGGGGGCTACGCTGTCTTCAGCCACCAGGATTGCGCTCGGTGCCAGCGCCGGATTCCTCTCCTTGATGTGTGGGACAGGATGTCCACGCCGATGCCTGCTCAGACTACAACAAGTGTCCTTGACCCTTCACAGCGCTGGAGTTGTGGTCAGGAATTTTCATCGCCATAGTCTACTTCACTGTTTGTGTCGGCTCTTCCAGCATGGACCAGCTGGAGTCCATGTGACCACTGGACATGCCTTTGACCAATCCGGCTGTGCAACATGAGCACTGCCTTTATGATGTCATCCACAATCCGTGTTGGCCTGTTGAATACTCGTTCAATTACGAATGAATCTCATTCATTTAATTATCTTTTTGTAAGAGAAAGCTTGGACATCATGTGTCTTTCGGAGACTTGTCAAAGAGGAAGACTTAATTTATTTTAAGTGGACCTGGCATTAAAATATGCATTTTTTGAGGTTTTTGATCATATCTTTTAGTTCCCCCAGCCTGCCTACGGCCCCTAAGGGGTTAAAATGAGTGATTAGTCTTTCCTTTGTCCCGGGGTATGTCTGCTTACATAGTGAACTTAGCACTCTGAAATGGGCTGTTTGGCAGTTCGGCATATGACAACATGTTTCGGCATATTACGTGTTAAGTTCCAGCCAATTCCCCGAACTACACTCTGCAAGTCCCTCCCTCAGCGGCGGGGAGAGCTATGGTAACAGGAAAAAAAACAAACCAACAGCATGGAGTCCAGACCGCATCCAAACTGCACTGTACCTGGGTGTACAAAAGAGAGAATAAATCCCTTTGTCCTCTCCACTTCTGAGCCACTGAAAGGCTTGTGGACAGATTTCATTTATGCAGAGAAAATGTGCCCGACCGACTGCCGAAGCGTGTGGTAGTTTGTGGCAAACATTTCTAGGACGACTGTTTTTCCAACTTGGGACAATACAGCAGGGGATTCACAGATCATCCTAAACTTCTACCAGGATCAATACCAACTCTCCATGAACCAGCAAATATCCCTGTACAAGTAAGCATATTTCCTCAATAATGTCCTTCAGCTGTTACTAGACATTGTGGCATTGTTTGAGTTGTTCGCTTTTCAATTACCTTCATAGCTAACGTTCAGAATTAACTTCACAGCTAATACCCCAGTTTGTTTATGTAGCATTGGTGCAAGTATGCTTTTATTTTGGGGAAAAAAATATTATATAATATAGTTGAACATTCAAAATATCGTTAGAGACTCATTGACCACAGAAGCGCATAGCTTAGGCCCCGCCCTCCAAAACCCAGTCGGTCTGTGCTAATGCTCACAGACGGGCTACCCCGTCACACCTGCAATTCTACAACATGGCTGAATTACGGCAAGCGATCCTTTGGTATAGTATTAAGGTACGTAGAGTGTGGCTAAAAAGGGCCCAAACGTTGCGGGGTATTTCATGACAGTTCTACTTTAAATGATCTCTGCCCAGCTGCCTGCTCTGCTGTTGGGAAGGCCCATCCCTGTCGCCGTGGAGGTGGCCTGGCTTTTGTGTACAGGGATGTCCTCAAATGCAAAGTGACCCAGTCCCAAGAATTCTCATCTTTTGAATGGCACATGGTTAAAGTGGGATTTCCATCCCCATTTTACGTTTGTGTTGCCTCTTTAAAACCAACTAAAATCATTTAATCATCTATAATAAAGTTGGAATCTGTTTTAATCCTTGGGTATTTCAATCCTCATGTTGATGACTGCTGATTTTCCCTCGCAGTGGAATTGCTTACATTGACTAAAACTTTTAATTTTGAGCAGCATGTTTCTGAGCCCACTCACCAAAAAGACCATATTTTAGACTTGGTTTTTATGCTTGGCCTAGACATTTTAAACATGTCTGTGATTTATGGTCATATGAGTGATCATAGTCTTGTTCGGTTTGATTTGCACTTTAGTCCTGAGCCCAAGCCTTCAGCAGTCACGTCTCAGAGGCGTGTCAATCTGAATCACTGTTTTAAAATTCACTGTGTAACAATTTTTGGTCAGGTGGTTCCTGCTAAATCCAACTTGTCAAAAAAATAAGCATGTTCTTGGAGGCTGTGTCGAAAGGGTAATTGTGAAAATCCACTAAACCTGAGGTGCTCATAAGGATCTTATGTCATCATACAATGTGGTGGTTGAAAATGCCAGATCCATCCATCAATTTTCTGAACTGCTTAATCTTCAAGGGGTCACGGGGAGGCTGGTGCCTATCTCCAGCTGTCAACGGGCGAGAGGCGGGGTACACCGTGGACAGGTCGCCAGTCCATCACAGGGCCACATAGAGACAGACAGGACAAACAACCATGCATGCACACACTCACACCTAAGGACAATTTAGAGTGATCAATTAACCTGCCAGTTTGTGGACTATGGTAGGAAGCCGGAGTACCCGGAGTGAACCCACGCATTCAAACTCCATGGGCCGGGATATGAATGCACAAACTTCTTGCTGCAAGGCAACAGTGCTAACCACTGCGCCACCGTGCGGCCCCCCAGACCTGAATATATCAGTCAAATGGTAATGTTGTATAAGAAAAATCCCAAAGTGTTGTTTGACACCATTAATTATTGTCCTCCTGCTCCAGTTACCCCTGTCTTTTGTGAAGCTAACAGCATTGCCTTTTTGAGATTTTTCACAAACAGAATTAAGATGATCAAGGATAAAATCCCGCCCCTTCTGTGTGGTACCCCTGCTGTGTTTGAGCCTGTGTCCAGCATGTGTTCCTCATTTAAGACTGTGAGATTCACTGCTATTTCAGCACTGGTGTCCAAGATGAAGCCCTCCTCTTGTTTATCTGGCACCATTCCTTTTAAGCTCTTTCAAAAAGTGTTAATTGGTCACTGTGTTACCAAAATGTTAAATGTCTCATTGTCAACTGGCGTGTTTCCCAGTGCCGTTAAACATGCCATGGTGTCGCCATTATGAAAAAGAGCAGGCTTAGACCCGACAGATCTTAATAGTTTTAGGCCTATTTCAAAACTCCCGTTCCTGTCCAATATCCTTGAGAAGGTGGTCTGTGAACAGCAAACGTTCTTCCTGGATCAAAGTATCATCCATGAGCCATTTCATTCTGGTTTACGTAAACAAGTGTCCAGCAATATAATGATGGCTGCCGTTCTGGGAAACGCACTGTTGTAGTTCTCTTGGATCTGTCATCAGCATTCAACACCATTGACCATCAGGTTGTGCTTAAAAGACTGAGGAATCAAGTACAACTGTTGGGGTCAGTTCTTCAGTAATTCTCCTTATACTTATCGGGGCGCAGCTTTAGTGTTACAGTTAACCAAATAAGATCTGAGTCTTGTGTTTTTTTGTGTGTGGAATGCCTCAAGGGTCCGTTTTGGGTCCTGTCTTATTTTTGTTGTATTTGACTTCTTCGGGAAAGATCATCCAAAGGTTCAGTGATGTTTCTTTCCACCTATTTGCTGACAATATCGAGCTTTACTGTTCCTTTAAGCCGTCTGAAATCCAGAAGCTAAACTCTCTGCTCCATTGTCTAGTGGAGATAAAACAATGGCTCAGCGAAAACTCTCTGCAGCTAAATGCAGACAAAATGGAAACACTGGTTATCGCACCTGATGATGCTATTCCTTAGATTAAACAATACCTGGGTGACTTAGGCCAGTCTGCGAAGCCAAATTTTCGAAACTTGGGAGTTATCTTTGACAAAGATATGTCATTAGTTCAGCACTGTAAGTAATTGTGGTGGAAAGATTTAGTGTTATGATTTATTTGTGCTTTGTAATCAACTGTGACACATGTTTACTTAATGTTGTAGTATTAGTTTGACTGTTTAGTCTTATTGAGTGACGTCTTTACCCAAGTCATGGTCAGAGAGTTTTGATAATGATAGTCCACATCCTGTGTTACCATGGAGATGGCTCTTTGACCGGGCATCCTTAAAGATCTACAAAGTTCACAGCTTCCTAATTCTCCCACCTTGAGAGTTGTACTTTATCGAGTAGAATAGATAGACCAAGGTTG
Source organism: Apricaphanius iberus (assembly GCA_028564705.1). Taxonomy (NCBI): domain Eukaryota; kingdom Metazoa; phylum Chordata; class Actinopteri; order Cyprinodontiformes; family Aphaniidae; genus Apricaphanius; species Apricaphanius iberus. The sequence goes on from JAPXFQ010002026.1 coordinate 107,026, forward strand.
CAAGAAATAATATAAGCTTGTTGTTGTAAGACAGAGAGAGGTCAGTATTTTACATTTTACTGTAATGTGGTGCTGTCCTCTTGTATGATCAACTCAAATCTTATTACAACCTACAAAACGTTTAAAGGAGTCTCTCTAATTTTATTAAGAGTCTAAAATCCCACTACAGTAACTAATGAGAAACTCATTTGAACTAAGGAAAATCTCAAAATTTAGGAATATGGTCGCACGTAATGATTTGGAGTTTATCATTGATGCATTTGTGTCATCACGTTTAGACTATTGTAATAGTTTGTTTTCATGTCTAAACAAGAAGGAGCTTTCTCATCTACAATTAGTGCAAAACTCTGCAGCGAAAATTCTGACCCGCACTAACAAGAGGACCCACATATCTCTTATTTTAAAACAACTTCATTGGCTGCCAGTGAGCTATAGGATCAAGTTAAAAAATTGATGGCTATTTATTAGGGTTGTCAAACGATATTTTCCAGGGTGTTTGATCAGCATTAAACATAATGTTGGTTATTGTCTGCTGGTTCTGCATCAATGATGAATTTGAGTAAGCTTGTGTTAGTTGACAGATATAACCTATGGATGATGCAGTGGTTCACAAATGGTCTATCTTCAGGAAGAATTTTTATTCCCCCTATTTTCAAGTTTTGATCCAAATTTTTAAACCATTCAACTTTATTTCAGAAAAATAGCACAATAGACTTGTCTTGTTAATCGACTTTGGCTAAAATAATCTTGTTTTGCCATCAGAAAAATGGCTACAGCTAAAGCATCTGGTTTTGTTGCCAGAAAAAAATAGTAACATTTCTGTATATATATATATATTGATTTTGAATATCAATGGCAAAAATACAAAACCTCCCAACTGAGGGGAAAAAAACAACACTTTTTTGGATAACAAAGAACCTGTCAATTTCTTACAGAATGCTTTTTGGTCAGGTGACTTTTGTCACAAGGAAGGGTGGGATAATTAAGGGTGGGATAACTTCACTTCAGAGGTCTGGTAGATCATTACAATGTTGATCTAAAACCTGAAGAGGTGTTAGTGGCCAAAAACTCACTCTGTTAGAGCTCCATTCCCATGTGAAGAGCGGGTACAGGGACGATTATAAACTGCTGTCAGTATATTTCTTCCTGGGGGGAAGATTATCTGAGTGCCATATTGGTCACGCACCTTCCCAATTTCTGCTCAAACCTGTTCAAATTTGCAGTACACCAGGACTCCACCCATTGAAATCTGGTTACCGTAATTCAGATTATGTAAACATCTTCCACATGTTATATGGAAAGAAGAGAGGGGCAGATGATCTTACATTTACCCAAGGAATCAACATGTACCCTCCGGGGAACATTCCACTTAGGCAGTAGGGGCACACCAGCCCTCTGATTTGAGAATATTTGATCCATTGCATTCAGAGACCAGATGACTAATTCTATGATTCCTTTAAAAAATGCAGAAAAAAATAAATATAGGCACTCCAAAAAACACATTCAGACAAGACAGAGAGCAGTAGGTAAGTCACAATAGGGAGGAGAAGAGAGAACCGTCTGCTCTCGTCAAGGGCAGAAAGAAAATGGAGGAGATTATAATTGAAAAATTATTTCATAGAAATGACTGGAAATAAACAATAGGTAAGGAAGCAAGAGGACTTTAATAATAATCGCTAACAAAGAACAAACCTGGCAGCACTATTCCCAATTAACCTTCTGTTCCACAATCTTTGAAATGAGCCACAGGACACCAATACTCCCTCATCCAAAACAAGGTGCTTAACTGGAAGGATGTATCATTCATCATCTGATGAAGAGTGGTCTAAAGGTATCCGTTTGTTTTAAAACCTAAATTTATGGTTTCATTCAATTCAGCCTATTTATATACCGCAGATTAACTAGAGTTTTCATCTTAAGGCACTTTACAATAAAAGTAATTTCAATACAATTATACAAACATTCCAATCAGTTTGATTGCGATGAGTCATCAAGATAAGGTGGTGCCCAGATCATGCAGACTCCAACCACAGCTATTCCTCAGCAATCACTCATACTGACAAAGCATGTCGCAACAGTGGAGAGGAAAAACTCCCCTTTAACAGGGGATAAACACCAAATTAAATTGAAGCTTCTAGAGATGTCAAATAAATTACCACTGAATCATGTTTTCTTTAATCCAGCTTCTCAAATTAACATTTTTCCAAAGTTCTAATTAATAAGCAGACCGCAGTTCAGAAATCTGGGTCAGAATCCAAGTCGAACCAAATATATAAAGGTTGAGAGAGAAAAAGAAAAAAAGAAAAAATAAATAAAATAAAATCAAAAAATCTAAATAAATTGTCAGTTACAGAGTCCCCACTAATCAAATGATATATTATGCCATTATTCTATGATCAGAACTGTTCCAAAATGTTTTAGGACCTGTAAATTTACTCTCAGCATCAAGTAGACTAGCTAACAATCAATGAATAACATCTGAAAAATTAATCTTAAACTTTAAAACTAAAACCAATTCTTATTTGTCAAAACAAAATGTGCATTCAAATATATGGTAAAAATTATTTCAATGTAGCTGGTCCAATCACATTTTGCCTCTACACGATCAGAATAAATGAATTTAGAATTTACTTCTTACTTCCAAATTAAACCATCATTTTCGATCACCGCGATATTCATTACTTTCAATCCTTAGACCAATTCAAATTTATCCCCAGCCTGTTTAAAAACAAACTGATTACTTAAAGATGACTCTGTGTTTTAATGTTTTTTTTTTTTCAAACTCAAACATTCAAATCCCACTAGTTTAGAAAATATCACTATGATAAGTGTTGTTTTGCATGTTAAAAACATTCAATTTGTAACGGAATTGAAGTATGCTGGGTTACTTCTTGAGCCCCAGTTGAAATTTGATAACTCCAATAAGCCTTGAGTGTCCACAAAATCATTAAGAATGTTCAATTGTTTAAATAATTTAACATCAGTCTCCTTTAGATCATTTATTCAGAGACCAAGCTATATTTCTAAAGTCTATAGAGCCATCAGAAATAAGCCAAACATAATTTTAGCATAAATGATACTTATTTAAATCACAGAAAGAATTCATTCTCTGTATCATTCAACACGGTGCTTAAAAAAATAATTTAGACCAGTTTGTTGCTTTCCAATTAACACCGTTTGCTTTTCGTTAAATTCTTATAATTACTGCTTATAGCTTTATCTTTATTTAGGCCAACTTAACAAATCCTGCTTAGATCAATCAAAAAAGCAAAAAATCCACCTACTTAAAGATTCAAAAAATGCAACTTTTATTTTGACTATACACTCCCCTCTTTTTAATTTCAAAGATGAAATCAAAAATTAAAACTTCACCAAGTCAGAATCGACTCATGAGTAACTGTTCTTAGCCATTTGCGTTTAATTATAACATGCATATTTACTCTCCTCATGTAATCAATTGAGCCTTCTCAGGCAAAAACAGTTAACCAAATTCAGCATGTACTTCTTAATCTTTAATCTCCGTACCGTAACAGTTCAGTTAAACATGAAACACCTTAAATTGCCCTTCGTAGAAAATGTGCTAAAACATTGCCGAAAAAGAGTTGCAATCAAAATTTATCTGAACAGTTATCTCAAGGCCGTTTTACATCCTACTCAACCAGAAAAAGTTAACAAAAATCCAAATAAGTTTAAGTCTTAACAAGGCAATCGTCTGCAGGAGTCTGTAATCACTTTCTATCCAAAATCAACTTTCAGCTCACTACACATAGAACATGCAGTTAGTTTCAACCACAAAACACATTGACACACAACAGCAAACACCGCTAGCTTAGCAGCAGCCACAGCCATGTGCTACCGTTAGCTTCCTTTGTGAAACGAAACCTAAAACAGTACAAAACGTACGGCGAAAACACTCCAGAACATCGCAACACACACTTTAGAAGATTACATACCGCAATACCAGGACTTAATCCGCACAATTTATACCACTTCACCAAACTTTAATTCGGCACGAACAAACATTCTCCTGTTCGTCCACGCGGACTGAAACATATGTTTCCAATTTCAGCCGTCCCGCACAGCAAACACCGAACTCTACAACGTCCGTTACAGCCCAAAACCATTAACAAAAAACACAACATTATAAGCGGTGACTTTTAGACCTTATTAATTATTTTCTCGCGGAGGTTTACACCAATCTGTTATAAGTTCCGTAGTCCGCTTTGAGAAATTTCCTGGCGCCGGCCTCCAGAAAACCACTCAAAAGACTCGAACAGATGGCAGAAAACCGCCTATTACCACTAATTTATTTATCAAAACATATAGTCAAAGCTGTCGTATGTTAGCCGTGCTATCAAGCAAAAACTCACACAGAATTAGCTCCGCCATAGCACCTAGCTTGGGGCGGCCACCCTGATGGCCTGTCGTAAATGTTCACAACTAATTCTTATAGATTTTTAATTACAGTTATCCATCATATTTAGTTAGATATTCATTTATCTATTTTAATTTATTTATTATACTCGAGTTCATTATTTATACTATAACATTTTAACACAAAACGCAACATCAGCAGCACGTATCGCAAAGCGCCTGCGTAAAAAACATCTCACACACACATACAGTTATTTTACAATATTCATCAAACACTGACCTCAAACCGGACCGACCAAAAGCTGGACCATTTTCACAATTCCAATTTGTCGGTGCTCAGCCGCGCGTTTGGAAGAAACGCAGCCCCTCTACCAGGTAATCCGTTTAGATTTAACAGAGGGCGACCCAGGCTCTTCTTTAATCTTTTTTCGTTTGCCAGCCTGGGAGCTCCCAAATAGCGTCCTGTCTGGGCAGAGTGGCCAACCCATCGAGTTCCGATCCGCACCTTGGTTCCGATTTTGAGTCGTTGAAGAGATCGCTCCATCTGCTCCACTGTCCTCTCCGGAGAAAAACCAGCCCCCCCTGGGCACGCAGAGTAAGAAACTCCATCTCCCAGCAGGCACCGGTGTCTCTCTACGGAGCGTAAAGAAGGACTCAATCCTGCTCAGAACAGGGAGACAGACAGATGAGCAGCTTCAACACTACGGGCTTGCAACAGTCAATCTGCTCAAAACAAAAAAACATATTTAACTTGCATGACAACATTACCCAATGTTAGATTAACCAATCAATAGAATTAAAAAACTACGCAACTCTGCGCAAATTGTCAATAGAGCAAATACATGTCCGTTAATTAACTTAAAAAAATAACTGGATCCTGGTCCAAAACTCTGCACACAGTCGAGGTCACCATTTGTTGAATTAAATAATTATCAAAATTAATTCAATGCATGTTCAAGCAGAGACAAAATGGAGCCAATTTCCAGTTCTTAACATTTATTTTGAACAGATTAACAAATTGCAGTTTTACAGAGAAAGTTGCCCCCCTAGTTTCTCTGGGCCAGTTTTAAAGAAATCTGACAATTGAATGATCTTCATTTCACAACTTTATAGACACGGGGCCTCGCCAGGACTCTAGGCGTTTTCTTCTCCCTCCAATCAGATCATTTCCAAACAGTGTCTTAGCCATTATTGGCTGTCAGAGAATTATGAAGTCATAAGGTGAGACGTGTCTTTTCTCTTGGTCAAAAGCTCATTCTGAGTTTTATGGTTTTATGGCAACACTCCCAGCTTCACGGCCCTGGTTCCACACACTAAATCCACAGACATCCTGTCTTTACAGCCCGCAATAAAACCCACCCAAGAGTTTTATTACTTAAAAGCTTATCCCAATAACAAATACTGACAGACCATATATATTTTTTACAACCATGCAAACTATATAAACAGACTTTTACCTTCTGAATAATAAAAGTTTAAAACATATGTAGAATAACACCACACCATAGTAGAGTAAAGCTTTTGTATCCATATAATGTTAGCTAAATGATGACTTATTAATACATGTCATGTCATCTTAAGCTATTTGACAAAAGAATGTTACCATGTTACATTCCTTGCAAATAAGTTTGTACTAGGAATAAACACAATCATCTTTAATTTCTGTGCAGAACTTGTGCTCATTATTGATTTCCATATATTTAACATATTGCTACAAAAGAGCAGAGACAGGTAGAAGGCCATGTTTCAGGGCAGAGGTTGAGGCTGCAGCTCTGTTCTCCGGTGTGTGTGTGTGTCTGTGTATATATATATATATATATATATATATATATATATATATATGGCATCAGGGTGATGTGGCTTTAGTGCCATCGCCTGCTCTATCTCTGTCTGCAGGCTCTCCATGACCCAGCCTGGTCTCTGCCTTGAAACATGGCCTTCTCCCTGTGGTACCTTTTACAAAACAGACTAAGACATTTTGAGTGTAAATGAGTGTAAACATGAAATACCAGTAAAAACCATGTCCCGATATCTGTCTTTTTTTTTCCTGCTGTAGGTATGTTTTTCTCAGAAAGTTTTAATCCCTCCTTACCTGTGAAGACCATCATCATCATCGCTGCTGCTGGTCTCTTGTCTAATGTCACCTCCCTGACTGCTCTCTATTGTAGCAATAAAGATCTATGTTAAATATATGCACATTTTTACTTGACCTACTTAGCAGAAACAGCTTTAATGCAGCATCTGTTTGCACAACGCATCCTCACTCCCAACCTTCACATATGGACCCATGATCAGGTTCCTGACAATGCGTCACATAATGATGCGTTGGGTACCCCCCTCATGTTTTTTTTTGACGCACTCAGAACAGGCCGTATGGTTGTGGTGCTTTATTGTAAATATCTAAAGTTTATTTTGTTTCAGAGCCGTTTGATCGAGCAGAATAACATACCGTACATTGAGTTATCTAATCAATTTTAACCAACCCACAACTTTTATGTTCTAACCTTAGGGTCAGAGAAGGACAAAAATGCATCTTTTAAACAAGCAAGCAAGTAAAGAGAGTTCTTGTCAACGTGTTGTCAATTACTGACGTATAGTGATCTGTATAACATTTAAGGGGAGCACCCAGGACGTCAAAAACTGACGCGGGGTACTCCATGCATCATTGTGTTACACTTGGTCAGGAGTCTGATCATGCGTCCGGGTTGGGAGTGAGGATGTGTTGGTTTGGAGCAACTTCATTTTTTCTCTTCTCCTATTTAAGGATCCAAGACAAGCACAGTCACATTTATTGCTACCATTTTAATACACGGGTTTGTACACTGGTGACAGCATCTGCATAATTTCTAAGATATGTCTTCTTATTGGGCATCTTGTAAAGCTAAAAGACGCAAAGTCAAGAAAATAGTGAGGGACACAGAGCAGGATATTCTCTTTGAATATAATTTTTCAGCTGTTAATTCCAGTTTTAAAACTACAAATCCTATCACAACATCTTCTGAGTGCCAGCTAGATGGTTTCCCAACAACTTCTGACTTCTCACTAAACAGACCACTAGTCAACAGTGATCAGCAGGAAGCTATCAACTTGTGCACTGCACAGACTGATTCAGATTTAGATTGTGAACCAGTCGCTGACGAAATTTAACCTGAAAGTGACAGTGGCCCTGGCAGTGATGATGAGCCTAATGAGGACTTCTTAAAAACAAGCTTAAAATATTGGGCCACATCCTATTCTGTGTCTCTTGTCGCACTGTCTTCTTTGCTCTCCATCTTAAGGGTGTTTCACCCCACCCTTCCCAAAGATGCAAGAACATTACTTGGAACACAAGCAAGTGTGCCTACCACTAAAATAGAAGGAGGAGAATACTATCATTTTGGGATAATACAGGGAGTACTTTCACGGTTGCAATGTTTGAGTTTACCCTCAACTCTGACTACTCTTGTATTACAATTCAATGTAGATGGTCTACCTTTATTCAAAAGTTCAAAGCTTCAGCTCTGGCCCATACTTGGATGTCTGAAATGTGATTACACAAAGTCCCCTTTTCTTGTTGGTATCTTTTGTGGTGAAGGCAAGCCAAAGAGTGTTTCTCAGTACCTTGAACAATTTGTTGGGGATCTTAAGAATGTACTGAGTAATGGCATTCTGTATCTTGACAAGAAGTTTAAAGTTCTGGTTTCCTCTTTTATTTGTGATGCTCCAGCCAGAGCCTACATTAAACAGATAAAGTCACATAATGGATATGCTGGATGTGATAAGTGTTTTCAAGAGGGAGTGTGGCGAAATAAAATGACATATCCAGAAACCAAAGTGAGGCTAAGGACAGACAGCAGTTTCAAGGATAGGATTGATGAGGAGCACCACATTGGAACCAGTCCTTTATCTGAGGTGGTTAATATGGTGTCCATGTTTCCGATTGACTATATGCATCTCAGTTGTCTTGGGGTAACTCGAAAACTTTTGAATTTGTGGTTAAAGGGGAAGAAGAAAACAAGACTTCCATCACAAACTTTAGGGATAATTTCTGAGAAACTCCTTAAGCTACGCTCCCACATGCCCTGTGAATTTAATCGAAAACCAAGGGCACTAGCTGAACTGGATCGGTGGAAAGCAACCGAGTTCCGTTCATTTATGCTTTATTGGGGCCCAATTGTTTTGAAGGACTGTGTTCCAAGTGACATATATGACAACTTTATGTTGTTTTCCGTTGCCATGTATTTGCTGCTTTCCCCAAGTATTTCTGAGGAAATCTTTTGCAGAGAGGTTAATGGTGTCTTTTGTTCAGCACTATGGGCAGTTATACGGCACTGATGAGATTGTTTACAATGTACACCAGCACATTCATTTGGCTGAGGAATACAAGAACTTTGGCTCTCTTGATAGTATTTCAGGATTCCCCTTTGAAAACTATTTGGGACAAATTAAGCGACTTTTACGCAAACCACACCAGCCTCTACAACAAATAGTTAAAAGGTTATCGGAAATTTCATATATTGAGATACCACATCCCATAAATGCACAGATATTACACAAAATCCACAGTGATGGTCCTTTACCCCACCAGTTCACATCCTCTCAACAGTACAAGAAGGTTTCCACTAATCATTTCACTTTATCAACAAAGGTGGGAGACAATTGCATTGAAGTGGGAGATTGCTTTGCGTTAGTGGTAAATATTCTGAAGTCAGATAAAGATGTATATATCGTGTACAGACGATTCAGAAACAAACAGCCATACTATATGTACCCCTGTGATTCTACTTACATTGGAACACACAAGGTCAGTAGGCTTGAAGAAAACACGGGGATAGGCAAACTAAGCTGTATCAAGCGAAAATGTCTTTTTTTCCCAGATGGAGATGGTGGCATAACAATACCACTGCTTCATCATGGGATGATGTAGGTTATCAAGACCTGGGGGGTTAACTAGTTTTATTTAGTTTGGTTAATTTAATTCCCTTTTAGTTGTAAGACAAGACGGAGTAGAGTGTTTCTTCTTTTTTCTTTAAAGAAGGATCAGGTGCTGTACTCAGTAGTACAATTCCCTAATGGTGGGACGGCCGTCGTTCTGCAGAGCTGGCTGAGAGAGAAGACATTGGTATGGCCACCCAAAAAAATTCCAGTTGCAAGAGCTTTGCAACAAAGGTTGGAGCCAGATAATACATGGATCACCTACAGCGATGTCCGTCTACTGATTACATGTCGTGAGTATGGTCTCTGCAACCCATATGAATATTAATGGAAAATCTTGTATGATACACACTGCAACTATTGAAAGGGTCTCATTGTTCTTGTCTGTTATGCATAATATACATACATTTAGGTATGGTAGAAGATGTATTGGTTTTGCAACAGCCAAAATGTATGTATATGATGTGAGCTAGCTATATGACAGATACAGTACGACTAGTGACTTGAGTTTGAAGATCTAGATGGGAAAATGCCGCTGCTTTCCTCTGCATTCTCCAGAAACGTATGAAGAAGCCAGACGAGGGGAACACAAATATAACGCAACCATGTGTGCAACCACAGAAATCGAATCAGAGGAGGAAAAAGAAGAACGGAGGAAAAGAAAAACAAAGTAAGTGATGTTCACTGGAAGTTACTTCTGTCCCCTCACAACTGAACTAGTTATCTATTATTATTTATTATAATGTAAGGAGGTCACAGCAGCATTATTTTATCTTGACTTTGACTTGATAAAAAATGGACTGATGTGTTTATTTTTATTCAGGCCAAATCCACTTTATATGGATTCTGACTCTGATGAGCCATCTGAAGTCAAGAAAACACGTCTTTCACACCCGCCTGATGTCAGAGTTCCAGATTCATGGTCACAACTGGCTAGAAGTGGTAAGTCACATGTATTTCTGCTCTGTAACTGACCCTAGGTCTTTGTAACATACAAGCCAGGAGGCTCTAAACACCATTAAATTGACTGTATTGTAGAATTAGATCATGCTTTTAGGTTGAGCGCTGTGCAAAAAACGTATCATGTTTCACAAAACTGTTTTGCCCCTTTTGGAGATATGCTTGCAGGTGCCAGTGCATCAAATGCATCAGCATCTGACCAGTTTTACCATGGTAAGCTCTTCAATAATGGTATAAGTGCTGTATAAGTACGTATATATACTCTTTTGATCCAGTGAGGGAAATTTGGTCTCTGCATTTATCCCAATCCGTGAATTATTGAAACACACTCTGCACACTTGAAGCTGTGAGCTCCCTGGTTGGGGAGCAGGGAGGGTTTAGGTGCCTTGCTCAAGGGCACGTAAGCCACTTTCTACAGGTCTGGCTTTGAACCAGCAACCCTCGTCACAAGTCCGAAGCACTAACCAGTAGACCACGGCTGCCTCTGTATCACAAGCCTCTGTATGTGTCTTTTAAAAAAAAACATTTTAATCTCTGACTTTTACATTTGGTATTGTGTGTTTCAGAAATGATGGCAGCATCCACCGGAGGTGCTGGGCTGTACCACCAGCAGCAGGCTTCACAGAGAGAGGGTATGATGCCAGCAACACCTTTCGTACAGCTGTGGAAGCAGAACTCCACAATGAAGTGGACACATTAGCATGACATAAAATGACCGAATAACAATTTTGTTGTTATGACCTCCTTTGGTTGCTTACAACACAATCTGCCCTCTCAAAGTTTTGTTGATGCTTCCAAATATATGAGTTGATATCTTTGTTTTTGCAGATGCCAGTTTATCACTGTATGAGAGCACGCACACCTCATTTTGTGCCCCACAAGGTTACAGAGTGCAGCTTTTGAAAGGCAAGTCTATTAGAAAACGTTGTGCTGTGTAACCATATAAGTATTTAGGACATTTTTATGTCAAGACAATTTTTTTTCATCGTTTTTTTTAAGACCTTGCCATCCAAAAGATGACAGGGATGCTTGCTGAAGTGCTAGTTGTGGTAAAGCAACTTTCAAGAGATGTGCAGTACATCATGGGGGACTGGCCGAGGTTAAAACCCCACCTAGTGGACCAGCCACAAGCCATGAGCCGTTCCGGATCCAGCTGCCCATCACGAACGAGGAAGACTTTAATGAGGCTGAAACCCTCTTAAAAACAGAGGGAGTCCGACAAAAGATGGTAATTTGTTTGATAAACTGAGTTGCATACTGAGACATTCTGCATATTAGGTAGGGCCTTACCAGGTGCTAGAATCCAACCCCTTACCATCAAATCCAACAAAAATACCTTTTTTTGAAAGGTCTGATCATGCTGAACATTGATCAGAATGTTAAGTAAGGAATAATGTATGGAAGACTGGTCATTATCGGGATTCTTCTCGTGAGTCAAGTTGAAAGACTTTTAGATTTTGGTCTCTACTAATTAGGGAAAGCCAATATACCACTCAAACCTTCTAAAAGCTTATGTCCTCTAGAAGTTATTAATTATGCAAAGACAGACCTTCCCCTAGTTCATGGAGAGTTATGTTCCTGTAATGCATTTCTACATATCAATATTATAACCATTTCACTGTTAGCATTTTTTTATCCATGTTCCGGATGGTCTGACCTTTAACACCAGTGTTCTAATTGGGTTACATCAAAAGGGCAAACTGGACTTGTTCTTAAATCCATTTTTCTTCTCATTTCAATAGATTGCCCGCTTGGCCATGGTGGGAGGCACCAGCTCGACATGTATGATCAGGAGGATGCTGGCTGCAGCCCTTACGAACGGCTTGGCCTGCAAATTTAGTTGGGCAGGCAAATCTAACAAACAGAGCGAGGCCAAGCTGCCATTTAAAGACACTTGTCTGCAAGACTGCATGTTTGGTGAGTTTAACTTAAAGTTTGTATCAGTGATTTCTGTCCCCAAAAAAAAGATCATAAATGATCAGATTCATCTAATCTGAACGATTCGCATCTCTTTGGTAATTGTTTGGAACACTTTGTTTTGCCTTTGAGTGGGGTGGTGAACCCTTTCATACCAATTGTTTTCGTGTACAGATCTCGAAGTCTAGGCTGCCTACAGAGATGCGTTTTTTGACAGCAGGCAGCTAGCGGGTGGTTAGGAAAGATTAGATGAAAGTGTTCATTCATGTTTGTGCATGAAATTGAAGCTGTAGTTCCGATTTCTCCGACTTCTGCTGTAGACATAAGATGCAGCACGTATTTTGGGTCTTGCCTGAAACACAACAGCCGCACTACTTGGTCGCGTAAATCAAGCAGAAAAGCTTTTTCACCACGCAAATCTGTGACGTGCTGCAGGATCCCAAGTTGCGCTTAATCACACTCCTCCATTGGCTTTACATGTAACACCATCGGACTCTCTGGTGTCGTCTGTTGCATTATGTGTGTACACAGCGTTAGTCTGGTGTAAATTGACACAAAGTCCTGCTGTTCAGCTTACCACATGCAGCCCATGGGATAAAGAATGAGACAATTTGGAAAAACATAGGCTTATATGCCATCTCCCTCATGCCTCAATGGGTCTGCTATAAGATGCCTTTCCATAATTTGGTCTATGTTGCATGGAACATTATCTTTTAGCTGGCAACAAGTTATTTCAATGCAAATGATGCAATGAGTATCTTATCATTCCTTAAACAGCCATTTTGGATTCATGTCTTACAGTTGCTTCTCGGCAGTGTGACAGGAGGCTCACACAGCAGGCCTTCAGTGACATCACCAAGAATTGGCTTCGTTATGCCCCTTGGCGTGCAGGAGGCATAAAGAAAAATTAGATGTAAGTGAATTTGATATTCCTAATAATCCTAAATGGCTGTTGCATAAGTTGCTCTGCAAAATGTTTCATCCTGAGTGCTGACATGTTGTCTCTGCTTCTCTCCCACAGTGTCCTCTTCATATGGGCTATGGCCCTGGTTGGCCCTGGACACACAGACCACACACACATTGCATTCACATGCACAAATACATGCGCGCACACACACAGCATCACCCCCTTGTTCTTCATGTTTTGTTCAAATTTAATAAATGGTATTATCCATAAAAGTAAAAAAATACAAATTGTGTCTGTTGTTATTACACAGTTGGTCCTATTGTTGACGGCAAGGTCTTTGTATAGTGTATTTCAATGGAGGTTGATGTTAATTGTTCTGCAAGCTATAATGTCCATCACTCATTTATTTATATATATATATATATGAATATTATACATTTTAGATAATGGTTGAACCAATATAGATTCATTAACATTATTTCAACATAAAATCATCATAAATCAACTGAAATTTCAATGTAGCTTCTCATTTAGATGATGGTTGATTCAACATTGATTCAGTGTCGATATGGTTGAAGATCCAATGTTGATTCAGCATAGAGTAGAGGGGACACTTTCAACATCGGATCAATGTTAGGCTTCAACGCTGTTTCAACATTTCTGCCAAACCATATTTCAACGTTGATTCAATAGAATTTTGCTATG
>JAPXFQ010002027.1:0-124651 GCA_028564705.1 Apricaphanius iberus
CAACAATAACATAAAAAACCACGAGTTTATCACAAAATTAAAGGAAAGTACATTAGGTTTAAAAAAATTATATACTTTAGGTTCATAGAAATAAATCAAATTGTTTACAGATATAACGTTTAAGGCTACTTGTTATAATATTTTACAGAACTCATTTGGTGAAGTTTGGCCTGTGTTAGGAGAACTTAAGTTTATGGAGCCTATGAAGAAGCAGGTTCATTACAAAAAAGTGAGCAGTTTGTGTTGTTACATCCAAAATGGTTTGCGCAACCAGCTCGGCTTTTTCTTCAGTGAACGTGCATACTGATAATAACATCATGTCGATGAGAATTCTGTGAGAGAAGCGCCATCTCCTGGTCATACTCTGTATTTCAATTAATGGGTGGAGTTGCAGTAAAACTTTGACACTCCCACGAGAAAGAGGGAGGCCACTCCGGCCACTGGGATTTGGAGGGAACTCTGCTGTTAATGGGCTGGAAAGGGCACGCCATTCGTCCGGCGTTTACTCTGAATGAGAACTTTTAAACTGCTCCCCAACTGCATGATGTGCTGTCAATTCAAGCACTAACCTGTTTTCTATTATAGTAGGTGCTCCGGATTAGCCCTGCTTGACGACCCTGACTAAGATGGCATTGCAGTGACGGAAAATTCTCCACGTCCTGCAACAAACTTGTGCATCAGTTCTATTGCTCTTTCTGTGTCTCTGTTATGTATTCTCCAAGCCACAGACGGTCGCGGCAGATAACCGCTTGTGCTGAGCCTGGTTCTGCCGGAGGTTTCTTCCTGTTAAAAGGGAGTTTTTCCTTCCCACTGCTGCATGCTTGCTCAGTATGAGGGATTGCTGAGAATTCCACGACGCAATCTTCTGTGGTTCTGTAATTTCTACACTAAACATTGTATTGTAATAACTCTTTTTGTAAAGTGCCTTGAGATGACATCTGTTGTGAAATGGCGCTATATAAATAAACTGAATTGAATTGAATTGAATGAGGCTGACAGGTAATCACAGTTCACAGTTTAAAAAAGGTTTGAATGTTACAGTTTAGTTTAAAAATGCACATCCCACTGAATCATTTGAACTATTTTTGTACTGAGCATCACACTGACTGAGCAGTCTGGATTAAATGTTACCAACTGAGTTAATAAACCAAATTTGGAACTAGTGTTAAGACCTAAAACAATACAATGAGCTGCATCTATTTAAAGTAGTTGCAGCTTATTTAATTAATCTTTTTTTTGGTAATTGGTATATATTATGTGCAATGTGCTGGTGCCAGTGGTTGGTATCATAAATAATTAAATACTTTTAGATATCAATCTGGCAGGTGGCTTTAAAAAATGTATTTTCTCTAGGGGGGTATTGCAGGAAATAATTGAGAAACACTGTTATACAACTTGGTCTTCTACAACAGAAAACAGAAAACCCATTAAGTCTCTCTTCAAGAACACAGTATAAATTCTAGACCGGAAACCAATTTATTTCCATTTATGTAAAATATATTAGAGCAGGTTCAAATACTTAATCTCAATATTTATCAGGTG
This sequence comes from Apricaphanius iberus, assembly GCA_028564705.1. Taxonomy (NCBI): domain Eukaryota; kingdom Metazoa; phylum Chordata; class Actinopteri; order Cyprinodontiformes; family Aphaniidae; genus Apricaphanius; species Apricaphanius iberus. The sequence goes on from JAPXFQ010002027.1 coordinate 1,543, forward strand.
TTTTAAGTTAAGTGATTTTACACATAAAAAGATGAAAACCTGAGTAAAAACTAGAGCACTAATCAGAGGAGACTGTGATGTTAGATGGCGCATGACTGCATTTAGTCTATCTGTGGAACACCTTAACAATTCATGTTAGGAACTGTGACAATTATTACATTTTAAAAAAAAAAACTCAAACAGTATTTAAAGAAGAATCAGCACTGGACTCATACCTAATTTAGTTTTACTGTCTCAATGTGACATGTTCAGTTTTATGTGATTATAGTGTGCTGTATTTGGTTATGTTGTATTCTGTGTAATACGTTCTTCAGATATTAAGTATATTGTTTTTGTTTTACTTACCTTAGGAGTATGGATTATATTTAGCTACTGTGGTTATTCCAGCAAATTTACATTTCTGTTTATTACTGATTTGTTGATAAATTTGCAATGTCCTATTTCAGATAAATTTAAAATTATGAGGGTTGGGATTATTCCCATCATAAACTGACTAGTAAGGGATGTAAAACAGGCAACCTTAGTATTGTTAACTATCTTAACATTATATATTGACATGTGTTAACTAGTTATCATTTAGCTAACATTATCTGCATGAAACAACATAACTCAACTGAAAGCTTGTTTGGAGAAAACTGTCAAAGGTTTTTGCTTTTTGTTGGATCTGGATCAGTTGCTGTCCATGCTGCTCAGCTGATAGGCAGCACCTGTCTGTCATTAACTGCTGCCCGTTAGCGTATGTACACTGGAGGTGCGTTTAAAGATGGGTAGGAAAAATAAGTTACAGTACTTTTTTTTTTTTTTTACGTGTCCTGTCTAGCAGTTTGTCACTCAGAATTGGTGTCTGAGTACCAAGTACAAGCCCAACACTTTCCCAAGCAGAGTATTACATCGAAGCTGTAATACTCCACTTGATGTATATGTATTAAAAAAATCTTTATTAGTGATTACTGAGGGTTCAGTTTCCTGAAGTCATGGACACGAAACCGAGACAAGAAGGAAGAAAGGAAGAAGGTGAAGAAAAGAAATTGCACCAGCAGAGGCGCGAACTGACAACACAAGACAGGGAGGCAAACAAAGAACACAACAAAACATCCCAGTCCTCCGCCTCTGCCGGACGGCAGAGAAGTGGTAAAACAAAACAAACAAAAACAACGAACTGAACAGAACCCCACCAATACTCAGATCCAGTAATAAAAACTAAGAATTACACATTTACTACACACAAGCATGGATTAATGAACACAATACTAATGTTTCTGGTAAGCTCCTGGTAAAAGCTAACTAATGACGATAACCTCAGCTCACGATATGTCCGTCCACACCAATGTCCCCACACCTATGTGTGTGTGCGAGCATGCAGGTCTGAATAAGGTTTCCCAATGCAAGTGATTGATAGCTGGTTTAAGGAATCGACACAGACATGAAGGAGGCAGGAGACGCATGCATCCAGAGTCCCACAGAGCGCAGGAGCCGCAGGCAGACCAGCTCAGGGCCGATCACCCACCAAGAGAGGAACAGATGGAAGCCCCAGGGGAACACCAAGCAGCCGCAATGCTGGGGCCCGAGAGATCGCAGGGACGAGATCGCAGGGACGAGCTCACGGGCTACGCCGGAAACCGGCTACGCCAGGACGGGCCCGTAACAGGACCCGGAGGCCACAGGGATCAGGGGCACCCCGCCCCCCAGCAGGGCCCCAACCAGGGACCCGCCGAGAGGGGTCCCCGGCCGCCGGGCAGGAGGCGCCCGCAGCCGACCGACAGACAATACACGCCGCCGCCACCCCGGACCGATACCCACCGCCAACAACCCTCCCCCCCCACACACCCACACGCCAGGGAGCCACAGTAAAAGTCACAGCGGATGTACGCCCTCCCCAGGCCGCGCCCAGCCAGCAGGAGCTTGGGCGCCGGGCACGGTCCCCATCGATCCACCTGGACGGCACCAACCTACTTTACAACCCCGGCACCCCCATAAGAGGTGCCCCAGTCCAAGGAGGATGTCGGCCCAAAACAGCGGCCGCCCGACACACCGGCCCACCCAGGACCAGCCAGGCACGCACCAGGACCGAGCCGGGCCACAACCGGGACCCCCGGCCCCAGGCATCGAGAGCCATCATCGACCAGCCGGCAGGAGCATCCATCACCGACAGGGAGTGACGGAGGGGAAGAAGATGCACCAGGCCAGAGGGCAGCCAAACACCCAACCTGACAAGTAGACATAGACAGACAGAGACACTCATACGTACCCTCCCTCTGAAGCGCACTAATTCTTACATATACAGGACACACGAAAAAAGGACGCTGTACACTCATTCATACACCCCATACATACTCTATACTCCCAGGCCCAGGGACAGACTCCCCGATAGAGCACCCTGCCCCTGCACCCGGGAGACCGACCCCTTGCCCACCAGGACGGGGATAGGCAGACCGCCAAGGCCCCCACCCCGGCAAGAGTAGCCCACCAGCCTAGGTCCCCGACCAGACGGCCTGATAATCTACCCGGGCTCCAACCCCTGATGGTCCAACGAACAGGGGTGTGGAAAGACCCCAGCCTCTCTCCCCCTGCTCAATTGTGGTGTTGTTGCGTGTTGTTCTAATGTGCACTTAAAACAGAGGGGTGACCCCAGCACGTCAAGTCGGGGCCCATGGCAGCGGCCCCTCCGAGCCCAGGGGCAGACCTAAATTCACCCCAACATTCAAACTACTAACAAAACACAGGACACTAGACAGCCAGGCTGAGTTTAGGCCACCCTCCCCCCGTACACCCCCCCCCCCCGTCCCAAGCGCACCCCCTTCGGGAGAGCGCCTGTGCTAGATGGTAAAAGCCTCCCCGTCGACAAGAGAGGCCCCAAGCATCGCCAGCGTCCCGAGGGCCCCCCGCGCTGAGGCCGGAATCCGGCGCAGCACCAACTCGGATAACCCGGATATGCCGCGCCAGGCACGTGTGCAGACCGAAGCCCCAGGCGGCCAACCCCCCAGGCCGACACCCTCCAGCCTTGCTACTACCGTCCGATGGCCGGGAGGCAACCGAAGCCAGCATCCCCACCCACCAGCCCACACCCCACCACCCGGTCAGTCCACCGCAGAGGCCGACCAGCACCGCTCAAAGGGCCCCCACCCCAGCACCCCGCAGAGTGCTTGGACCAAGACCCAGGAGCCATGTCCAGTGCCAATTTGACTGATCGGGCCCAGAGATGCCGCGGCCACCCTGACGCGCTGGCGTGGCAAGGGGCCCTCGGGGAGCCAGCGACAAGAACCAGCCCAGGGAGATGGAAAAGGCAGCAGCGCCTGCCGACCACCGGCTGACCACAGCCCCCCACCAGCCGGCACCGGCGACAGCGGCCCCCCCGCCGGCCAAGCCCCGGCCAGGGCCACAGGCCGGGGGGCATGCCACCCCAGAGCGCCGAGCCCCAGGCCTACCCCAGACCCCCCCCAGAGCAGCACAGCACCAGGCCAGTAACCAGTGTCTGCCAGCACGACCCCCCCTGTGCCGCATGCAGCTACTAGGAGTCACCACACAAAGCCCCCCAAAGTCCCACACCAGGCGAGATTCACGGCACCTACCGCCCCAACCGCAAGCGGACCCAACCCCGAGGACCCCTAGCAGTCACCACTAACCGTTAAACTCCACATCGGCAACCGTGTCCCACAGAACAAATCAAGGGCCTGACCCCACTAGGTGATGGAGCTGATCAAGGGAGACCAGAAAGATTGATCAGATGTGGAGGCAGAAACCGTTTCTAGAACAATGTAATCCAAAAGGAGATCTTTATATTGATTAGTATTCAGAGTATTTTTATTTTTCCAGTTCAAGGGGATATTTTAGAAGTTACAGTACATTAACGGATTAAATGGCTGAAAAAAAGTGCATGGGATAGAGGGCACTGACACAGAAAATGTGGCAGACATGTCCCACAAGTACTCTGCGTCTGTTATGCCAATGTCCAGCAAGGAAGATGCCCTAATGAACCACAGGACGGAAAGTTCATTTAAAAATCAAACATCACCAAACCTGATCGTCTGTAATCACAGAGCAGGCCAGTTCTGCGGCTAGGCCACTGGAAATGTCCCGGTACTCCTGACACTCAATTCAATTCTTTTGCCTGGATGATTGCTCCTGAGATTTTTCCCCCTTTTTCTTATCTCCCATCCTTTCATTCTTGCCTCGTTCTCCTTCCAGATGCCTTCCCTAAATCACCAAAACAGCACTCACTTTTCAGCTTAAGAAGTAGTCCCCTGCCTGTCAACCCCTAGCATTTCCCCCCTCTAAGGAGAACATGTAGGATCAAACAAATCTAGGATAAAGAAGAAATATGAATAATTTCTTAATTTCTTTAAATTATTTCCTTCTTTATGGCTGATCTGATTCTGACTCCAACGAACATCATCCTGACAGAATACTAAGACAGAATGACAATGTGAACAAGTAAACAGGTAGCTCCTCATACTACAGTTCAGTAACAATACATGAATTGTTTGATAGTTTTATCTCAAAACTTTTGTTTTTCTTTCGAATAAACATAAATCAGAGCAGTACTGCTAAATAGTTATATTACAGCTAACCAACATTTTGTTAAATAAAATGACTAGGAAAGGCCAGTAAAGTTTTTGTGCAACAATTAAAACTGTTGAGGAAAATTTAGACCCTGATAGAAAGGAGAGGTGGACATATTTAGTGCATCTGCATTAATTCAAAAATATGCATGGAATATGATAGAAACCAAACTGTGTGCACATTTCTACTATCATTATTTACGTTCAAACTTAGGTACTCCATTATTATCACAGTGAATGTTATTATCAGATAATTACAGTTTTGGTCATTAATTAACTAAATTATTGGCAGGCCTATAAACATGACAGTGCTGGAGAGGTATTTCAGTTATCTGATTCAGCCATGTTGGAGCAGGGTTGCATCTAAAACCTTCTAGACAGTAGTTCTCAAGGACCAGGGTTTTAGACCCTTGCTCTATGGAAACGAGAGCAATAGATGAATTTAAGTAGTAGGCATATTTTACTATTTTTGATATTAATATGATCAATTATATGTTCCCGTTAAGAGTTTAATTTTGAGCCCTAAATCATGCATGAATTATACTGTCCTAGTATATCATCATAATTTCTCCTGCTATGTATTATGTTTAAAAACTACCAATCACATCTCAGCGACATGCACATCTTCCAATCCCTGTCAAACATAAGCTAACCTGATCCCGCCCTTCAGGGGGCCCATGTGAAAAAACAAAAACTGCCTGCTTATTAATTTTTTTTTTAAATTGAATTTCTCCTGCTATTTTTCCGCTTAGTTAATCCCTGCACTGCCCTCTGGGCTGATGATTGGCGTGTAATTACTGCTGTTGTGTGTGCTTCCTTGTGCTTTTCTTCTCTGAAGGGTGCAGCAGCAATATCTTTGGGCCATTTTTCTACTCTTCTACAGCTTTTTTAAAGTTGGGGTTAAGAGAAACGAAAATCTTTTGATTTGGTGATTTTTTTGTATGATCATATTTTTTGTTCTAACCGTACTGAAAATGACAGCAGTACCTGAGCTAAACTCCACCAGTCTTTACGACACATGTTAATAAAACAGCCACAGATAACAGTAATTACCTTTTAGTGGCTTCTGTTCCTCACTAGGGGACACACAGCAAGGGCGAGGTCTGCCTCTCCACAAGTCTGTACGTCTAAAAGATTAATTTGGTTTTTAATTAGAGCACACCCTGAGTGATGCACCAAATGCTCTCTTCCCTCCGTCTCCTCCACCCTGTTCCTTCTTTCTTCTCCGTCATATTAGCATAAGTAATTAGAGATTCCTGTTTGTATGCATGGTCCCGCAGTTTAAATTGAATAGTTGATCTCTTTTGATTTTCCATAGTTTGTGGCTGTCTAACATGTTTAATTAAGATAGCATAGTATGGGGGTGGGCTGAGAGTGGCTGTGATGGTGAGAGGTAGAAAACGTCCAACAGCCACTCCAAAAGTGTTATCTGAACACTCTCGTTAGCTCTGCAGAGATTTAAGAGGTACAGAGTGGAGCTAATATAGCTGTTAAAGCTCGAGGGCTGGCCTTTGATTGACTTTGATTAAAAAACTGGAAATTAATGGAATTAATAGGAGGAGGATGAGCTGCTGAGTTCTCGTGAGAGCTGTGCGTAAGTAAATATGGCGGTATACTGGAAAAATAAACAAACAATGTCAGGTAAAATAAGGCAAAAACTTTGAACTAAACGCAGCTTCTGTCCATTTAAACTAACCATCAAATTATTTCTTTAATCTAATCAACAACCTGGACGAGGAAACATTGGATTCGCTGGAGTGCTACCTAGACGAGTGCTTTGATAACATCGTTATGGGTAAGTCACGGAAACCTGCTTCAGAACCACCAACAAGTACTCCATCTCAGAAGCGAACACGTTCTGAGGCCAGAACTTCCACCAACTCGCCAGAAAGAAGCTACGGCAACGTCCTGGACTCAATAGATAAGAAGCTAACCAGCCTGGACGCCCGTCTCGCGCTGGTTGAGGTTCTACACAAAGAATTTCAGGCTCTGAGGGAATCTCTGGAATTCAGCCAACAACAGGTAGCTTCGCTCATTACTGAAAATCAAACACTGAAAGAAGACGTTAAAAGACTCACCGAGGGGATGACGCAACTGTCTGAAGAAAATAAAAAGATTCAAGGAGTCTGTGGCTCAGTGGTAGAGTAGTTGGCTTGCAATCGCAGGGTCGTAGGTTCGATTCCAGCTTCCTCCAGTCACTTGTCGATGTGCCCCTGGGCAAGGCACTTAACCCCCAAATTCTACATTGTTCTACCGAGCCATGTTGGGTGTATGAATGCGAATGTGATTGGGTGAATGCGGCTTCAATGTAAAGCGCTTTGAGTGGTCAGTAAGACTAGAAAAGCGCTATGTAAGTTCAGTCCATTTACCAAGGAGTCGATCTTAGACATCCAGGCCCGATCCATGAGAGATAATCTTGTTTTTTCTGGGATCCCAGAGCAGGCTGAGAAAGACGCTGAAACAACCATCCGACAGTTCATCCAACATCAGCTGAAACTGCCAAGCGACATGGTTGAAAACATAACCTTCCATCGGGTTCACTGGCTCGGAGGTAAAAAACCCAACAACACCCGCCCGCGACCAATTGTTGCCAAATTTGAACATTTTAAACAGAAAGAACACGTCAAAGGACGTGGGAGAGAGCTGCGGGGGACGAATTACAGCCAATGATTAACCCAATGATCAATTTCCGAAGGAGATACTGGACAGAAGACGCGTGTTATTTCCAATTAGAAAGAAACATATTAGTGAGGGCTGTAAGGCTACAGTTACGGTAGATAAACTGTATGTTAACGGTCAGCTGTTACGGACCCTCAGGTTACTCCTTGGCTATATTAGTCATATTTGACAGAGTCTAGATAGAAGTTTTTTTATCAGACAACTGTAGTTTAAAGAAGCACACCTCAGTAGGGTGTTTATATTTGTAAATGTGGGTAGGGGTAGGGCTGTGCACTCGATTGACTGCTTTCTTTTTTCTTTCTTTTTTCATATTCGTGTCACCAAATCTCTTTATGACTTTTCTTCCTTTTTCTTTCACACACACAGACTTTTGTCATTGCACATTTATGTTTTTCCATCATGCTATCATTCTTTACACACCTGTAATGGTACGTTATTTCCCTCGCTTTATCTCTGCTTCTGGATTTTCAATCAGGTAACTCCATGGACAAACCAAGACTACACCTATATTCATCCTTGGCGATAGTAAATGTCTAATGTTTATCTTAGCCCTATAAATCCAGTAAAATTTCTAACATGGAATATTCGCGGATCTGGGTCCAAAAATAAAAGGAGTAAGATTTTCAACCATCTTAAAAGATTGAAGGCAGATGTCGTCTTACTACAGGAGACTCATAAATCAAGCTCAACTGCTAATGATATAAAAACACCAGAGTATCCTAATATATTTTCTTCATGCTATAACTCTAGACAACGAGGAGTAGCAATATTAATAAATAAAAATACTAATTTTAAAGTAATAGACATAGTTACAGATCCAGAGGGTAGATTTATAATATTAAAACTATTTATACATAACCAAAAGTTATGTATAGTTATTGTATATGGTCCAAATGTTGACGACCCCTCATTCTTTCATACTTTCTTCTCGGTTTTGGCTAATCACATGGATTGCTCACTTGTTCTTGGGGGAGATTTCAACTTTGGATTAAATGAAGAAATAGACAGGCTTAGTACAGCATGGACTCGGTGCAGCTGGCAATCCATAGAAATAGTTAAACAGTACATGAGCGATTATGGACTCTGCGATGCATGGCGATCGCTTTATCCCAACGACAGAAAATGCACTTTTTACTCAAATGTCCATCATTCTTATTCTAGATTGGACTATTTGTTAGTCAGCAGCTCACTGTTGAATGATATTTCAGACACTGAGATACATCCTATAGTTATCAGCGATCATGCTCCTGTTTCTTTAAATTTAGCAAATAGAATAGCAACCCTTCAATATAAAAAATGGAGATTTAATACATCATTACTTAAGGATAGAGAACTTATTAAATATATTGAAAAAGAATGGGCTTCATACATGGAATTTAATGATCTCCCTGGTATGTCGCCATCCACTCTCTGGGAGGCAGGGAAAGCTGTGATTAGAGGTAAAATAATTTAATTCTCATCAAATAAAAAGAGAACAGAAAATAAACATGTTCAGGAATTAGAAGAAACTATCAAATCATTAGAAGCTTCCCTGGATAAAGAGAGCTTAAGCAAAATACGGAAAGCAAAATTAGAATTAAATGAAATTATTTATAAACGGACGCAGTTCTTAATCCAAAGACTTCGAATAGAAAATTTTGAACATAGTAATAAATCAGGTAGCTTCTTAGCTAATCAGTTAAAATTAAATAAAGAAAAAACAATTATATCTGCAATCAAAGACAAAATTGGGAATATAATATATGATCCTGAAAGAATAAACAACACATTCAAAGAATTGTATGAGACTTTATACACACCGGAGATAAACCCATTAAATAATGAAATTGAACAATTTCTGGATAAAATAACTCTTCCTAAACTTTCAGACAGTCAAACAAAGTCCCCTGGATTCACCGCGAACAGTGTCTGAACTCCAGGAGGCCCTCCAATCCATGCCTTATAATAAATCTCCAGGCCCAGATGGATTTCCAGTAGAGTTCTATAAAGAATTCTGGAATATTCTGGCACCAACATTTTACAAAATGTTACAGGAAACAAAGGAAAATGGTCGATTACCACTAAACAAGAACTCTGCCTACATCAACCTTCTATTAAAACCAGGAAAAGACCCTACGTCTCCTACCAGTTATCGTCCCATTTCTCTTGTCAATGTTGATCTTAAAATAATTTGCAAAGCTATTGCAAGAAGGATTGAGAAAATAACACCTCTAATAATCCATCCTGATCAAACAGGTTTTATAAAAGGTAGGCTCTCTTCCACAAATTCATGTAGATTAATAGATTTAAAAGATTATTCCTACTGTAAAAACTTCCAAACCAATATATTATCTTTAGATAAACTATTTGATAGAGTTAACTGGAAATTTTTATTTGCAACCTTACATAAATTCGGGTTCAGTAATTCTTTTGTAAACTGGTTAAAAATATTATACAGCTCACCAACAGCATGTATTATGACTAATAATCAAACATCATCAAGGTTTTTCATTCAGAGAGGTACAGGTCAGGGATTTCCACTTTCTCCCTCCCTCTTTGCTATTTTTATTGAACCATTAGCAGCAGCAATCAGGCAAAATAATAATGTTAAAGGTATACAATGCAACAAAATAGAACATAAAATTAGTCTGTATGCAGATGATGTATTACTCTTTCTACAGCATTCACAAACTTCTTTCTCTCAGGTAATTGAGTTGATAAAATCTTATTCAAAAGTTTCAGACTATTCCATAAATTGGTTAAAATCTACAGTCCTTCCAATCAACTGTTCTTTCCAGGGTCTCATTGCTGTGCAACTCCGGTCAGGAAATAATACATTTCTAGGTATCTATATCTCACCAAGACTGGCAGACTTATCAAAGTTAAACTATGTCCCACTTTTAAAAAAAGTGAAAGATAATCTGGCAAGATGGAAATCCCTTCCAATATCACTTATTGGAAGGGTAGCTACAATAAAAATGATGGTTTTGCCTAGAATCAATTATTTATTCTCAATGATCCCAAGCAAACCATCACCTGATTGGTTTAGATCTCTGGACTCTTCTGTCTCTAAATTTATTTGGAAAGATAAACCCCCACGTATCAGCTTAAAAACACTGCAGAAGTCCAAAGATAAAGGAGGTCTAGACCTACCAAACTTTTGTGATTATTTCTTAGCCAACAGGCTCCAATACACATCAAGATTGGTAAAACACAGTTATATCGATGATTGCTGGGTAGATGTTGAACAGACACTATGCAATAAGATAAAACTTTCCGGGCCCGGCGCAGCATGTCCGGGGTATTCGAGTTGGTGCTGCTCCGGGTTCCGGCCTCAGCGCGGATCTGTGACTGCCTTACTCGACTAAATTAATTCGTCTGAGTAAAAAGGAAAAGTAAGTTATTAAGGTTGTACATATACGGTAGATCAGCTTAGTTGGCAACAGGCAATACATCTTTTTTGGTGTTTTCAACAATCTGGTAATGCAATTTTCACATAAAAAAACCCAGCAGAGTGGGGTGAATCCTGAATTCTGCTCTCTGAGCAGCTGCCCCTCCCTCTCCTAGAAAACGACAGAGTGTTCACTTGGTGACGTATTTTACACGTTCTCACAGCTCATAGCTGCTTCGGTTTTTGGTAGCTTTAAACACTTTTTTTGTTGTTGGATTTTTTACTTTCTTTGTGAAAACGCCCATTTGGTTGCATGGATTACAGGATTTTGTTCGGATCAAAATTTAATTCCGATTGAGACAGGAGGGTTATGCCGATAGTTAATCCGATCGCTATACACATTTAAACTTATTCCGAATGTAGGTCATTACTGCGCATGTACTGTTATCTCCAGCTGTCAATGGGCGAGAGGCGGGGTACACCCTGGAAAGGTCGCCAGTCCATCACAGGGCCTAATGAACTTCATAATAACAATTCCAGACCCCCCACCCCCAACAAGAGTCTTTATGAATACAATTATTAAACAGGTTTTAAATAAACTGATAACAAAATTGTGCACTCTGCCATTACAAGCGGATATAACGTTTTCTTACTCATACAGCGTCCTGTTTGCGCCCATATCAGCCTTTAATGCCTACTTTAAAATGTTTAGATGTTATAAATTGCTGAAACCATCATGCTGTTTGTAGAAAAAAAGGGGAGAATGTGACACATAAACAGCAGAGCACCTAAAAATACATATGAAACACACTGATGTTAAAACAGTAACGTCAAAAGTGTTTTGTTAAAGACAGGATTTGTTTTATACATTCATCTGCGATAACACGTTACGATTTCACATGTATAAGAACATGGTAGTATTACAAATATATTTAAAACCTTTCACGTTGCTGATATTTTTCATCTGTTTTCTCATCGATATCAGTGAGTTTACAACAATGCATGTTTCCACAGCAGGGGACACAATTTTCATCAGGCATGCCGTTCTTAGCATAACAACTGTTGTCGTTCCCTTTCTCTGTCACACTACTCAGGACTCACGCAGAGTTACACACTCACTGGTACAGCTGCAGCTTCTAAATAATGCCGCGAGTGGAGCTTGAGGAAGTGAAAACGCCTGCGAGAGAAATAGGCTAATATGATGTTGTAACACTTCGTCTCTTGTCTCATTTTGGTCAACGAAAATGGAGAGACATTTTAGCATAGTTTTTATTTTGTAAACCACATTAAGGCTCGTTTTTATTCATCAACACATTGTATTTATTTGTATTGTATTGTATTTAATTCTAGTCATCGTCAAATAACCAGCATTTACATTACATCTTCTTTCATTTTAGTCACGTTATAAAGGTTCGTTGGCGACTATTTTTAGTCATAGTTTTCGTATACGAAAGCAACACTACCTGGGGGGACCCCAACTTGGTCTAATGGTACGTTCACACCACCCCAAACAGCAGCTTCAGCAGTGGCAAGATTACATGTCAAGTAATATCTGCTAGTGTTTAAACTATCCAGCAGAGAGGGGCCCACCTACGAGCTTTGCAAGCCTCAGCTTAAAAATCTATGTATATGTGTCGAACAAGTTGCTTTGTGAGCATTGCGTGATGCTGACAAAGCTTGCAGTCTGAACCCACCATTAGTCTTTTGGATGCCCCTTTCCAATTCCAACTCCAAATTACCTTCCAAATAAAACATAACAAAATTTCAATTACTAGCCGTCCTCGACAATCGACACTGTCGTGGCCGAAAACTTCATTGATCAGGACCTGGCCCCTTGAGATCCTCTTCCTCCTACTAACCACTTCATTCCTGTTGCCTCGGTGGACGGTCAACCCCCCCCCCCAACCCTATATAGTTCAACACCAGACCCAGCCTGTCCATATGCCCATAAATGATCACCACAAACAGATTCAATTCCTGATTCCTGTTTCTGCAGGCTAATCCCCCCTTATACTAGGCTACCATTGGTTTTCTCATGACCATCATATTTCCTGGTCATCCTTTTTTATACTAAATTGGGGTCCCATCTGTGGCCAACTCTGGTCCCTACCTAGGACAGTTGCAGCCTTGGAGGGCTCACAGCAGTTGATGGACCTGGTGGAGATCTCTCAAACCTACTGTCTCAAGCCTAATAAATTGTCTCGCTCCTGTTTTAAGCAAAGAGCGACCCTTATGTGGGGGGGGGGCCCCCCCCCCCCCCCCCCCCCCCCCGACCCTATGACATGACAATCGACCTCTTCCCTGGTGCTGTTTGGCTTCCGCAGTTGTCTTCTCTGTTTATCTCCCCAAGAGAACAAAGCCGTGGAGGAGTCTGTAGCGGATGTTCTTCGGAACAGGTTTATTAGGCCCTCTACTTTGCCAGCTGCTGCAGGATTTTTCTTTGTCAAAAAGAAGGATGGACCGCTTTGTCCCTGCATTGATTACTGGGCTTTAAATAAGATGACGGTTAAAAAACCCTATCCTCCACCGCTCATCGGCTCTCTCTCACGTGCTGTTTTTTTCTCTAGGGTAGATCTCTGCAGCACGTACAACTTGGTGCGTATTAGAGAAGATAAGTGGAAGACAGCATTCATCCTTCCTACCAGACTCTACGAGTATTTAGTGATGACGTTTGGCCTCTGTAAAAGCCCAGCAAACAATCGTCCGACCACAACGTCTTTTCCGGCCAAAAATGGTTGCGTTATGGTGTATTCAGACCACAGGCTTTGTCAGCATCAGCAACATCAAGATTACATGTTAAGTCTATGGTGGAGGCCGTTGGAGGAGCGTCACAGTCTCTGCTGTGCTTTGTGAGCGTTGGTTCCGTAAGTCTTCAAGCTTGTCCTGTTTTTCAAGCGTCAAACCTCATAAAGCCAGCAACGCAGTTGCTGGCTTTATGAGGTTTGACGCTATCACAACGAAGTTTAGCTAATTGAACTTTATGAGGTTTGACGCTATCACAACGAAGTTTAGCTAATTGAACTTTTGATGGTGCTGACAGCCCTGAAGCGACGCGTTAACCAATCAGAGCTTATCATTGTAGTGATGTCACTACACGTATTTTGAATGTAGCAGGAGCAGGAAAAACATAACATTTTAGCAATGAAAAAAAAGCTAATCGTAGCCGTCTGTAATCGTCTGGAACTGTACGACCCGTTTTCGTATATGTATAGAGAAAGGAATGTAAAAGAACTTGCTTGGATGAAGATCGCTGAAGAGATCGGGGTGTCGGGTAAATTGGTAATCAAATATTTTCTCAATGTAATTACCATTTCGTTAGCTAGCAAAACACGGCAATGAAAAGATTCCAAAATGTCCAGCCCCTACTAGTTTGCCATTTTTTATTCAGGGGAAGTGTGCAAAAAGTGGTGGAAGAGTTTGAGGGAAAGATACGCAAGGGAGAGCAGAAAGGAAAAAGAGAGGAGGAGGAAGAGCGGTTCAGAAGCAGGGACAGCGCAGATGTGGAAGTACCTTTCCATCCTGTCCGTCCTCGAGCCCTTCGTTGTGCCCAGACCATCATTCAGTAACATGAGCTTCGAGGTAGAGCAGGTGGTTGGGTACAACCACACAGAGACTGGAGAAGCAGCCTGCAGGGCTTTCAGAGGCAGAAGGTTTTTGTTTTTGAACAGAAAACGCAGATACGCCGACAGAATTAAAAACAGGAGGTCCACTATGTTTGTCTGCCCATTTCTATGCCCCCTGCTCTACCGCTAAAGGTAGAGCAGGTGGTTGGGTACAACCACACAGAGACTGGAGAAGCAGCCTGCAGGGCTTTCAGAGGCAGAAGGTTTTTGTTTTTGAACAAAAAACGCAGATACGCCGACAGAATTAAAAACAGGAGGTCCACTATGTTTGTCTGCCCATTTCTATGCCATAGATGTCTGTCATATTTGCATATACATACTACAACTTAACTTGTATTTTGTTTCTGGTACTATTGTTACTATATTTTTTTCAATTAGTATGTCACACTGAAAACATAAAGAAAGCTGACAAGTGGGTGGACAAATCTGTACAAGTTATGTGGATTTTTTTTATTTTTTTGTAGTTTGCACCAGAATATTTTCATTATCTACATCACTGTTCATAGCAGTAGCTTTGCACAAAGTACATAGTGGTAGGGAAATAATTTTCATCTCTCCTATGACAGAACCAGCTGACATTGAGCCTGATACCGGATTCTCTCCGGAATCAGCGTCACCAGAACCTCCTGTGACAGGTTCTTCAGAGCAGCCGGACCCTTCTTCTGCTACTTCCTCTGCCCCACCTGTCCCTGGTTCTGTTGCTGCATCTGCCCGTCCTGGTCCTGCTGTATCCACCGCCTGCCCTGGCCCTGCATCTGTCGCTAGGCCTGTAGATGTGTATGAATGTTTGGTATTGAATTTTACAAAACATTTAATGTGGGTTAAAAGTTTTTGGTGAAACCATAAAGCTGGTAACATTCTCATTCCCCTGTGTTCTTTGAAGGCCCGGCCAGGAAGAGGGCGAGGCAGAGGCCGCAGCTGTCCACCGAACCATCAGTGTTCGAGCGGGAGATGCTGGAAGCCCTGAAGGCAATCACAGGAGACACACTATTTTTCATCATAGACAGGTTATACAGGAAGGTTTGGAGTTTCCGTCTTCGCTACCCTGTGGCGGCCTGGGTCCCAAACTTAGACACTTTCACTCGCAACATTTACATGACACACGTACATGTAGGGACCTGGCGGTGGTTGCGCCTCTGCGCTGAAGGCTGGTGCCCACTGCTTAACTGCATCTAGACACTGAGGGCCTAGGGTGGGAGATGCCTGGCAGCATTCCCATGTCCCACCCCTCTGTTTTAAGTGCACATAAGAACAACACGCAACAACACCACAATCGAGCGAGAGGAGAGAAGCTGGGGGTCTTCCCACACCCCTGTTCGTTGGACCATCAGGGGTTGGAGCCCGGTTGGCATATCAGGCTGTCTGGTCGGGAACCTGGGGTGGTG
This sequence comes from Apricaphanius iberus, assembly GCA_028564705.1. NCBI lineage: Eukaryota > Metazoa > Chordata > Actinopteri > Cyprinodontiformes > Aphaniidae > Apricaphanius > Apricaphanius iberus. The sequence goes on from JAPXFQ010002027.1 coordinate 17,159, forward strand.
GGATACTCTTGCTGGGGTGGGGGCCTTGGCAATCTGCTTGTCCCCATCCTGGTTGGCAAGGGGTTTGTCTCCCGGGTGCAGGGGCATGTTGCTCTATTGGGGCGTATGTCCCTGGGCCTGGGAGTATAGAGTATATATGGGGCGTATGAATGAGTGTACAGCATCCTTTTTCTGGTGTTCTGTGTTGGTGAGAATGTTTGCGCGTAATAGGGAGGGTACGTATGATTGTCTCTGTATGTCTATGTTTACTTGTCAGGTTGGGTGTTTGGCTGCCCTCTGGCCGGTTGCATCTTTTTCCCCTCCGTCACTCCCTTTGTGTGACGGATGCCCCTGCATGTCATCGTGCATGCCTGGCTGGTTCTGGGTGGACCGGTGTGTCAGGCGGCCGCCTTCCTCCTTGGATTGACTGGGGCACCTCTTGTGGGGGTGCTTGGGTTGCAAGGTAGTGTTATGGCATTTAAGACTCTTAATAAAGATGAGAGAGATTCCTTTAAGCGTTTGGAGGTTTTAATAAAAGTTGAATTTATCATACAGGAGAACAGTACAGATCACAGTGAATGCTGAATGCTGCCCCCCTACATCCTATCTCCTCCCTCCTAACTACCTTCCTCCTAAGCTCATATGAAAATAAGTATTTATAAAGTTCAGCAACCTTGCCTCTATAACTTTGAAGACAAAACTATTAATCTCAGGGTGGGGATATCTCCGGATGAAGACATCTGGCTCTTTAGCTGTGTATAAGTGACTTTTGACATATTCAAAACAATGGCAATAGCTTGGGTTACATGTAACACAATAAGATAAACTCTCAAAACTAAGTATATAAGAAGAATCAATATTTTATCAGGCAGTGATGTCTTCTCTAACCTCGAACTCAACACCTGTTGTCTGGCTCCTCTGCTCTCAGTGTTAATAATACTAAAAGATTAATCATAATAATAAATTTCTCGATCACAGTCTCCTACCCATTTATCTAATCTTAAAGATAAATCAAAATACTAAGAAAAATTAACAATCAACAATAACAATTACTAACCTAAGAGACGGGCAGCATTCAAAAAGAAAGACAATAAAAGTGGTTCAGATAATTTCAATTATTACATGTCACATTGAATCATATCTAACAAAATGATCTAATCTAAGCATCCATCTTAATGACATTATCTGAACTTCATAACAGCATCCCATACAAAAATCCCGCTAGGGCGTAAGATAAGCAACCTCCCAACTATGGTCGTGTTGTCCTTGCGCACGACAGGCGGGCAAAAGTATGAGACGGCCCCTAGCCCCAAGGTGGCACTCCTGTTTGGTTCCTCATTAGTCAGGATGCATAAACGTAACTGCAAAACAAAGAAAAGGGGCACAATGTTAGGCAGTATCAATCCAGTACACAACAAAAATCAAAACAATTCTAAATATAAATTGAAACATGTACTCTTCCCTTAAATGAGTCAGGCATCCACAGCGTGAACCTCAAAATCAAGATCAGTCACTCTTTGCTCAGCACCACAGTGACCCTTTAAGAGGTTATACAAAAGAACAAATCAGTAGTAATCAACCATAATATAAAACAAACAGGGAAAAATATATATTCAATAATGATTCTAATGGTTAAAAATGTTAAAAATCAAGACAAAAAACTAAAAATCTAAAACTCTGTCATCCCCCTTTTTCATTCTTAACTAACAACTAAGTATGAAAAACTAAAGAACAAAACAAATATCAAAACTTAACTGAATAAAGGACTAAAACTAAAAAAACATTACTGTAAATGAAATTGATTTGAATAAATGAAATGGAATAATAAATGAATAATACAAATTTAAAATGTAACTGAAAAATGTAAAAGATAAAAATGAAAAATCAAATCAAACCCCTCTTTTCTCTGTCATCTCTGGGATGAGACCGCTAAACCTCCTTAGAAAAATACAATACATCAATCACAGGGAAAAAACATCAGACAACCTAATTCACAAAGTGATTTAAAGGAAGTCGTCATACACCTGTAAACTAATTAATTATATAACTCGAGGTCATTCAGCAAGTCCATACCTATTTCATCTTCAAACAGTTCTTCTCCATCTCCATCTCGTCGAATCGAGTCTGCATCAGGCCCGTAGGTGACCTCTGCATCAGTTCAGCTCAGGTGACCTCTCGTCCCTGCTGCAGAGTCCAAACGACGCCCCCTATCAAAAAACAGAACACAAAAAATATCAAAATCACAATATCACAGTCGTTATTGCTCTGGATCCCCAGAGCGTTGACAAATGTGTCTCCTTCTCCATGTCTTCACGTCCCATGATTCAATGATTAGTGAGGAAAAAAATATTGAATCACAGTTTTTCAAATCAAGTTTTGTGCCAGAGTCTACTTCTCTCAGTTTTTCTGCTTCAGCAGTGGTAGGTTTGTCCAAAATCGATCCAGTCACTCTTTCACACGACTGGCATGCACCCAAGTGGCTCTCTCAGTGACTTTGACAGCGGTGAAGGTCACCAGAAGAACTTGAAAAGGCCCTTGCCATTTTTTAGTTCTCCAGTGTTTTCGCCTCAGATCCCCGATCAAAAGATCCTAGGTTACCCAGTCTCCAGGTCTGATCGGATGGAGTGGTCCTGCTGCCACTTGTTGGTGCACCTGGTTAAGAGTCTCAGAGAGATTTTTGCAGTGAGAAATCATTACATCATCACATAGGTCTGTAGAGAGGTGTGGTCTTGCAGGTGGGCTTAACCCCATCTCAGGAGGTCTGCCAAAATAAATCTCAAAAGGACTCAGGTTATTTTCAGCCCTTTTTCTCATTCTCATGTAGAAAGAAGCCAGAGGCAAAGCTCTGACCCAAGACAGTCCTGTTTCCTCACAACACTTAGAAAGCTTAGCTTCTAAAGTGCCATTTTCACGTTCGACAGAAAACCACACCCCCTCTCCTGTTTTACAACTGGCTTTTTCCCATGCTGTTATCTCAGAAGAGGTGGCAAAACTTTGCATAGCGGTTAAATCAGACAAGTCAGGTAATTCATCTATCTGCTCAATCGCAGCACAGGTAGTCATCACCGGTTGAACTGCCCCTGCTTTGGCGGCAGCATCAGCATTTCCAAGACTCACAGCATCCTTGGACATTGTGTGAGCAGCACAATTCACAACAGCAATTTTGGATGGCAACAGAATAGCATCAAGGAGGTCAGCAACCTGTGATGCATTCAAAATCGGCTTACCATCAGACTTCAAGAACCTTCTGTGCTTCCACAGAGCTCCAAAATGGTGGACCACGCCCACCGCATAGCTGCTGTCACTGTATATGGTAACTGCTTTATCTTTAGCCAGCTCACAGGCCTTCGTCAACGCAACCAACTCTGCCGTCTGGGCGGAGAAATGTGACGGAAGGCTTCCTGCACACAAAGTACAATGGTCAGAACAAACAGAATAACCCACTCTGCATTTACCCCTGGCATCTCTGAAAGCTGTGCATTCAACATAGAGAATCATGTCTAGATTCTCCAGTGTGGTGTCTGACAAATCAAGACGAGGTTTACACAGTACCTCAAATTCCCTTTGGCAGTCTTGGGGGTCTCCGTCATCCCCTGTGGGTAGCGACCTGGCAGGATTGAGAACATCACATCTCACCTCATCAACCATTTGAATAAATGGTTTACCTGTGTCTGGCCAAGCCAGAACGGGGGGGCTTTGCAGAGCTTTATTAAGCTCCTCAAATGACCGCAAAGCCTCAGGGGTCCACTGGACAGCATCATAGGCTGTCATATTCCTGTCATGAATCAAATCAGAAAGCTGCAGCTTCGATAAGCTGGATTTGTGCCCACAAGCATGCAAATGCTTCAACAACTTAACAGTGTCTCTCTCACACTGTTCCTTAGACGGAGAATAAATCATCAGATCATCAACAAACTGTATCAGGGCGGAGCCAAGTGACAGCTCAAGCCCTTCCAAGCTCTCCTTTAACGCCGTGTTAAAAATGGTGGGAGCTTCAACGTAGCTTTGTGGAAGTCTAGTAAAGGTGAACATTTTCCCTTCAAACTCAAAAGCGAACCAAAACTGGCTGTCAGGGTCCACAGGAACACTGAAGAAAGCATTACTGAGGTCCTGGCTGAGAAATAAATAGCTGAAGGGGGCACTTGCGCCACCACAGTGCACGGATTTGGGAAACCTGATGCCCTCGGCATCACAGCGGCGTTTACCCTCTTCAACTCCTGCACAAAATGCCATTCCTCCCCTTTTTCACTGATTTCCTTCAGTGGAAAAATCAGACTATGGACAGGTGAATCAGTACATTCAACAATGATTCCTGCTTTTAACAGCGAATCGAACACTGGTTTGATCTCACGCTCGGCTTCTGGTTTCAACGGGTACTGGCGTTGTACGGGTCGAAAAGAAGATTTTGGTGTTACTTTAATGGGGGTAAAACCCTTAATTAATTCCACATCATGTGAATTTTTTGCCCAGAAATCATTCGGAACCCCTTTGAGCAAAGGGTGCATTTCTGAGCCGTCGGTCACAACTTCATCATGTAGAAAAACATGAGAAAGCATCTCATCAGGGTCGTCAGTTAAATGAATCACCCTGGTGACATGCACAGAGGAGATCAGCGAACATTTGTTAAGTTTAGCAGATCTGGAGTAGAGGATGGAACGGTCACTCTCAGTTCGCTCCCAATCAGAAGCCAACTGAGCACGATGAACGAAGTCAGATACCATTTCCCACTCTTCACCCTCAGGTTTAGATAGGGAAATGTATGGATCACATTTCTGGAATCGGTAGAGCGTTTTCTGTTCAGGTGTGAGACAGATGGTCACTGCTGATGTATGTGTGTCCCACAAAATAGAAGTTATGTTCAAAGTGTCTGTGTCTGAGGTGAACCATGCCTGCTCATATTCTATGTCTGGTCCTGCAAAAACATGTGTTGTTCAATTTAGTTCCTCCTCTGGCATAAAAACAGAAGCTGGACTTACCAGGTTCTGAGCAGTCTGGAGGAAAGTTTTGGCCGTGGTACCTGTTAACAGCTTCCACTGGTATTCATGTCTGAGATCATGAGGCGTGTGTTTCACTGCTGTCAGGATTGGTGTCTCCTGTGCAGGAACAACTTCAATGCCTTGGGGTGACGAAAAAAGAGAAATGTTAAGCTTGCACATTAAATCTCTGCCTAATAAATTTACAGGACATTGCTCAGAAATTAAGAATCAATGTTTAAAAGCTGGCCCATCTCCCAATTGACAACGGAGTGGGTAACTGAATCGTTCTTTCACAACCTGACCAGATGCTGAAATTGAGAAGACATGGCATCCACTGAGTTTTGGTGATGGGCGTAGAGCTGTGTGCTTCAACACTGAATGAGTTGCGCCAGAATCGACCATGCATTCTATAGGTGTACCTGAGACAGTGAGAGACAGGACAGGTAAGGCTTTGTACGCATCAGAAGTCAGTTGTGCGTACGTACCTGACAGTGGCATTTGTTGTTGTTCTAAATGTGCAATGGCTTCTGTAATCAAAGTGTGAGGGTTAGAAATTTGATCTAAATGGTTAGTGCAGGAAGCAAGTTCTTCATTGCTGGCAATCTCATTTAAACTTGCAGCATTTTCATTCTTGCCATCATGATTTACATCGCAAAAAACAACCTCTCCATCATCAACAGGTTGTTCATTACAAACAACATTTTCATCAATAACATCATACTAAAATCTGATCGATTGTCACTTTCAAAATGTGTTTCATCATCACATTCAGATATTTCATCACTTTCAAAGTGAACATGTGTGTCTGTGTGTGTTTGCGTGTGCGTCAGACCTCTAAATCCAAAAGCCGGTGAAACGGAGAAATCTCCTATCTGTTTGGAACCTGAAGTCTGACCCCCATGTCAATCAGCTCGCTTAGTCCACGAACCACGCCTCTGCTCGCCGTTGCATTCATCAGTGATGTAGTCCCACTCTATGGGGGCAATATTGTAGCAATATATTGTACAAATGTGTGTGCAGAGTTGTGTGTCTGTATCTCAATTTGTGTGCGCACAGTCAGATTTGCAAATGTGTAAATGAATCTACAAATGTGTAATTAGATTTGTGTGTCTGTACTACAATCTGCAAATGTGTAAAACAACTTGTGTGTCTGTAATTAGGTTTGCAAATGTGTAAAAAATCCACAAATCTGTATTCAAACTTGAAAATGTGTAGACCAATCTGTAAATGTGTGATAAGATCTGCAAATGTGTAAAAAATCCACAAATCTGTATTCAAACTTGAAAATGTGTAGACCAATCTGTAAATGTGTGTTGAGATCTGCAAATGTGTAGACTAATCTGTAAATGTGTGTTAAACTCTGAAAATGTGGAGACCAATCTGTAAATACACATATAGACATGAATGTCTGAAGTATTTTCACTACAAGACCCAGAAATACAGTCAAATCATTGGTTAAAAGTCAAGCCACTTCTCGATTGGCTCTCTTTACACACGTGGATTTTGCTACACTCCTGCCGTGAGAGAAATCCACAAATACCTGGCAGGATTTATATCTGTAATGTGTGGGGTTGCGTGCCCTGAGCTCAGGCTCACAGGCTGCTTCTTTCCGGCTGCGTTCGGCTCTGCTTGCTCTGTACGCCACCCTACACAAAAATACCGGTTGGTGGTATTATAGGGGGGAAGTGATATAGCTTATATGGCAATATAAAGGCCTTAAAGGTCAGTTTAGACAAGATAATTTGTTTTGTTTGTTTGGTTTTTCTCTTTCTTTCTTGAGCGTGTGCTTTGCTCCGATCCACACTCCTGACCAGTTGGTGGCGGAATATCGTTCCGTGCCAACCGCCAAAAAAACACACAAGAAGAAGAACCTACCAGACGTAGAAAACGCGCGAGTAAAGCGCCCGCCTGAGAGTTCAATGTTATAGTCTGGTGAGTTCACGTGAGTTTCACCCACCTGGGCAAGGGAAGATGGCTGCTAACAGCGAGACGGGTCGGACGTTTGGGACTACAAATAATCCATGGGTAAGCAACTTTTAATTGGAAAAAAAAAACCTTTCCAACATAGATAGACTGTTTGGTAATTAGTGGTGCTAATGCACAGGGCTATTTGCTAGTCATTAGTCCTCTCACCTTAGTGGTGGTTGTTGCACCTGCAAGAGAGCGATGGAACCCCGGCAGCTTGCTGCAAGTATTTTTCCCCTTCAGTTTGTATCACTAATATAGTTGAGCTTTTTAAAAATATAACATTATCAAGATCTGTGAGTAAGTTGCGTTTGCTGGACAAACCCATTTATCAAATGGCACTAGCTAGCTCAGCAGAGCTTAGATGAACGACTGTATTAGCAGTCCTCGGTTACAGAGACAGGCGCCGCTGAAAATTACAACGTAACATCATTGCGACTTAATATGAGGGTAAAACATTTGGTTATTATTACAGATAAATAAGCTGGGAGCCTGCAGCATTTATCGTGAAGCTGGGCAAGATAACAGCAATAAAATAGAGTGAACTTGCTGTAACAGCACAGGATTATTTCTCCAACATTTCCCGACGTTATTGTGCATTTAAAAATGTGGGCCGGTGGGGTGATTACACGATTTTTGTTAATAGAACACTAAAGTCCAGTTTTGCAAGTTCTGAATTGGTGTTAACTGTGCAAAAGTGCCCATTTTCCTTAAGACTGTTGAAAAGCAATCTGTTATGGTCTTTGAGCTTTAAATTTGTTATACAGGTTAAAAATCATGTCATGTTTTGTAGGGTCAGGGTGCCGGCTCAGAGAAGAATGTGGAGTCTGTGGCCAGAAATCTGATTACACTCATCCAACAAAGTCTGGATGGCAGTAGTCAGGCAGGAGCACCTGCCTCCTCACCTAGAGCAGCCACTGCCTGCAATCCTCCAACTCGAACATCAGTTTCATCAGAAATGCAGAAGTAGTTTAAAATTTTAATAAATATTCTATTCCAGCCAAAAATTAGTAATGTTAATACAGTGTATTGCATTGGAGCAGCTTTGCTGAATTTTTCAATGAGTAAAATTGAATAGGATACATACATGCATACATACATACATATGACACACAGTAGTTATAACTCTCCTTTATTGTTTATTATAGATCTTTTCCAGGTCTTTTCAGGGGAAAGCGGAGGTTTTCAAATGTACCACGAACAGTCACTCGCAAATGGCAGTGTTTTCAGCTTTATGTCCTTCCCTCGCCTGCAACTGTGACTCCAAAAGGAGATGAGCAGCTACGGTTTTGCCAGGCAGGGCTTGGTATGAGAATGGTTTCATTTCCAGAAGACGCAGTTCATAATGAGGTCAGATGCTGTTGTGGTTTTTTTTGCCCAACCATTACTGTGCTATTTATTAGACATAAGTCCAGATGTCGTTTGGAATAGGTTTACATGTCTTTTTAGACATGTAAACAAAGAAGTCAAATAGCCACATTCACTTAACAGTACTTATGAGCAAAGTTATTAAGTGTTAGTATGATCAATGTGCTCACGGTAGACTTTTTTTCCTTAATTGAATAGTGTAACTTCACATGTATCGTAGAAATTAAACTAACTTTAGCAGAGGGTTACCAGACCTTGGTTGTTATATACATGGACATACAGGTACAGGTGACTAGGCCTGTCACGATAACAAATTAAGCTGGACGATAAATTGCCCCAGTAATTATTGCGATAAACGATAATATTGCCATTTTTACATACATTTTAAGCTAATGTAATAATAATGGTATAGAAATGCAAGTACAAAAGATTAAAGATAAATTGACTTTTTTTTTAGAATAATTGAAACTGGAATTGTATTATTAAAAGACATTGTAAATGTCGAAAATAAATAAACATAATAACCAAGAACAACATATGAACAAAAAAAGCACTTAAATAAAAACTATTGAAACAATAAAATGCAAAATTTCTGTAAACAAAATTGCACTTCAATGTATGTTAAACATTAGGTTCAGGCATTTAACACTTCCAATCCTGTTTGTAACATTTGTCGAAAAGCCGTCTTTTCCACGGTGTTAAACGGCTGCATCTCTTTGGCTATGTAGCGAACCACGGCGTCTGTGAGTGCGCACCATTTGGCACTGTTTCGTTTATATTTTGTTTGTTTCATAAATGCCCCCGTGATGATGGACTGACGGGAAGACGTTGAGGGTGCCTCTTCCTCTTTGTTAGATGTTTTTTTACCCAGCTGGGGAAACTGGAGCGGGTGGTTGTGTTTGAAGTGAGCGTGCAGATTCATCGTGTTGCCGTTTTTAACATGAACTGTTTTAAAACAAATGCGACATGTCAGCTCATTAATGTTTTTTGGTTCACCTCGGTCATTTGGTTTAAATCCAAAATGTTCCCACACGTTGGCTGTTGCGTTCGGCTTAGAAAACAACTCCATGGTTATCGACTCCTCTACTCTCCTCCTCACGGGGCTCTCCGCTGCTCCAGCGCCAGGTATGATCATGCTGGCAGCGTGTTGCTCCGCCTCCACAAACACAGAGACACAGCGGCTGACAGGAGGGTTCACTCTTTACGCTAAACCTAGAGGAGCCAGTCGAGGATGCAGCGACGTTAACTCATTATCCTGCGACCTCAGTCAATGAAAAATTATCGAGCCTGTTAAAGTTACCGAGCGCATTTTTAATTATTGGTCAATTAATAGATTTATTGATTATCGCGACAGGCCTACAGGTGACACTCATTTGACTTTAGTAAGTGATTTTTAGTAAGAGAATTATAGCATTACAATACAAAAGCATTCTTGCCAGTGTCAGATGTAACAAGTTTGGCATAATCAATAGTATATTAATACTCATTGTTTGCCATGCTACTGTGTTTCTCTAGATATCTGACATACTTAACCAAGAGTACCCAAAACTCCAGAGCCTCAAGGGCTCCTGGATGTTTTACAAGGGTTCAGGTAAACACGCATACCGAAATACTTCACATAACACGAATAATATGTAAAATATAATTACATTTCTTTCTTTTTAGTTTAGACTTTAACCTTTATTTATTGTCACTCTGTGCTTTGCTGTGATGTGACATTTGTGGGTAATCTCTATATAACTTTCCATTAATATTTGTATTTTCCTGAGTAACTCCAATAGCTTTTTGTGCTAATGTGAGGTTATCCGAATTCATTCTTGCTTCACACTTGTCACGTCCTTAGAAAACACATGTGTAGTAACCAAAAACGTAATAACAGTCCAAAATGTAATACCGGCTAGTAATGTAATAAAATGTGTAAGCCAGTAATAACTGGCTTAAACATTTTATTACATTAACGTAATAAGTTATGTTTAGGGCTGGTTATTATGTTATTATTGGTTCCAGTTATTACGTTTGAAAAGTTGTGAGGCCAATAATGTAACAACCTATTACATTACTGGCAAAATGTTATTGTGTTACTGGCTCAAACATTTTATTACTGGCAATTTATTACATTTTGGGTTGCTACATGTGTTCACTGTTGACTGAGATTGTTGTGTTTCAGGAGGAAGTGGTCAAAGGCGACTGACAGTCATAAGCCCTCAGGTGGAAGGCTACACCAGCAGAAGAATATAGCCCCATATTGTGTCACTCAGGAATGTGAGATTTGATGGATGGGGTCAAAGGTCAGCACGAGGGGTGGTCAAAGTGGAGAGGGGGGACTTCCGGAGGAGGAAGGGGGGGTCAAAGAGGGGGAGAGGGGGGTCAAAGGTCAGCACGAGGGGGGGTTAACGTGGGGGAGAGGGAGGAGGACTTCCTGAGGAGGAAGGGGGGTTAGGGTTCACCCACAGGGCAAAAACTTTATGTCAAACGCTCGTCAAACTGGTATTGAGGCGTGGTTTTGCTAGGAAAGGTGGAGTCGAGGGTTTTCTGCTTTTAAATAGAGAAAAAGAACCATCGGGACTCTTTTCTTTAGAAAAGAGACAGAGCCAGTCGGACGGTGTTGTGATTCATCTGTGATCGGCCTAAAAAGGTGACAACCCATCTATCTTTAAAATAAAATTTCTAAACTCTAAGTAACTTTAAACAAATTCCCTACATATAGCATGTTTTATTTTTTTATCTTAACTTTAAGCAAAAGTTCCTCAATGCATGACAATTGTAAACAAATTCCCTCCTCCTCATAGCGCGTCTATTTTATTCTAAACAATAGACTCTAAATACTAAATTTCCCCAATGCATGATAATTAAACTTTGTTTAAACTCTAAAGTTTAAGCAACTTTACAACACATCTCCCAATGCATGATGATGATTAGATTATTAATACCTTTAAAAACAACTTTGAAAATAACTTTAAACGCATCCCTTTAGGGTTTTAAATACTAAATCAACTACTTTCTGTGTGTTATCTATGGTGAAAAAAATACATTTCTATGAGGTTTATTTTGAAAAGCGCGCTTCCTCAGTGTGCGCACGATTCTCTACTTGACACTTAAATTAAAACATAGAATTAGACTTTCTCTAACCTCAAAAAATGATTTACTACGTACCTCTGCAGAGAAAGTAGAATTATAGAGAGCCTTCTTTACAAAGCATTTATCTTATGTTGTTCTCAAAAAAGAAGGATAAAGAAAGAAATGGTTAAACAGAGTGAATAATGAGGAGAACAAATCCTAGTGTTTTTAAAAAAAATGGTTTCTGGAAGGATTTGTGGTTTAGAAAGAAAGGTTCTGTCTATTTTAGAGGAAGAAGAAAAGAAAAAAACATGGTTAGAGCATGCAAAACTCTGCTTAAAAATGTAAACAGTAGTTGAAAGGCTGAATTCCGGTACATTCTAAAATCGTTCCGATGGAAAAAATATTCCCAGGCTATGGTTCGTTTTTCAAAAACAGAAAGGCTTTACTTTTTTTACTTTTTGATTAACTTTTACTGAAGAGAAAAGTTTCTCCCTCTCTCCCCACATCCTTGTACCATGCAGTCATGAGATAGAAGATTTTTTTTTTTTTTTGGTTTTTGCAGCTCCTACATGAAGATTCGGACATTCGGACACAGAACAACTGCATGATGGTAAATGTCATCAGTCTTGCTCAGAGTTTTAAGTTAGTGTTGGGTAACAAATAATATTGACTTGAATCTTTGTAGTTCAAGATAGTGATTAGTGCAAATACAGGTCTCTTGGTTATTTTGAGTTTTTAAAGCATGAAAAGTATGTCAAGTTCATCTTAAACTCGTGTAACATAACTTTTTCATACGAAACTATTATTTCTCCGTACGGTAAATGTTTTATCGCTTTGTCTACAATTTGTGTATTAAATCTGTACCATTGCTTGCAGGGAATATGCACAGTCCCCCACCTTTCACCCTCCTTACTCACCGGTTCACAGACACCTCGAGGGGGGGGGGATGGGGTTTTCTTAACACTCTCAGACCATACCAAAAAAACCCACTTTTGAATGGAAGAAGTTGCTTTGAATAACAACGTTTCACATCTGTCAGATTTTAGGTCTTTCACATAAAGCAAAGTCAAAGGGCAGAATATATATACCCTTAAGGTTCTTAGTGTGAGAATTTGACAGTACGTGTCAAGCACGAGTTTCGTTAAGCAAAACAACTATGATTTAGCGTTAAAAACAGAATTTCGGGTACAACAAAAACAGGAATTAGAAACAGTGAAATGAACAAACTTTCTGAAAACCTTAAAGATAAATCTGTTTTTTAGACTTAGTTGATAGACCACTATTGTCATTTTTGCAGGGTCTCATGAGAAGTGCGTCATTTTAAAAACTGCATTACAAACTCTATCGTAAAACATTTTATCAAGGTTGTTGTTTGAGCCCTCATAACATTTTTTATTAACAAAAATCTGAAAAGTGTGGAATGCATTCTTATTTCCCTCTGACGGCTTTAAATAAGCATCTTCCCTCAGAAGATAAACTGAATTCATCAGCTTACTCAACACTCTCAAACCATACCTAAAAACATTTTTAAAAGTGTATTGTTAGACAAATTATTGAAATTGTAATGAGAAACGTAAGGCTGTACTTTTTATATGGTAAATAGCCTGCATTTGTAAAGCCTGCATTTGTAAAGCTCAGTCCCTACAGACCCCAAAGCGTTTTATACTACATTAACACACACATTCACACACTGCTGATGGCAGAGGAGCCACACTGGAGCATTGCTGTACAAACTTTCCTCACCATCAGTGTTCTGAAAGACATGACACAGATGTTCAGTGTCCAACCACTGGCTAGGGCAGTGAACGCTGCAGAACATCACGTTTAATAATCAATGACAATAATAGTTGAAAAGTAAACTGAAACATAAAAAACTTAATATGGATGGTAGGTAGAGAGGAGGGAAGCTATAGAGTGAAGTAGAGAAAACAGAAGTAAAGTTGCATGAAAATAAGGAAGATGTTAAACAGGTGGAGAAGTGAGAGGAGGTAAAAAAGGATAAAAGTCCCTTACAATCCAGTTCTTGAAAAACGGTGGGTGGATGATCTCCAGGAATGACGTGAAGGAATCTGAACTCCATCATATTTAAAGCCTGATGGAAGGAGACAGGAGATCACACGATGAAAACAGGGTCCATATCATCCTGAACGCTACTTATGTACACATTAATTAAAAACACAACCAATATGTAAAACACCAAGTGCTTGACATTATTTTTACAGAAAGCTATTTACATGCTTCATTTACAAATCGACCGACAAAATCAGGTAATGCAATGGGGTGGTAAGGGATTAATGTTAGGGAATATTTTAACAAAATGTAACTCTATTGAAATTAGGCTAGATAAAGATCAGGAAAGCAACTACAAACAGCATACCTCACAGTCCCGGTACATTCTTATACAATATGGGATTTTTCAACCTCCATCAATTAACCGACTGCATTCTTAGAATAAATATAGACATTAAAATAAACTAACCTTTGTTTGTTGCATCTGGTCAGCCAACATCTGCCCTGCTAAACCCTTCTTTGCCTTAAAGATTTCCATAAGCCAGTCTGGACTTTGGTGGTCAAGGGCCTCATTGAACTCCTGTCTCAGGCTCCTAATAAGCACTCTGCTGCACCGTAGAAACACCTAAGACATATAAAAACATAAAAAAAATATGTTAATGCTAAAAACGAGTTGATCATGATTTGATCTTTTTATGCATTAACCCGGACTGCCGCTTTACTCTTTAATACAATTTTGATGAGTACTATGGGTCCTTCAGGTGATATAAGAAAAAAAAAAAAACTGCCGGCCATGAAATATTACTGTTATAATTTCTGTGCAGACTCGATTTTTTTTGCTTTAGCCAGCAAACATAGAAAAGAGTGTGAGACTGTATTTAATTAATATGCAATAGATTTACTTCAACTTGTCCTTTAAAAAAAAAAGTCTCTTTTCTCCCCACCACATGTTCTACCAAGTTCTGCACCTTCTATAACTTGTCCTTAATTGTTAGCTAAAAAAAAAAACAGTAAACACTCTGCATAAAAGTGACAGCAATTTCTGGCCAAACATCCAGTATCACCGGAGATTATCAGGGAACATGTAGCTAACATCAGCGGAGAAAGTGTCTAGCAAAGTGAGCTAACTTTTTAGCTACCTTGCTAACTTATTAAAATTATGTTATATACATCAGTCGATTTGCTACCAGTGTAGGTTTTAACTTACCGTTTTATGGCTGAACTCCGGTCATTCAGCTTCAAATGTTGGCTGGACAACTTTGCTGGTTTCAACATTCCCTCTGCTCTGCCTCACTCAGTTTTGCTCTTATCAGTGCAGCTCTGTAAAACTGCTTGAACCAGATTTTTACAGGGTGCAAAATGTAAATTTGATGATATTAAGTTGTTTGAACTTGAACACTTAATTACTAATAGCTAGGTCATGTAAAAAGTGCAGTTTACTTAGAATTCCTAAGTAATGTAAAGAATTGACAGCTGTTTAAGTAATTAGAACTCAATTTGTTTCAGTAGAAGCTATTTTACTGGACTTAAAAACACAAGTACAATAAAAAAGATGTGAAAAAGTTCTGCATAATAAGATTTAACAAGTAATGTACACAAATTAGGCAAATTCAAGTAATTTGAACTTAACATTTTTAAGTTGAATAAACGTTTGGGTTTACAGTGTACCTGCTTTATGTGAAAGACCTAAAATCTGAAAGATGTGAAACGTTGTTATTCAAAGCAACTTCTTCCATTCAAAAGTGGGTTTTTTTGGTATGGTCTGAGAGTGTTAAGAAAATCCCCATCCCCCCTCGAGGTGTCTGATAACCGGTGAGTAAGGAGGGTGAAAGGTGGGGGGCTGTGCATATCCCCCACAAGCAATGCAACAGATTTAATACACAAATTGTAGACAAAGCGATAAAACATTTACCGTACGGAGAAATAATAGTTTCGTATGAAAAAGTTATGCTACACGAGTTTAAGATGAACCTGACATACTTTTCATGCTTTAAAAACTCAAAATAACCAAGAGACCTGTATTTGCACTAATCACTATCTTGAACTACAAAGATTCAAGTCAAAATCATTTGTTACCCAACACTAACTTAAAACTCTGAGCAACACTGATGACATTTACCATCATGCAGTTGTTCTGCGTCCGAATGTCCGAATGTTCATGTAGGAGCTGCAAAAACCAAAAAAAAAAAAAAAGTCTTCTATCTCATGACTGCACGGTACAAGGATGTGGGGAGAGAGGGAGAAACTTTTCTCTACAGTAAAAGTTAATCAAAAAAGAAACTAACGGTCTGGCCTTTCATGTTTTTTGAAAAACGAACCATAGCCTGGAAATATTTTTTCCATCGGAACGATTTTAGAATGTACCGGAATTCAACCTTTCAACTACTGTTTACATTTTTAAGCAGAGTTTTGCATGCTCTAACCATGTTTTTTTCTTTTCTTCTTCCTCTAAAATAGACAGAACCTTTCTTTCTAAACCACAAATCCTTCCAGAAACCATATTTTTTAAAAACAGTAGGATTTGTTCTCATTATTCACTCTGTTTAACCATTTCTTTATCCTTCTTTTTTGAGAACAACATAACATAAATGCTTTGTAAAGAAGGCTCTCTATAATTCTACTTTCTCTGCGGAGGTACGTAGCAAATCATTTTTTGAGGTTAGAGAAAGTCTAATTCTATGTTTTAATTTAAGTGTCAAGTAGAGAATCCTGCGCACACTGAGGAAGCGCGCTTTTCAAAATAAACCACATAGAAATGTTTTTTTTTTTTCACCATAGATAACACACAAAAAGTAGTTGATTTAGTATTTTAAAACCCTAAAGGGATGCGTTTAAAGTTATTTTCAAAGTTGTTTTTAAAGGTATTAATAGTTTAATCATCATGCATTGGGAGATGTGTTTAAAGTTGCTTAAACTTTAGAGTTTAAACTAAGTTTAAATTACATGCATTGGGGAAATTTTTAGTATTTAGATCTATTGATTAGAACAAAAGTAGAACAGCGCTATGAGGGAGGAGGGGAAGTTGTTTACAATAGTCGTTTGGCATTGAGGAACTTTGCGGTACACTAGTTAAGATTAAAAAATAAAACAGTGCTACAGCAGATATACGACACGTGCTAAAGTTAAATTACCAAATTAGAAATTGTTATTTTTAAATAGATGGTTGGTCACCATTTTTATAGGCCGTATCACAGATTGAATCAACAACTCCGACCGACTGGCTCTGTTCTCCTTTTCTAAAGAAAAGAGGTCCCGATGGTTTTCGTTTTCTCTATTTAAAAGCAGAAAATCATCGACTCCACCTTTCCTAGCAAAACCACGCCTCAATACCAGTTTGACGAGCGTTTGACATAAAGTTTTTGCCCTGTGGGTGAACCCTAACCCCCCTTCCTCCTCAGGAAGTCCTCCTCCCTCTCCCCCACGTTAACCCCCCCCTCGTGCTGACCTTTGAAAAGGTGGAAGTAAATTATGTTTGTGGTGCAGTGGATTTTTATTTTGGGAGGGTGGTGTAGTGAAGGAATTCTGACATGTCTTTTCTTGAACCCCCCCTTCCTCCTCCGGAAGTCCCCCCTCCCCACTTTGACCACCCCTCGTGCTGACCTTTGACCCCATCCATCAAATCTCACATTCCTGAGTGACACAATATGGGGCTATATTCTTCTACCAGCCTACAACTTAAGAGGGCATCAAATAGTGGGAAAAATATGTTGTACATAGCCCCATTACAGGGTGAATTAGATGTTACCCCCCTTTCCAGCAACGCCTCAGAATTTTCAAAAATGCCAAAAGCCACTTGTGAAAACTGCCAGGAGACGATGCCAATTCATCTTCTGGCCCTCCATGTTGACGGTTGCAAAGACAACCCAGACTGTGAAGTAAGTTGGTTTCTTACTATTTCTATCATCCTTTTGCATAACATTAAGATAATATTTATCTTGTTTATTTTTGGTATGAGCAGGATGATGACTCAGATGTTGAGCGTGTCTCCATCAGGAACTCTTCAACCGATGAAACAGACACCATTGTCAAATCCACATCCAATGATGATGTAAGCCTGTCTTTAATTTAAACTAGCTTAAACATTTTATGATATAAATATACTTTTAATACCTATTTTTGCCGTTATTATTATCTGGTAATATTGTCATTAGAAATATTATTCATGGAGGTCTGTTCTTGCCATTTTTTAAGTTTGTCAGTATATTTTAGTATGTAATTCGTCAACCTGAGGAATAATTTGTCTCCAATATGTATACTTCTTTATTTTAGCCATCAAACCATAGTTAGGGGTCTACAGCAGATTAACTTTAAAAATATTTTTTATAGGAAAGTCAAATAAAAACACTGTTGTGCTGACACTGCCTGTGACAACCTGTATTTTCTATGTATTCTGTGAAGATGAACACATGTCCTACAGCTGCATTGCACTCCATGGTTTCTTGTCCCATCTGTTGCCAGCTGTATCCTACACACACTGTGGAGATCCATGCAAGTTCCTGTGGCATGAGGTAATTGTCTAAAGATTAAATTCAATTGAATTTTCTTTAACAGACTGGTAACCTGTCCTAGGTGTACCCTGCCTAACGCCTGCTAATAGCTGGGATAGGCTCTAGCCCCTCTGCGACCCTGAATTAGATAAGTGGTATAGATAATGGATGAATGGATGAATTTTCTTTTCATAGTGCAAAATTCACAAAAAATAGCATCAAGGCACTTAACATGCCAATAAAGAAAACCCAGACCCCCGAGCAGCACTTAAAGATGACTTATTGCAGGTGTTTTAGCAGTAGATCAACTGTGATTACAAAATATGTCAATGCCTTCCTTTTTCCCCCAGCATCCCTTGTGACCAAGTTAATGCTGTAACACCACTTCATCAAAGTACAGCAGCTAGCACTTCAGCAGGTACATCCAGAGGAGGTAGGGTGCAACTTCCTTTGTTTCCCTCCTTCCTTTTCACTCAAATAATGCTTCCCTTAATATAGTGTGTCCTACCTTGTTTTTTCATTCACCATGCACCTACATTTGCGTTCTCCATTTTGAATTTTTTTAATGCTCAGTTGTATACTACATAAAGGTTTTTGCCGTCAGGCTGGATGACTGTTGCAGATCCCAAAAGAGCTGTGCAGCTCTTCACCCAAGAGTTGCTGCACAATAAGAGACATTCTGAAGAGAATCGTTTTGCAGTAGACTTGAGGAAAGATCTGGAAGAACAGGACATGTCCTACATCCACTTCTACAAGCGCACCAATGTGGAGTGGGCATCGCCACTGATATGCAGACTTGAAGGTTTGTGTATCTGTCTTTATTTTTATTGACAGTATTGTTATTTAACACTAAATAACAATAAGTGGTCTCCATCTTTTCCATAGGTGATGCTGCTGTAGGACTAGGTGTTAACCGACATGTTATGTCAACACTGATGCTGAAGCTGAGAAGGGGTTTCCACCTTAATCTTGGTCAGTGTTACTCCTCACAAAGTTTTTATTGGACGTTTTGGACTACTTCAGCAAAAACAACAATGTAGTTTTATAATTTTAAGCTGCCTTGTTCTTTAACCAGGAAATGGAGCAATCACAAAGGTTTTTGAGGGTGAGCCAGACCACTTGGTACCTGCCAACTCTGCTTTGATGGTGGAGAGTGAGCTTTTTTTGATGGCAGGACGAATGATGGGGCATTGCTTTTTGTATGGTGGCCCTGGTTTCCCTGGTCTCAGCCCATCCATCATACATGTTCTGTTTGGAGGTTCCGTAGACACTGCCACGGTCATGATTGAAGACTGTCCTGATTTGGATATTCGGGAAACAATTAAATTGGTAAGTTTAGAAACCTTCATTGCTGAGAATTAATTTTTGGATGGAGTGCTCTTCTCTTTGCTTAGTTAAATCCATTTGGTGACTTTTTTTGAGCCAGACAGCCGCAATACCTTGTTTTTCTTTCTCCCCATATTTCCTTTTTTCTGCCTGTCATTCCTACTCTCCTGCGTTAAGTTGGCAGAAAATTCTGAACTGACAGGTGAACAAAGGGACCAAGTTGTAAACCTTTGCATGGCATGGGACCTTCCTTTTCCAACTCCAAGCAACATGAAGTGGCTTCATGACAAACTGCTCCTGCATGCGTAAGCTGGGTTTTTATTCCCGCGGCGTCTGTGTTGGGTTGGGCCTGCATAGCTAACGCAGAGGAAGTGTGTGCGTTTTTTTTCTTCCAGAATTATAATGTAAAACGGTCAGTGAAGTACAATGAGCCAAAGCAAACCACTCAGTGTAATAAATACAGCACAAAGAAAAAAAGAGTGCAAACAAAACAGTACAACTGTGCAAATGAAGAAGTTAACTATAAAGTAAAACAAAATTTAAAACACGGAGTGCGTCTGTGCAGGCGCTCCTCCGTTGCTTTCCGCCTTTTGTGCACCCATTGCAGCTCTTCCTTCAGCCAGTCGTTGGTCATTCTAGTGGTGGTTTTGGCAAAGGAGAATGGCACAGGGCTGGGGTTTACACCGCTTCATGCACTCTTTCACATATATTCAGCAACAACACCCAAACATCCGGAGACTCGTGATCACTGACCAATCACAAGAGAGAACTTCCGCTTAGCTGCATTTGCATCACCAGGATGCATGTCGGGTCAAGACATGTATCCTGGCACCGAAAAGGTGCAGGTCAAGCCTGACCTACGCAGAGGCTACTGCGGTTACAACTTAACCGACCTGGCGCAGACACCGCAGGAGTATAAACCAGCTTAAAGTTTTAAGATAATTGCGTTTTACATAAATTAACTTTGCTTAAATAATGTGTTTTAATTTGTTCAGTCATGCAACACTGTTTTAAACAGGTTCTGGGTCGATCAGTAAAACAAGTGAAACAGTTCAGAAAGGGACTGATGGAGACTGGCATTTGGCCACTTCTCTCCAATCGATCAGATGTGGTGAAGCTACTTTTTCCTTCTGAGAGCGAAGCTGAGATCACACCCCAGGTATGTGAGATTTGTTGTAACTTTTTACAGCTACTGTAAGTCCTGTTTTTTTAATATTTCCCCTGAATTTTTATTCTCAAGAATGAATTGAAAGACTTAAGACCAGTTTTTGTCTATGCAGATGATTCTTGCCCACATAAAATGGCCCACACCAAATCCAGATTCAGATGACGATGAAGATGACATCTCTGTTGAGGCTGTCACTCGAGTCACAGCTTTCTTCAGGACCTTTATTGACCATGGTATGTTTCGTGAACTTTGCATTTTAACTAATACCAACAAATTTTTATCCTTTAACTGTCTGTTAAGATTACCAATACATACTGGTCCAAACTGAAGTCATATTGTCAAAACATTTGACATGGTCAGTGAAGCAGACTATTAGCCACTCTTTGTTGGATCTAAAGCTCACTGTATATATTTTCAATTTAGGTTCATAATTGGATATTTTGGCCAAATGCAGAAGGAAAATTATATACAGTACAGACATGTTGGTAAAGCACACCATATGATTGTTTTGAAGTAATGGCCTCATTATTGACCAATGCTTGTTAGCAACTAAAAAAAAACTCCTACCTTTCTGCCTTTTTGAGTTAACATTAAAGGACAAGTTCTGTATTTTACACTTAAAGCCCTGTCAGATTGTTTATGATGAAATAGAACAATTGTGATTAAAATTTGGACACATACTGCTGGAGCAAGCTTTTTCGGTTTCTGTGGTAGCAGGAAACCGTAAAAGCTCGTTCGAGCATCATGTGTCCAAATTTTTATCACAATCGTTCTATTTCATCATAAACAATCTGACAGGGCTTTAAGCGTACAATACCAAACTTGTCCTTAAAGCAACACTTCATTATTCCACTGTACATATAGGAGACATGTCTCACAGTACCGTCTTTACTTCAGCCTCTTCAGATCACTTGAAAAGTCTGCTACAGTTCTGGGTTGGTTGGGAGGTCCCTCCAGAGGAGCTGATCGTGAAGGTGGCAAGTGGCCACCTCCCGAGGGCCTTGACATGCTTTGAGACAATCAAGCTGCCTGACAATCACACAAACTATGAAGATTTTGAGTCCAACTTGCTGGGTGCTATCACTACCTGCGAAACAGGGTTTGGTCTTGTGTAAAGGATAACGATTTCTTGGACATAGACTGGTGTTCACAGGTTTAAGTTAAAAGGTCAAAATTCTCAGTGATTATGATCCGACAGAAGCACTATCCTGACAAGTTTCTATTATTAAAGCAGTTACCACAGTTATTTCCCTTTCTGTTCTTGGTTACCTCCTGAGGTCATTACTTGTGAAATAGTGAAGTTCCTGTCATAGTCCCAGCATATGTATGTCCAGTGCTAAGTGCTTAAAATGGTTCAAACGTCAGACAGCTTTACCTTTTGTTGCTGTTTACTTTCAAGTTTTGCACACTAAAATGTAATGTATTTTTCACATGTAATTAAAATTGTTGTGCATTGTATACCTGGCTGTCCTGGCCACCCCGATGCTGTAAATGTTTAATACCATTTTTCCACATTCCTGTTTAAAAATTGATTTTTGCAAATGGTTATCAAAATGTTTTGTATAAACATTTCAATAAACAAGCACATGCTTTGTGTAGATGTGTCACATTTCATTGAAATCAGTTGTTTCAAATTACAGTTGCATTTGAAGACTTTTCCCTGTACATTTCTCCTACAAATCTTTTTTTTGCTCACCTTAGGTAAATTGTATGCAACATCAATGACTGTCTTAACATTTCATTTTGTGCAAACTAAGCTCTCAAGTGTTGACTGAACTGAATTTTTTTGGTAAGTTCATCTGTTGAGAATGATTCTTTGGACACATTCAACTGTGGCCATGTAAATGTCCATTCCATAACATGCAGAGGGGGCAGTGGGATCTATTGCTCTTTTGAGGTTCTCGATCTCCAGTTCATTCAGAGGTGTTTCAAGAACTGGAACAATGACACCTGTGCTTTGGTCAGCATGGATTCCACTGGACTCCCACTCAATGTCGGGTAAGTGGAGCTCCTATAGAAAGAAAATGTCATGTCAAGATAACATTGGGCTGCTTAATTCTCTGTGTCCAACTTGGGAAAAAAAAAAGATTATATATATAAATAAAACTTACACTAGGGACATCAGGGTCTGAAACGGGACACTGCATTTGTCCCATTTCCTACATTTGGTTAGGTGACAAGTTCTGTTCTGATTTTAGTGGATGGTTGTCCCATCCATCACTGAATACATCAAGGGAGAACTGCAGTCTTGGGATGAAGACATAATGGCAGCTGAACAGGTGGAGCTCATTTGACAAATCAAGATGTCCTTCATCTTCCAAAGTGTGAAGAACCGTGTAGAACACATGGGTCACTGCCATGTAGACATCTCTCCAAAGTCTTTCAATTCTGAAAAAACAAAAAGGGATTTTCTTAAAATCAGTTTTAATGGAAAAACATCAATATCAGATTAAAATGTTAGATAAACAAAATGTATGTTGCTACTGGTTAATTAGTGGCTGCAAGGATTGTAATGGTTTCTAAAAATGGGTTGGTCACAATTAGCACGGCTGGAGTATATCCCGGGTACAAACAGTGGGGGGTAACATGAAGCACGTTAAAATATCAGTGTGACTGATGGCTGCAGCACGGTGCCCAGACCCCTCTCCAGAGGTGGTCTGCAACAGTTGCCTGTTTCAGAACAATTGCTCAATTCACCCACGTGATGAAGAGGTGATGACGGATCAAAATCATTAATCTCAATAACGTCTGCATTCAGATTCAGACAACTTTATTTATCCCCAAGGGAAAATTCAGTTTACAGTACCACCTGTTAGGATGAAACAGACAACACACGACAAAAAAAAAAAGACTGCAGGCAGTACGGCACTGCCTTCAATAGTAGCAGCATCATAGTACTCGCTGTGCTTCCACAAAGGTTAAGTACACAAAAGGCAACCACATCGTTAATGGTCTCAAGTTTTCCATCATATCTTTTCAGCAAACATCTCCATCTGCCTTTCAAGCGTCCAAACGCTATCTCCACCGTCATTTTTGCTTTGCTTAGCCTGTAGTTGAATATCGTTTGACTCAGAGTTGTGAAGCCTTTTGAATGCGTGCCGTGTTTCCAACTTTGCTGGTGTCACCAGAGGTCATTTGTACTAGACTTTAGACACCCAGTTTAAGCCGGATTAAACCAATCGTGCCAAGTGTGTGACCAGCCCCTTAGTGACTGTCAAAGCCCTGTTTGGGTTCAAGACCCATCTATTCAAATAGATTGATAATATCGGCAATTTCCCTTTTAATCCTGTAGCACTTACTACTACAAATGTTTCAAATTAAAGGTGCATTATAAATAAAATTTACAACTATTATTATTGCTGCCCTGTTCCTTGTAAGTGTTTGAATATAATTACTGGCGAAGGGTTTGTAGGCACTGTTAAGACATTTTGGTCCACTTTCCATTTTCATCCTATAATAAGCATAAAAATGTATTATTTTCCTTTTTCCATTTATCCTTTGTTTGGACAGTTAAGTCCCAGCGAACAGTCTCTTTTTCAAGGATGACCCGTTTTCCTACCATGCATTTTTTGATGGCGGGGAAACCAGAGTACCTTGAGGAAACCCACCGAAACAAAGGGAAAGCATGCAAACTCCACACAAAAAATCCTGTTCCAGGTGGTAATCAGAATCATATTTATTACCATGTAATTTGCATTACAGGGAATTTGTCGTGATTTGATGCAAATCACTTGGCAATAAACCTGATTCTGATTTCCACCTGGAACAGGATTTTTTTTTGTCAAACCCTTCTTGCTGCAGAATTATATTATTTATTAGGCCTAAAACAAAAAACTAAAAATGGTGAACAGGAAAACAGTAAAACTGAATATTTTTTGTCAGAATAAAATCCAATCAAATGACTGCATGATTTGGCACAATAACAGCAGTGGCCAGTGGGATTAAAGAGTCTGCTCACACTGGATTGAGTGCTTTTGGTTTCATGGCAATTAAGACAATGCTTTTTTTTTTAATCAGATGTAGGGCTGAACGATTTTAGGAAAAAAATCGTATTGCAATTTTTTTAACAGATACTGTGATTTTGATTCGAGTCACGATTTTCTTGAAATCAGTTTTCAATGCCATATTCACAATGTTCCTAAATGTTTTCTTCCAATTGTTTTTATTGACATGAAACATACATTTCCATCCTTTAAAGCCAACTGAAGAACTAGTCATATTTGGACTGTGTTAACTTAAATAAATGGTGCCAAAAATATTAGTGTTTAGTTAAATAAAATACTAAAAATCAATAACAATAAGTATACTACAAAATTCAACCATTCCAATAATGGAAAAAGGGGTCTTGCCCAACGTTCTTCCATTGAAGATGGAAGGCCAGGTCAGAGTTTTCTGGCTCTAGAGAACTAGCATGAGCATCTCCAGTTATTAAAGTTCTGGATTTACTACGTTATTAAGAAAGCAGGGCTGTTTTAGATTAAATTGAAAAGTAATAAAACAATAAAATGACCCTACCGCTGCCCTTCTGAAAAATAGGATTGGTTAGTGTGACCTGTCCACGGTAGCACGCAGCTTCTGATTGGTCAGCTTCCAGTGGGAAACAGCATGCAATGCACGTGTTACATTGTTGACACAGCAGATATTTGACCATGAAAGTGGCAAAACAAAAAACAAAACAAAAAAACAGCTTTGACGGTTACCGAGTCGCGTTGTCTGAAATCCCGATTTCCATTTGAAAACCATATATCGTTCGGCCCTAATCAGATGAATACATTTTGTGTGAGTGGACATCCTTAACACACAGTGTGTACAAAATTTAAACATTGCTTAAGAGCTTAAAAACAAAACAAAGGATTCTACCTTTGGTTGTGTACACTCTTCCCAGCAATGAAGCTCCCGATTCCAGTACCATGTACCGAGAACATGAGGCGTGCCACACAGACGTTCTCCACTCCTTGATCAGCTCTTACTCTGAAAAATATAACGATGGATACAAGTGAATTGTCAGAGACTTTTGAGGAACAAAGGCAATTTCATGTTATATAAAGTTCAAGGCTTAGCTCTTAAACTTTGTAGATACATTTTAGGTCAATTTATATATAGTGATACACATTTTGACATGATTTTATGAATTGAAGATAGTTCATGTGATACCATCTGCATTACCTTGGTTAAAAGTGAGCCCCAATAATAAATAAATAAATAAATACCGACAGGCTGACACAGAACAGTCACCTGTTAAACACCTGATTGCATTATATTATTTATATGGATTGCATCCATTGTACCTCAGTGGGAAGCCATACTTTTCCACAGACTCAATGAAAAAGGCCAGGTTTGTAGATGACATGTTGTTATTGGCAGCCCTAAGGTACATTATCTGAAAAACAATGTGAAAATAAATGCATCTTAGAAACATGTCTCTGTATTCACCAATTCTTGATCTATTGACAGGTAGTGAACAATAAAATTGTATTTCTAGTTTAGTTCAAGTTTAAGCTATTTCTAGTTAGTAGCAGCGTTGTGCCATGTTTTGAATATGAGCCACTTGAGTGTACATGTTCAGCTAAATAAATTTAAAAAAAAAAATCAATTCAGTTAAAAAAATTCTAATTAATTGCACAATTTCATAATTCAAGTGTTTCTTTTAATTGTGATAACTTCAAGCTAATGAAAAACCCAAATTCCCAGAAAAATTTAATATTACTTAAGACCATCCATCCATTTTCTGCCGCTTATCCGAGGTCGGGTCGCGGGGGCAGCAGCCTAAGCAGGGAGACCCAGACTTCCCTCTCCCCGGCATCTGCAGTTCATCCAGGGGATCCCGAGGCTCCCAGGCCAGCCGAGAGACATAGTCCCTCCAGCGTGTCCTGGGCCGTCCCCGAGGCCTCCTCCCGGTGGGACATGCCCGGAAAACCTCCCCGGGCAGGCGTCCAGGAGGCATCCCGACCAGATGCCCGAGCCACCTCATCTGGCTCCTCTCGATGCGGAGGAGCAGCGACTATACTCTGAGCCCCTCCCGGATGACCGAGCTTCTCACCCTATCCCTAAGGGAGAGCCCAGCCACCCTACAGAGGAAACTCATTTTGCCCGCTTGTACTCGTGATCTCGTTCTTTCGGTCATTACCCACAGCTCATGACCATAAGTGAGGGTAGGAACGTAGACCGACCGGTAGATAGAGAGCTTCACCTTTTGGCTCAGCTCCTTTCCTTTATAGTTGATGAAAAAAAAAAAAAAAAAATTCTTATTGCAAAACAATTTCCAATTGAAGTGCAGTAAATAAAACATGCTTTAATTAAATTTTTGTGACACGCAAAAACAATACAAATCAATAACTAAACAAATACTGCACCCAACAATTTGGTACAGGGTTGTGCCGAACCGAGAGCCGTGTACCGATCGGCTAAACACAAATACTGTTGCAGCCCTAATCAAAATTAAAAGAAATAAACACTTGAAATATATCAGTTGTGTGTTTGAGATTTCATTTAAATAAAAACAAGCTTTAGTTATATGACTGAATATCAGAAACAGTCCATTATATGGTATAAAAGGCAACTCCGGTGCTAGAGGGCCTCTATCCTTGAGGTCTTAGGTGTTTGCCTGTTTCAACACACCTGATTCATGGTGCAGGGGTTGGAAACAAGTTGTTGGATCTATTTGAATCAGGTGTGTTGGAGCAGGGAAACATCTAAGACCATCAGGATAGTGGCACTTGAGTACCGGAGTTGCCCTTTCCTGTCAAAAAAGAAAAGAAAAAATATCATATGTTTACCACAGTAATTGCATTTAAATTCATACACAACCTTACCTTCCTGGAATACTGTCTATGCCTCCAAAAATAATGTTATATCTGTTGTGAAAGAGAAAATAGAATACATAAAATCAAGGTTAAAATGGAAATTGTATTTATTTATAGATTTTCTAACCTATAATGTATTATAAACTGTATACTACTACTACCAATACTAATAATACAAGTACTAATAATAATAATAACAAAAATAATGATAATAATACATTTTATTTAAAAAGTGCCTTTCAAAACACTCAAGGATCATGTCTGCGGATATATGCACAAAATCTTTCTTACCTTATCAGTTTATGGTTTGTGTCAATATGGACAAGAGACCTTGGGCAAGGCACAGAATATGAACGTCTTACAACACATCCCATTGAAGTCAGTCTTGTCAGCACACCTATGGTGTCAACTTTATGTCTGCAACCATGGAATCCAACTCATCATCTGTCATTTGACTATACAGTGTAGTTACTGACATGTTGTTTTCTGACAGTCTTCTGTGGATTGTATGTCTCGACACTCCCAACAACATTGCAATAGTTGTGACGGACAAGAGTATTCCAAGAAGATACTGAAGGTACTCTTGGCTAATGTTTATCTTGGGACGTCCAGCATGACATGTGCCCATTTGGACTAGAGGACTTGATTGGAGATTTTGGGCATGCTCCTTTTCATCTCTGATCAGCCTACACAGTTCAGATAGATATTCCATTATACCTACTGGAATGTCTATGTTACTAGAAATGGCACTGCAGAAGACAATGTCTTGAGTGCACACAAATTCCATGCGGTCCAAATCTAATGGCCTGTGGTTTAAAATGTGGAGCAGTCGAGTTTGTAGCCTCTTAAGGATGTTGCGGCGTAGTAAAACCTGTTAAAACAGAAAGAAAAAAAAAGAGTTTAACGTACAACTCTGATTCAAATGATCAGCTCATCATAAAGCTCTGATGAGCTGAAGATGCAGACGCCTGATAATGACCCATTTATTTGAAGGTGTGTTAGTTTTTTTCGATTGCTAAAAACACAAAAAGCAAAAATTAGGCACAATTTTCACAACCTTTACTTCTGTCCCCAATTGCTGCACTCAGTTTATCACCACGTAAGATTTCCTTATCATATTGGAACTCTGACTTTCCTTCTTTACACTCTGATGTCAATTTCACATTACCTTGTTGTCAAAACACAGAAGACAATTTTTCAGGTTTACACACTCTTCTCATATAAAATCTCAAAGCATCAGTCGACAAAAAACAAATATTCAAATCTCTAAACTCTCGGGTCTGACGAGCAATTTGCAATAAAGGACCAAACCAAGCCAAACCTCAGATGCTTCACAGTGTCGACCATCATTAGAATGTTCAGGATGGAGAGGGTACGGAATCTATGTTCCGTGTGTATTGTAATACAGCATTCAATAGACTACAGCACAGTTTCCTACACAGTGTTTTGGGACACATTTGTGGGTTGCAGTCACATTGTTTTGGGTCCCTTTATTCTTTGTTTCCCTATATTTTGTTACTATTATTATTTCAAAACATTTAAGTAAAGAAAAATTATTCCAAGAAAGCAAATATTTCAATGAATTACTGTGAAAAGCAAATCTAATTTTTGTTCCCCAGGTACTGTACTTTCATGAAAATTTTAAGTAAAAAATCCAAGAAACTCCATGAAATACAGAATTAGAAAACAAATGTGTACAGTAAAAAGTAGTGCAAAAAAGAACTCTATAAGCTCACAACGTGCAAGCTCACAACCCAGTGCAAAGCGATGCGTTGTGAGCTTGTATTGTTTGTCTATGAGAGAAGTGGGCATTGTAAATCATTCAGTGTGTTCCATTTCTATAATTGTGTTTTCAGTTTGATATTCCGTGTTCTTAACACGCTTGGTAGTGTTCAGCCAAAAGCTTGTTGTGTTTATTCAATGAATGGTATGTTTGTGTCATGTGAAAATATGGCTGTTTATCAAATGAAAACACGAGTTCCATTTTGTGAACATAAGAGATTTGATGGCAGAGTTGTTTTGCAATTTTGAAAAATAAAAAACGTACAGTTTTGCAAAACGTGTTTTAGCAATCCAAAAAACTGTAAGAGGGAAACCATCTAAAAACATGCAGTACAATGGAACCAGGAATATGCGTGTCTTGAGTAATATTATAATATAATTCACAAAGGAGGTTACACAGACATTTTTGTGCCTTCTTCTCTTAAAAAGACAAAGAGGTGAGAGGACTAACGACTAGCAAATAGCCCTGTGCATTAGCGCCACTAATTACCAAACAGTCTATCTATGTTGGATATGTTTTTTTTTTCCAATTAAAAGTCGCTTACCCATGGATTATTTGTTGTCCCAAACGTCCGACCCGTCTCGCTGTTAGCAGCCATCTTCCCTTGCCCAGGAGGGTGAAACTCACGTGAACTCACCAGACTATAACATTGAACTCTCAGGCGGGCGCTTTACTCGCGCGTTTTCTACGTCTGGTAGGTTCTTCTTCTTGTGTGTTTTTTTGGCGGTTGGCACGGAACGATATTCCGCCACCAACTGGTCAGGAGTGTGGATCGGAGCAAAGCACACGCTCAAGAAAGAAAGAGATAAACCAAACAAACAAAACAAATTATCTTGTCTAAACTGACCTTTAAGGCCTTTATATTGCCATATAAGTTATATCACTTCCCCCCTATAATACCACCAACCGGTATTTTTGTGTAGGGTGGCGTACAGAGCAAGCAGAGCCGAACGCAGCCGGAAAGAAGCAGCCTGTGAGCCTGAGCTCAGGGCACGCAACCCCACACATTACAGATATAAATCCTGCCAGGTATTTGTGGATTTCTCTCACGGCAGGAGTGTAGCAAAATCCACGTGTGTAAAGAGAGCCAATCGAGAAGTGGCTTGACTTTTAACCAATGATTTGACTGTATTTCTGGGTCTTGTAGTGAAAATACTTCAGACATTCATGTCTATATGTGTATTTACAGATACACACATTTACAGATTGGTCTACACATTTTCAAGTTTAAATACAGATTTGTGGATTTTTTACACATTTGCAAACCTAATTACAGACACACAAGTTGTTTTACACATTTGCAGATTGTAGTACAGACACACAAATCTAATTACACATTTGTAGATTCATTTACACATTTGCAAATCTGACTGTGCGCACACAAATTGAGATACAGACACACAACTCTGCACACACATTTGTACAATATATTGCTACAATATTGCCCCCATAGGAGTTCCCCAGTGCTTTAAGTCCTCCAATACTTCAATAGCATTCTGTTAAGATTGATCAAACTGTCCAAAATTAACGCTTACTGTGAGCGGTTCATCCCGTGGCTTTTCCGGTTCAACTACGGGTGCCATTGGTTGAACACAGCCGTCGTCACTGAGTTCCGCCTCTGGTGCCTGGTTAGGATTGGCTGCTCCGGTGTGACCGTCTCCCATTGGTTGAAATGCACAGGGTCACACCTCAAGCTCCCGTAAAACGATCTGTGATTCGCCAACTCAGGAAATGAAGGTCTGACGGCATTCTGTATGTCAGGTGCGGTAGGGAAAGATGGGAAAGAAGCAGAAACAGCAGACCAACTAACACAGTGATTTTCCTGTTTATCACGTTCGGGTGAAAGTAACGTATTTCCACACCGTCTCATCATCACACCAGAACCATCAAACCTTCTCTTCACCCCCTTGTGATTCGCCTTTCTGTCACGAAACACAGCCTCAGCCTGCCACAACAGAAACAGCCTTCTCTGATGTCCAATGTTTTTCTTTAAACCTTTATGAAAAATGGTCTTCGACAATTTATTTTCTTCAGAAATTAATTTCACTCTAGTTATTAACCCAGAAAGTGACGTACTGTACACCTTCCGAGCCAAACTTGGTGCCCATGAAGCGGCACTCAGGGCTGTCCGGAGCAGGAAGCTTAGTTTTTGCTGAGCCCGTCTTTTCAAAGTTTGAGAAGAGGTCAGCAAAACCCTCAATTAAATATCACAAAGCAAAACTATTTCTAAACGACGCACAGTACTGCGTTCGCAAAGCATCGCAACAATGTACAAACATCTTTTCTCTTTTTTAAATTAAGATCAACAAAAATTAAGATAAGAAGATATCTCTCTCACCCGGGCGTGCGTCCTACCAGACAGCGCACGGAAGCCAAAGGAGGACCAGATCCCCGCTTTCTCCGAAGATGGGAGCTCACGGGCCGGTTGCTGATCCCGGGTCGTCCAGACAACTTGGTTTTCCTTTGGAATCCGATCCGCTGTTGGAAGCCGAAAAATGTTTGGGCGCCAAGAATGTTATGGCATTTAAGACTCTTAATAAAGATGAGAGAGATTCCTTTAAGCGTTTGGAGGTTTTAATAAAAGTTGAATTGATCATACAGGAGAACAGTACAGATCACAGTGAATGCTGAATGCACCCCCTACCTCCTCCCTCCTAACTACCTTCCTCCTAAGCTCATATGAAAATAAGTATTTATAAAGTTCAGCAACCTTGCCTCTATAACTTTGAAGACAAAACTATTAATCTCAGGGTGGGGATATCTCCGGATGAAGACATCTGGCTCTTTAGCTGTGAATAAGTGACTTTTGACATATACAAAACAATGGCAATAGCTTGGGTTACATGTAACACAATAAGAGAAACTCTCAACACTAAGTATATAAGAAGAATCAATATTTTCTCAGGCAGTGATGTCTTCTCTAACCTCAAACTCAACACCTGTTGTCTGGCTCCTCTGCTCTCAGTGTTAATAATACTAAAAGATTAATCATAATAATAAATTTCTCGATCACAGTAGGTTGGTGCAGTTCAGTGGGTATTATTAGATTAAAATGCTTGAGTTTTACTTGTTTACTTCGTTAACAAAGTTATGAACATGTTTTTCCTGTTTCCTGGGTAAATCTGTATTGTATAATCTGTACAATAAATAAATGTGATGTGAAATTTTTGGCTATTTTTTTCATCTTATCTTTGATCATCATTATCTTTAATCTACAAATGAACGGCTAAAATGACAGCTAATTTATTTTACAGTGTCCTTAAATGTATAAGTAAAGTTATGTTTGGTCTATATGTGATTATAAAGTCCTATAGACATTCAGGTATGACTGACCGATTTTGGACCTTCTACCGGTCTAGGGGTCACAGTCGCCCATAGTCTGGGGCGACTGTGGCTCAGGAGTTGAGTGTTTGCCTTATAATCGGAAGGTTGCTGGTTGAAGCCCCGGCTCTGACGGTCTCAGTCGTTGTGTCCTTCTGGTGGTGGTCAGAGGGCCCGGTGGCACCAGTGATTGGCAGCCTTGCCACTGTCAGTGTGCCCCAGGGCATCATCATTGTGTGAATGTGTGCATGAATGGGTGGTTGACTGAATGTAGTGTAAATCACTTTGGGGTCTCTAGGGACTTAGTAAAGCGCTATACAAATGCAGGCCATTTTCTTTTTTATTTCTATTTTATTTCTTCACCCTAAGGATACCAGACGACCTCCCTGGGACAGATTTCCTCCTCTTTTTCTCCTTTTTTCCCTGTGCACTACTTCATAAAGAACCAGACCTCTCTAGCCTCTCTGGTGCTGTTCATAAATGGTTCACATCCTAGCTCACAGACAAGACCTTTATGGTAAGTTTAGATACCTGTTGTTCTATGGTCCATAAGATCACTTGTGGTGTGCCGCAGGGTTCAGTTTTAGGCCCAGTGCTTTTTAACCTGTATATGCTCCCTCTTGGCAGTGTTATCAGGAGTCATGGAGTTAACTTTCACAGTTATGCTGATGATACACAGTCGTACATCTCCATGTCTCCTGATGACACAGGACCAATGGATGCACTTTTTAACTTCATTTTAGACATTAAATCCTGGATGGCAGAAAACTTTCACGAGCTCAACCAGGACATAACTGAGGTTTTAGTTATCGGTACTGAGGCTCAAAGAGAGAAACTTTTACCAAAACTACAATCATTGTCTTTTAATCCTTCCTTACAAGTGAAGAACCTGGGTGTGATTTTTGACTCTGAGCTGACTTTTATCCCTCACATTAAAAACATAACCAAAATAGGTTTTTATCACCTAAAGAACATCGCCAGAGTCCGCCCCATTCTCTCTCGGGCCAATACGGAGACGCTAATGCATGCTTTTATCACCAGTAGAATTGATTATTGTAATGCCCTGCTTTCTGGTCTTCCCAAAAAGACTACCTCAAGTTTACAGCTTTTACAGAATTCAGCAGCTCGTGTCCTGATGAAGACCAGGAGGCGGGAGCACATTACACCGGTCTTAGAATCACTGCATTGGCTCCCCGTATGTTTTAGGATCGATTTTTATCTTTCAATGGTTTTTAAGTGTCTTAATGGTCTTGGGCCTTCTTATCTGTCAGAAATGCTTTTACCGTATGAACCCTCGCGGTCTCTGCGCTCCTCTGGCAGCCGTCTCCTTATCATCCCCAAAGTCAGGACAAGCACTCATGGTGAGGCGTCTTTACATTATAATGGCCCTCACCTCTGGAACAGGCTGCCAGAGGATCTCAGGGCTGCAGAGAACGTTCATGTTTTTAAGAGCAGGCTCTAATCTGCTTTGCATTTTTATCTTGATCTATCTTAAGGTTGTTTTACACGTATTGTTTTATACCTTATACACTTTATATTTTATAAACTTTATATTTTAATGTATTTTAATCTTTCTTGCTAGTGTTTCCTCTCTGGGGGCCCCCTACATCGGGGGCGGTGGTCGGCTGTGGCTACCTGGGTGCCCCCCAGGTAGCGCTTGGGTGGAGGTGCGGGTACCATCCCTCCCTCCTCTGGGCGCCCTTGGTCGGAGCCTTGGCTGCTGCTGTTGATCTGCTGCTGCTGATGCAGATGGCTCCCACGATGGCATTTCCTGGCTCATCTGTACTCAGCCTGCTTTTTGTAGCTTTTAAGTGTGTGTGTGCACTTTGAGTAAGTTTGTTTGAAAAGCGCTTTATAAATAAAGTTTGATTGATTGATTGATAGTACATCATCTGCATACAGACTAATCTTATGTTCTATTTTGTTGCATTGTATACCTTTAACATTGTTATTTTGCCTGCTGCTAATTGTTCGATAAAAATAGCAAAGAGGGAGGGAGAAAGTGGACATCCCTGCCTGGTACCTATCTGAAGGAAAAACCTTGATGATGGTGAATTTGTTGAAGAGAGCCTACCTTTTCTAAAACCTGTTTGATCAGGGTGGATTATTAGAGGTGTTATTTTCTCAATCCTTCTTGCAAGAGCTTTGCAAATTATTTTCAGAGCTACATTGATTAAGAGAAATGGGACGATAACTGGTAGGAGACATAAGGTCTTTTCCTGGTTTTAATAGAAGGTTGATGTAGGCAGAATTCATGTTTGGTGGTAATCGACCATTTTCCTTTGTTTCCTGTAACATTTTGTAAAATGTTGGTGCCAGAATATTCCAGAATTCTTTATAGAACTCTACTGGAAATCCATCTTGGCCTGGAGCTTTATTATTAGGCATGGATTGGAGGGCCTCCTGGAGTTCAGACACTGTTAGCAGTAAATCCAGGGCCTTTGCTTGACTGTCTGAAAGTTTAGGAAGATTTATTTTATCCAGAAATTGTTCAATTTAATTATTTGATGGGTTTATCTCCGGTGTGTATAAAGTCTCATAAAATTCTTTGAATGTGTTGTTTATTCTTTCAGGATCATATATTATATTCCCAATTTTCTCTTTGATTGCAGATATAGTTGTTTTTTCTTTATTTATTTTTAACTGATTAGCTAAGAAGCTACCTCATTTATTACTATGTTCAAAGTTTTCTATTCGAAGTCTTTGGATTAAGAACTGCGTTCGTTTATTAATAATTTCATTTAATTCTAATTTTGCTGTCCGTATTTTGCAAAAGCTCTGTTTATCCAGGGAAGCTTCTAATGATTTGATAGTTTCTTCTAATTCCTGAACATGTTTATTTTCTGTTCTCTTTTTATTTGATGAGAATGAAAGTATTTTACCTCTAATTACAGCTTTCCCTCCCTCCCAGAGAGTGGATGGTGACATACCAGGGAGATCATTAAATTCCATGTATGAAGCCCATTCTTTTTCAATATATTTAATAAATTCTCTATCCTTATGTAATGATGTATTAAATCTCCAATTTTTAGAATAGAAAAGAATAAAATACAATAGAATAATCATTTAATAGTCCCACCAGGGGAAATTCGGTAGTAAACAGCAGCCAAAAAACAACAAATATACAACATATGTAACAGAAGAGAAAAATATATACAAAAAAAATACAATAATACACAGAATATGTACATCAACACAGAATAAGAATATTTACATCAGGTGAAAGTAATGTGCAAATTATATCGGTGTGGTTTTTTAGTGCAAATGTAGGATAAAGTGCAGCTGTAAAATATTCATATTTGTTGGGAGCAGTTTTGGTTGTACAGTCTGAAGCTGCAGGGAGGAAGGACCTGCGGAAACGCTCCTTTGTGCATCTAGGATGCAGCAGTCTGTCACTGAAGGAGCAGCAACATTTCCATGCATGGGGTGGGAGACTCTGTCCATCAGAGATGTTATTTCTCTGTCCTTCTGTCTCCCACCACCTGCACTGGATCCAGGCTGCATCCTAGAACAGAGCTGGCCTTCCTGATGAGTTTATCCAACCTCTTCCTCTCAGCTGTCGATAAACTGCTGCTCCAACATACAGTACTGTAAAAAATGACGGGGGCCACCACACAGTCATAGAAGGTCCTTAACAGTGCTCCCCGGACTCCAAATGACCTCAGCCTCCTCAGCAGGTAGAGTCTGCTCTGACCCTTCCTGTAAAGAGCATCAGTGTTATGGCTCCAGTCCAGTTTATTGTTTAGGTGAACACCCAGGTACCTATAAGAGTCCACTATCTCAATGTCCACTCCCTTGATGTTCACCGGTGTCAGTGTCGTGGGTCTGTGTCTCCAGAAGTCCACCACCAACTCCTTGGTTTATCCAGCGTTGATCAGCAGGTGGTTCTGCTGGCACCAGTCCACAAAGTCCAGAGTCCTCTGTCTGTACTCTGAGTCGTCATCACCTGTAATGAGTCCAACTATGGCAGAGTCATCAAAGAACTTCTGTAGGTGGCAGCGTGGGGAGTTGATGGAGAAGTCAGCAGTGTAGAGGGTGAGGGGAACGTTGCCAACACGGTTCCCTGTGGGGCCCCCGTACTGCAGACCAGCGTGTCAGAGACAAGGCCCTGTGTCCTCACATACTGTGGGCGTCCTGTGAGGTAGTCCAGTATCCACTGGGACATGTGGTGGTCCACTCCTGACAGCTCCAGCTTGTCCCTCAGGAGTCGTGGCTGGATGGTGTTGAAAGCACTGGAGAAATCAAAGAACATGATCCTCACAGAGCTTCCAGGTTTCTCCAGGTGAGTCAGAGCTTGGAGCAGCAGGAAGATGATGGCGTCCTCCACCCCGATGCTGGGTTGTAAGCAAACTGCAGTGGATCCAATGAAGACCCCACCAGGGGGCGCAGATGGTTAAGGACAAACCTCTCCAGGGTCTTCATCAGATGCGATGTCAAGGCTACCGGCGTGTAGCTCCTAAGGTCCTTGGGGTGGGAGGTGTTTGGTACTGGTACCACACAGGAGGTCTTCCATAGCTGTGG
The DNA here is from genome assembly GCA_028564705.1 of Apricaphanius iberus. Lineage (NCBI taxonomy): Eukaryota > Metazoa > Chordata > Actinopteri > Cyprinodontiformes > Aphaniidae > Apricaphanius > Apricaphanius iberus. The sequence goes on from JAPXFQ010002027.1 coordinate 53,926, forward strand.
TACTTTCCTCAGCAACAGGCTCAGGTTGAACAAATGTCCTAAAATGCCACACAGTTCATCTGCGCAGCACCTCACCAGCCTGGAGCTGATGCCATCTGGACCTGCAGCCTTCCACACTTTGATCTTACGAAGCTCTTTCCTCACCTGGAGTGCTGAGAGGGACAAGATGGCTGGTGGAGGGGGATGTTTGCTGGAGTCCTCAGAAGCCAGGTGTGAGTGTGATGGCTGGGAGCTGAGAGGTGTGAAATGCTGAGATGAAAGGCAGGCAGCTTCACGAGATGAGGAAGATTGGGGCACGATGCTGGGGGAGGGGTGGGTTGCTGATCAAACCTATTAAAGTATTTATTCAGGTCATTCACCCACCCCACGTCTCCGGCAGTCTGGGGAGTTGATGGTTTTTGTCCAGAGATGGTCCTCAGGCTGCCCCACACACCTCTGATGTTGACCTGCTGCAGCTGATCCTCCATCTTCCTCCTGTAGTTGTCCTTACATTGCCTGATCTTCCATTTCAGTTTCTTCTGGACAACTTCTGGACAAATTTCAGCTCCTGTTTGTCTCCTGATCTGAAGGCTATCTTCTTCTCCTTGAGGAGAGGCTTTATTTCAGGATTTATCCATGGCTTGTTGTTGGAAAAACACCGTACCTTTATGACTGGAACGGTGTTGTCCACACAGAAGTTAATGTAGTCCGTAATGCAGTCTGTGATGCTGTTGATGTCATCCTCCAAAGGGCTGCAGAAGTTGTCCCACACAGTAGAACGGACACAGTCTCTCAGAGCCTCTTCAGTCTCTGCCGACCATTTCCTTACTGTGCGTTTCACAACTGGTTCTTTGTGTAAAAGAGGTTTATATACAGGTTGGAGATGAACCAGGTTGTAGTCTGAGCCCCCCAGAGGAGGGAGAGGTGATGAGCTGTATGCCTCCTTGGTGTTGGCATACAATAAGTCCAATGTTTTATTGTCTCTGGTATGGCAGGTGACATACTGGGTGAAGGTGGGGAGAGTGGAGGACAGGGAGATGTGATTAAAGTCCCCAGAGATCAGAAAAAGGGCCTGAGGGTGCTGTGTTTGGAGTCTGCTGGTTACAGAGTGCAGGGCATCGCAGGCTGAAGCAGAGGGCAGTACATACACATCTATCACAATAACGTGTGTAAACTCCCGCGGTAGATAGTATGGTCTCATGCTAACAGTTAGAAGCTCGATGTCCTTACAGCAAAGCGTCTCTTTGATAGATAAATGACCAGAGTTACACCATCTATCGTTCACAAACACAGCCAGACCCCCTCCTCTCTTCTTACCACTCTCCGTTGTTCTGTCGGCGCGGATCAGATGAAAACCGTCCATGTTTATGTGTGAGTCCAGAGTTAGCGCGGTTAGCCACGTCTCTGTGAAGCACATCAGGCTGCTCTCCCTGTAGGTCCTCTGATGTCGGGTTAGAACCGCCAGCTCGTCCACTTTGTTGGGTAGAGATCTCACGTTCCCCATGACAACAGATGGAATCGCTGGCCGGTACCTCCTAACCTGACTGTATCACCCGATTCCAGCCCAACAACCGCGTCTTTCTCTTCACCTCGCGGGGGATGTTGGCTCGCTCGGTCGCAGGCAACACAGTGTAGGCGCTTAAGGCTAACAGCTGATCCCTGCTGTAAACAGTGGGAGAGTGAGACTCAACGCGCTCTCCGGACACAGATGCGGTTAAAAAGTGTGAAAAAGAATACAAAATGTCCACAAACTTCTGAGCTCCATTTTGTGCGGGAGCAGGACAAAACACAGAAATAAAATAACAACAACAAAAAGACATATATTACTTAAAAAAGGACTCGATCGGACCGAGCTGCTGTTACTGGCTGCCTGCTTGGAGGGGCGCCGAAAAAAAAAAAAAAATGAAAAAAAATATTTACACATTTACAAATATAAACACCCTGCTGAGCTGTGCTTATAGTTGTCTGATAAAACAGCTCCTATCTAGACTCTTTTAAATATGATTAATATAGCCAAGGAGTAACCTGACGGTCCCTGAACAGCTGACAGTTAACATACCGTTTATCTACCGTAACTGTAGCCTTACAGCCCTCATTAAGATGTTTCTTTCTAATTGGAAATAACATGCGTCTTCTGTCCAGGATTTATTTCGGAAATTGATCATTGACGCTGTAATTCGTCCCCCGCAGCTCTGTCCCACTTCCTTTGACGTGTTCTTTCTGTTTAAAGTGTTCAAATTTGGCAACAATTGGTCGTGGGTGGGTGTTGTTGGGATCTTACCTCCGAGCCGGTGAACCCGATGGAAGGTTATGATTTTAACCATGTCGCTTGGCAGTTTCAGCTGATGTTGAATGAACTGTCGGACGGTTGTTTCAGCGTCTTCCTCAGCCTGCTCTGATATCCCAGAAAAGACAAGATTATCTCTCATGGATCGGGCCTGGATGTCTTAGATCGACTCCTTGAATCTTTTATTTTCTCCAGACAGCTGCGTCATCCCCTCGGTGAGTCTTTTAACGTCTTCTTTCAGTGTTTAATTTTCTGTAACGAGCTAAGCTACCTGTTGTTGGCTGACCAAAGGAAATTCTGCTGTAAGAAAGGTTATTGGAAAGTGCATCATCTGTAGGCGATACAATGGACGACCCTTGATGCAAAAAATGGCTGACTTGCCTGCCGCAAGGATTCTCCCAGATCTCCCTCCCTTTACCAACACAGGGGTTGATTACTTTGGACCGATTGAAGTTAGAAGAGGAAGAACATTTTGCAAAAGATATGGCGTTATATTTCCTGCCTGGCAAGTCGAGCCATTCATTTGGAGGTTGCAGCTTCACTTGACACGGATTCCTGCATAAATGCATTGAGGCGGTTTATCAGCAGAAGAGGACAAGTGAAGCAATTGTTGTCTTATAATGGTTCAAACTTTGTTGAGGCTGAGAGGGAGTTGAAAGAAGCCCTTGTCAAGTTGGACCAGAATGCAATAAAGTCATTCTTGGCGCAGGTGTAAATTAATTGGACTTTTAACCAAACCTGCTGCCTCCCATTTTGGTGGTGTTTGGGAGAGAATGATACTCTTGGTGAGAAGAGTACTTAATTCAGTGTTACGACAACAGACGCTGGATGATGGTTGGCTACTTACAGTGTTGTGTGAAGCAGAAGCTATTTTGAACGATCGCCCTATTACAAAACTCTCAGATGATCCAAATGATTTGGAGCCACTTACACCCAACCACCTGCTCCTGCTCAGAGGAAATCCATCATTTTCTCCGGGGATTTTTAAGGCAAGGCAAGGCAAGGCAATTTTATTTCTATAGCACACTTTCAACACAAGGTAATTCAAGGTGCTTTACATGATTCAGTGATAATGAAACCACATGATTACAAAGCATATAAGTTTAACAGTAATCAATCAGTAAGAAAAGATATTGTAAGGAACAAATCCACGTAATTAATACACAATCACTTAAAAATAAAGCTAAAAGATAGAATAAAATATAGAAATTAAAACGACAACAATAAAATAATATAAAGATCAAACGTTTACAATAAAAAAAAAAAATAAAAATAAAAATAAAAAAAAAGCAGTTACTCATAAGCAAGTTTAAATAGATACGTTTTAATTTTAGACTTAAAAGAGTTCAGTGTCTCTGCAGCTTTACATTCTCCTGGTAGTTTGTTCCAGAGATGAGGAGCATAGAAACTGAAAGCTGCTTCTCCATGTTTGGTTCTGGTTCTAGGGACGATCAGTAAATTAGATCTGGAGGACCTGAGTGATCTGGATGGTTTGTACCATGATAGCAGATCTCTAATGTACTCAGGTGCTAAACCATTCAATGATTTATATACCAATAAAAGCACTTTGAAGTCTATTCTCTGAGCTACAGGGAGCCAGTGTAAGGACTTTAGAACTGTGGTGATGTGTTCTACTTTCCTGGTTCTAGTGAGAACACGAGCAGCAGCGTTCTGGATCAGCTGCAGCTGTCTGATTGATTTTTTTAGGTAGACCTGTGAGGATACTGTTACAGTAATCAAGGCGGCTAGAGATAAATGCATGGATGAGTTTTTCTAGGTCTCCTTGTGTCATCATTCCTTTAATCCTAGAAATGTTCCTCAGGTGATAGAAAGCTGACCTTGTTAGTGCCTTTATGTGACCCTGGAGGTTCTGGTCTGAGTCCATTATTACACCTAGATTTCTGGCCTGGTCAGTAGTTTCTAGTTGGACCAACTGAAGCTGTTTACTGATATTTAATCGATCTTTTTTGGGTCCAAAGAGAAGCACTTCAGTTTGGTTTTTGTTCAGTTGGAGGAAATTATGGGACATCCAGCTGTTAATTTGCTCAATGCATTTATTGAGGATTTGGATGGGTTCAACATCATCTGGTGACACTGAGATATAAAGCTGAGTGTCGTCAGCATAGTTGTGGTATTTAACATGGTTGGCGGTTATAATCTGGCTAAGCGGAAGCATATAGATGCTAAATAGGAGGGGCCCCTGGATGGAGCCCTGGGGGACCCCACATGTTATTTCTGTGTTTTGTGATGAGAACTGGCTAACTGATACAAAGAAGTTCCTGTTCTTGAGGTAGGATGTGAACCAGTCGAGTACTGTACCAGAGAGTCCGACCCAGCTCTCTAGACGTTCCAGTATTATATCATGATCAACAGTGTCAAACGCCGCACTGAGGTCTAACAGTACCAGCACTGTTGTTTTTCCATGGTCAGTATTTGTACGGATGTCATTAAAAACTTTGACGAGGGCTGTCTCTGTGCTGTGGTATCTACGAAAACCAGACTGATAAACATCAAGGCGTTTGTTCATTGCTAGGAAGCTGTTTAGCTGCTGGAACACAACTTTTTCAATAATTTTACCGATAAATGGGAGATTACAGATTGGTCTGTAGTTTTGCATCAAAGTGCTGTCTAGGTTCTTCTTCTTTAGTATTGGTTTGATAACTGCTGTTTTTAGGGCTTTGGGGAAAACACCTGATAGGAGCGATGAGTTAACTATTTTGATAAGATCCATTCTGATGGATGGGAGGACATTTTTTAGAAAATTTGTTGGTAAGATATCTAAGCAGCAGGTGGCAGAGCTTAGTTTGTCAATAATTTCATCAAAGCTTGATTGATTTATTGTTTGGAAGTGAGTCATTTTCTCTGGGTGAGTGTTAGTTGGGCTCATAGTTGGTACTGGGGTTTGAACTGATGTACTGATCTTCTGATGTTCAAGATCTTTTGAGTGAAGAAGGTGGCAAAATCATTACAGGCCCTGGTGGAGTTTAGTTCAGGGGGTATTGTCACTGGAGGGTTAGTTAGTCTCTCCACTGTAGCAAATAATGTCCTAGCGTTATTGCTGTTTCTGTGAATAATCTCAGAAACGAATGAATCCCTTGCACCCTTTAAGGTTACTTGATACTTGTTCAGTCTCTCTTTATAAATCTCATAATGAACCTGGAGTCGAGTTTTCCGCCATTTTCTCTCGGCGCGCCGGCACTCTCTTTTTTCATTACATTCCAGTGGATTGATTCTCCACTGAGACTTCTTTTTGCTAGAGACAGTTTTAACCTTAAGTGGCGCAATCGTATCCATCACGTCTGAGACTTTGGATATAAAATCATCTGTCAGTTTATTTACTGAGTGTGTGCTAGTGGATGTTGGCGATTCAGACAAGGTTGGAGTGTACATCAGTTTAAAGTTTTCAGCTGAATTTTCTTTAAGGAAGCGTTTTTTAACATTGGATTTACTCTGATTAGGTATGTTTTCTTGGATGGTGCTTTGAAATGATATGCAGAAATGGTCAGATAATGCTATATCCGTTACAGCAATGTTAGAGATATTTAAGTCTTTGCTAATAAGTAGGTCCAGAGTGTGTCCTCGGTTGTGCGTTGGCTCGTTAATGTGTTGGCTTAGGTCAAAGTTATGAAGGCCGTCATATAGTGCTTTTGTTCCGCTATCTTGGGGTTTGTCAGTATGAATGTTGAAGTCTCCCACAATTGCTATGTGGTCATAGTCTAGACATATTGCAGAGCAAAGGTCATTGAAGTCGTTATAAAAGTTTGTGTTAAGTTTTGGTTTTGGTGGTCTGTATACGTTTACAAATATGACTTTGTTTGTTTCATTTGTTTCAGTAGCTAAATATTCAAAAGTGTTGAATTCTCCTAGTGATACTTTTTTAAAGTTTAAGGAATCATGAAAAACTGTGGCCAAACCACCCCCCCTTTTATTTTTTCCTGGTCTCACTAATGAAGTGATAATTAGTTGGACAAGTCTCTATTAATACATTTTGTTCTGTATTTTCATCTAACCAAGTTTCTGAGAGAAATAGTGCATGTATATCATGTGTGATGATGTAGTCATTGATTAGCAGTGATTTTTCTGATAGTGATCTTATGTTTTGTATAGCTGCATTAATATTTCTTCTCGAGAAAAAAAAGATTCTGTTTGCTAGGTATTATTTTTAAATTCTGTACTGCTCGGTTATTTTTAGTTTTAGTGTGTGAATACCTCTTTTTTATAATAACTGGGATTTTACTTTCAAGGTGAGAATGTGAGTAATCTTGACCAAACACCACTTTCTGGAAAGAAATTTTTCTGGCTGTGTTCGGTCGGTATCAGATGTCTGATATGGTGAGTTGAATTGGAGAGCAATAATGTTCATAGTTCCTGCTTGGGCGTGGAGTTAAAAGGAGGATTCCTTTTTTTTCTTGAGTTTGAAGTTTTTCAGAGAATTCCTGGAATGGTGAGAGCGTCTCAAAGTCAGAAGATCAGTATAGAAGGAGGAGATGGAAACAGGTACAATGATTGGCTGATCTCTTATGGAAGAGGTGGATTCGAGAGTATCTGCCCTTGCTTCAAGAAAGGCAGAAATGGAAGGAGAAAAGGAAAAATCTTGCTGTTGGAGATGTTGTGACCATTATGGATCTATCTGCACCTCGAGGATCCTGGCCTCTTGGAAATGTTTTTGAAGTGTTTCCAGATGATCATGGCCTTGTGTGATCTGTGAAGTTGAGAACCAAGTCCAATATTATTGAACGGCCCATCTCTAAACTTTGTATGATACATGAGGTTTAAATTACTGTCATGAGAAGAAAAGGATATGTCACATGTTTGCTTTCTTTATGATAATATTTTGAGAATTGCCGTGTTTGTTAATCATGGCAATTGGGGGTCAGTGTGTAGGAGCCAGATCTGTATCTTGTTTCGGTCACTAGATGGTGCTGTGTTCTAGATGCGAATAAGCATTAAAGTTAGGGGTCAATGGGTGAACTGCAGGTGTTGAACCCGGAAGGGCATACAGGTTTGACCGTTATGTTGGAATTTGTAGTCGTGTAAACCAAAGAAGATATACACAATAAACTGGATTACTAATCAAGAAGAGTCATCTTTGGAATATATTTTACAAACACCCTACAGGTGCAACATTAGCCACCTGACGCGTCATACCAAGCAGCTACGGTACAACATCTCACTAGTGCAGCACTTGCTGGCTAGTATACCAGTCACTTGCTGGTATGAACCTCTGCCCCTTCCATCTCGTTGTGCCCTTGGGCAAGACAATTCACCTGCTGGTGGCGCTGCTGGTATGGCAGCCTTGCCCAGGGCAGCTGTGGCTACAGTGGAGTTCACCATCCTTACCATCACTAGTATGTTAATTTGTGAGTGAATGGGTGAATGACTAAATGTAGTGTGAAGTACTTTGCCGTTCTAAGGAGTAGATAAAGTGCTATAAAATGTAAGCCATTAACCAGAAAAGGCCTGTATTAATTCAGTCCACTTACCATTAGGAAAGTACAAACAATTTACAAACTATACAAATACAATCTGCCTTATAACAGATAAAACAGCTATTATAAAATAGCTAAATAGGCAGCTTGAGACCACAATAGTAAGCCTGAAGAAAAAAAGCCTCTATATCTTTTGCTAATCTGTTGTGACCAAACTAATATTTCACTTGAATTAAATTTGTTCCCATTTAGTTTTTTTAGAAGCAACACTATAGTACTGCTTTATTTTGTGAGAGTGCCTGGTGAATATGTGTGTGTTTATGTGTGTGTGCAGGCCCCGTCTTTGCTGAACTTTTCTTATTGATTGAAAGTGGTGAGAGAAAGGACAGGGGCAGTGGTGTGTTGAAGCTCAGCCTTTTGTGAGCTTAGCAGCAGTAGGCGTTCAGCGTAAAAGTGAAAACGGGGAGAGGGGCCATTAAACAGCGACCAGAGGAGTGTCTGCATGTAATGGCTATTGAACAGGCTCGCTCAAAATGGGAGAGGTAATCAAAGACAAGTGCAATTACACACTCCTCCATACTTTTCCAAAGCCAGGCCATTGTGCTCCAAGCTCTCAATATGTAATGACGCAGGTAAAAAAATCAAGCGGAGCTGAAGATGAAAAGTGGCCAAGCAAGGATGTAATTATTCACCAATTACAGGCTGGCGTTGGCAGTTCACAACAAAACAAATGAATGGCAAAAAAACACAAAAAATAAAATAAAATCAGAAGTTTAATGCTGAGGGAAGACAAAATAATTCCATCATCGTCAGTCCTTCTTGAAATTATTATTTCTACAAAACATGATCACATTCGGTTAAAGCAAGTGTTTATAAAGGGAAAAACGGGACAATTTCAACTCACCTACATCTCAGGTTGCTGTTCAGAGAGAGTAAACAGACTGGATTAAAGTCAGGGTTACACAACTGATTCTAAAAGCTGATCAAAGAGTTTTTCCATCTCTTTGCAGTTTCCGTATTTGACCACACAACAATAAGCAACTCTTAGCAGTTTAATCACATCATGGAGTCACATGGTAGCTTATGCATTCTTAACAGTGTTAACAAAATCTTACATCTCATGATTCAATTCGATTCTGATGATTGGGGTGACAATTTGATTCAGAAGCCATTCTTGATTCGAATCTATTTTTTTTCCTTAACAAATACGGGGATGGGGGGGGGTTGCGAATTTCAGGATCAACTATTATCCTCTATCAGCTGGCAAAAGTTAAGTTATCAAGCTGCACAGCAGCCTGCATATTTTTCAGCTATAACCATATTCTGTGATTGGTAGATTATATTCATTTGCTACAGCGTGGAACATCATATTCACATTAGTCACTGTGTGGCTTTCATGCATCACTAATATTTGTAATACACACGACTCAATCAGCCAAGTGTCTGTGATGTAGTGAGCCATGAACGTGATGAACAGGGCTTTATGTTAAGTCGTCCAGCTTATAACGCTGGTGCTACAGAGGTTTGTGGTCTTGTAGCACAGACAAAAAATGTGTAATATTGTATTTTACAATCTCTTAAAACCTTATCTAGTGGTCTTCAAGACTGTGGAACATGTTATATTATTTTGCCTGAAGTATACTATTAAGACAAGGGGATTGGTAAATTTTTTACAAGATATCAAATTACAACTGGACATCCAAGACCTTTTAAAGGTCCTATATCATGCAAAATCACATTTTGTTTTTGGAATTTTCAACAATCTGGTAATGCACTTTTCTCATAACCCCCCACCAGAGTAGTTTTTGGCTTAATTCACACATGTTTGAGTAATCCTCCTGAATTCTGCTCTCTGAGCAGCTGCCCCTCCCTCTCCTAGAAAGTGACTGAGTGTTCAACTAGTGACATCACCAGTTGAAGGTTTAGTGCTAGAGGTGTCTCAGCACCCCTGCAGACAGAGCGGCTTACCTGTGATAGAGTTCAAACACGCCCTCCTCCTTCTCAAAGCTCATAGCTGCTTCAGTTTTCGGCAACTTAAATCACTTTTTTTGTTGGATTTTTTACTTTCTATGTGAAAACACGCATTTGGCTGCATGGATTACAGGACTGTATTCTACATTCCTAAAGAGCAACAGCTGGATCAAAGAACAAAGATGCCTGATGGACAGAGAAGTAAGTAGCCACATGCTAATGCTAATATATGTTAAACCATTTATCAAGCTGCTTATGTGCCCTTATAACAGCATTGTGTGGTTAATTAATTGATCTGTAGCATCTCGGAATGTTCAGTAAACAGGTGCAAACAACACCCACAGCTTTTTAAATACTGGGCTGGAAAGATTTGCCTTGTGGATGCAGCTATGTTGGTTTGGGCTCTGTCTAAAGCCTGGAGATTTTTCAACTGAAATATTCTTTATTGACTGCGTTTTTTTTACAAAATACAAACCAAACGTCTGAGCCCTTAATATGGTTTCATTGTGGTATGTCGTTTCGTGTCTGTTGAGTCTTTTGTTAATTTGAAGAAAATTTGTTTGAAAAAAAATGTGTATTCCATTTTAAATGGAAATGCGTGGATCAAGCTTTATAAAGGTTTAGATGCCTCTGTTTACAGTTTGCCTTCTAATGTCATTCTTGAGCGCATGCACAAGTGCGGCAGTTAAGTTTCAATTCTATTATGTATCTCATTTTACTCTGGACCACTGTCAGGAGCAAACAGCCCATTGGTATTGCTGGATTGTAAATTCTATATTAAAGTGTTCCTCTATTGTGGATTAACTCCAAAACTGTCAATTAACTCTATTCACGGTTGAGGATCCAGCTTTCCTCCGCAGGGTCGACAGAGTGATTTCCTGTTCCAGAAAACAAAGCAAAAAATACAAAAACACAGATCTGTTTGTCATGAGACTGACCTGCAGGACGGCTCACCAAGCGTGCGCGCTGACTCACAGACCTCATCTCTTTTTATTGAACACAAAGACAAAAAGAATGCCATGACATGGTCACTCCCAGTACATAAACATTCATTGTGTGCCCCTTATCATCTACTTCCCTAAGTCTGTTTTTCCCCCAAAATGATTTACAGACACCCGCTTTTATGGGGTCCTAAACTATCTTTCTTCCTGTTTCTACACAACTGGGTAATTTCCTAAACACAACTTGGTATTTATGACTGTTGTAAAAGCCTGGTACTCATTTAAGATTGTTTTTACTTCAGTATCTAGACTAGTATTTGATAATACACCTTCATAATAATGTTTTTTGGTGTTTGTTTGCATTAACGTTTACCATAGTGTGTCCATGTCAAGCTTTGTTCATTTTTCAAATGCTGGAAAGTTAGTTATGGTTTTGGCGTTCAGTAACATGAATGCTGTGTAGTATTTAGCTGTAGTTGTAATATTGGTTATTCAGCACATTTGGTGACAGAAAGTGATGGTGAAAGTGTGGAAAATTGGTTCAATATGCAATATTTTCAAGTGATTAAAGACTGTCGCTCTATGATGCAGCTGTGTAGTGTGAGTGTGTTGAGCAACGTGTGTGAATTAGGAACACGGACTGCCCGCGTGAGAGCAGTAGCATTGAGGTGCGCATGCCCATTAAAACAGGGCATTGTGGGAAATCTAGTTAATGTAGGTTTTGAGCCAGTTCCGTGATATTATATTACTATGGCTGGAATTGTGGAGTTTTTACTTTGTTTCTTTGCACAGTATATTTAAATAATTGATTGTAACTATTTTATATGTTTTATTACTTCCAGGTTAATGACCTGTGTGCCTTGGTACCTGTTTGCCTGTGTAATTGGATTACAGACTTAAAAAAATGAGAGAGATTTCCCTCACAACACTTAGCAAGCTTAGCTTTCAAAGTCCCATTTTCTTGTTCTACCGCCCCGCCCGACTGCGGGTGGTATGCACAGTGTATGAATAATTTCACACCCAAAAACTCACCAATCTCTTCAAGAGCCTTGCCCACAAAATGTCTGCCATTGTCACTGGAAATCCTGTCAGGAATTCCCCATCTTGGAAAAACTTCTCCCAGCAAAGCTTTCACCACCGCTAGGTGTCAGCATGTTTAGTGGGGAACGCTTCTGTCCATTTGGAAAACATGTCAACAATCACCAAACAATTTTGGGGGAATCGTTGCATTCAACAAGGATGCCAGCTTGTAGCAGAGATTCAAACACTGGTTTGATCCCACGCACGGCTTCTGGTTTCAACGGGTACTGGGCGTTGTAACGGTCGAAAAGACGAGTTTGGTGTGATTTTAACAGGGGTACAACCCTTAATTAATCCCAAATCATGTGAATTTTTTGCCAACAAATTATTCTGAACCTCTTTGAGTAAAGGATGCATTTCTGAGCCGTCGGTTGCAACCTCATGTAAAAAAACATGAGAAAGCACCTCATCCGGGTCCTCAGTTAAATTAATCACCCTAATGACATGTAGGGTGGAAATCAGCGAACGCCTGTAAAGTTAAGCAGATCTGGAGTAGAGGATTGAATGGTCACTCTCAATTCGCTCCCAATCAGAAGCCAGCTGAGCACAATGAACGAGGTTCGACACCATTTCCCACTCTTCACCCTCAGGTTTAGAGATAGAAACATATGGATCACATTTCTGGAATCTGTAGTGTTTTTTGTTCAGGTGTGAGACAGACGATCACTGCTGATGAATGTGTGTCCCACAAAATAGAAGTTATGTTCAAAGTGTCTGTGTCAGAGGCCCTTTCCCAATACCCACACTACACCCTACGGTCTTCCACGAAGTGCACTTGGTTGAAGTGCAGAAAAGGGTTCAAGTGCGCAGTGAACAAGTGTGTGAATAACTGCACGATTGGGACAGTGAGGATTTAGTCGACACCCTGTACTGCATCTCCATGACAACCAAAATGGCGGTTCTGCTTGTGTTATTTTCCTGCTTAATATGATAAAACTGAAACAAAGTTTGATAAATACAAAATATAAAAAAAATATCTAGAAAATCTATAGCATAAAGTCCAAAGTTATATAACATATCGTCAGCCTAATAGCATTTCTGCCTAACTCATTTTTTGGCCAAATTGAGATATTGGCCTAACTCTACTCTCCTTTCACTGCTGCACCAACCTGTATAACTGCCTATGTTCTCAGCCAATCAGAAGGCTTGCATAATTCAAAAAACACTATCTGCTTTAGTCATCTAATTGACTTGGGCATTTTTGATGCCATAAAAAAATGTGCCCAAGTCATCTCAAAATGACTTGAGCAGTTTTTGCGCTACACAGCAATGGGTGCCCCCATGAAGAACAAGGCTCGTCTTAGCATAAATGAAGCATTGAATCTCATCTTTGATTCATCAGGTAAGCTTATTCATATTTCTCAAACATTCTATACACTAAAGTCACTTATGAATTCTTCTAATCATGTTTCTGCAACAAGGGAATAAGGACTGCAAAATAGCTAGCCTAAAGCTAATGTTTTAAGCTAAAGCAAAGCTAAATTCTATACAGTGCATCAGTTACATTTTGTTTGGTAAAATAATACTAGCTATAAATATATGAACAAAATTCTTGATTTGAGTAGATATACTGTAGTCTGTTAAAAATATCAACACTGCTGTTGATTGTTTAATAGCATTATATTTAGCATTTATTTTAGCAGGAATTTATTTGGTTTATTTTATATGAATTTGCCTTTTGAGTGTTTTATACATTTCATTGTTAGTTTTATATAGAATTTATTTCCGCAAACAAAAAAAAGAACTGTTGCTGTACTATGTTCTGCTTCAGGATCAGGAAATCAACATGATATCAATTCAGAGAGTGAGTTTGGACATGAGGAAGAAGATGGGGCAGGAAGTGACAAGGACATGGACACCTGGCAAAATACTGAAGAAGAAACAGCAGATGAAGCTTCCAGAGCTGCTCCTGATTCATGGTCAGAGAGTGACCATGATGACCCTATCTTGGATAATGACTATATACCCAAGAAAGAAAACTGGTCAACAAGTGGAAGTGATACAGACTCATCTCAACACAGTGAGGAAGAAAAAGGTGAGGAAGTTGAACACAAAGAGGAGGGAGGAGGTGAGAGGAGTGAAGAAAGAGGACATGCATGTAAACGTCATAAGAATCCAAGGTCACACATGTGGAAGCGACAGATGATGAAAGAGAAACGTCTAAAGGGAGAAAGTTACCAAGATGCAAAAGGAAAGGAGAGACAGCCTAAGACCATGGGCCCACCCTGTAGATCACAGTACTGCTTAAGGTCGACAAAGCGAAGTTGTGAACTGCTTTGTGGTGAAGAGAGGACAGGTATTTAAAAAAAATTCTGGTCCATGCCCTCCTGGGAGACACAGAAGCTGTATATCCAGGCTTTAATAGACAATGTAAGTGATTTGTTGGAGTAAATTTGTCATCTCTGCTGTCTCCTCAGCTCATCTGCCTGTACTTCAGTCTATCTGGATTTGCTATTGAATTTTCCTTTACCTACAGGTGCCTATAAAGCAGAGTAAAGCCAGTGCTGCATCAAGGAGAAAACATTCTCTATTATAAAACTTGCAACTGGCAGATGGCCGTACACTGTGTGTAAGAATCTTTTCTGTTCAACACTTGGCATTGCCCCCAGAACCATTGGATCATGGTTGAACAGGAACGTCAATACAGATCTACCCAAACCCAAGATCAATAGGACTGGTAAGTAAATCACAAAATAATTATTGTACTTGAAAATTCGATTTCAAATTGTTGTGGGAGAGGGGTTATTATATCCAGTAATGGCGTATTTGCATGATCTTGCTTTAGTTACTTGCAAGTCTATAGTGTATCTCTATTCTAATTTCCATGTTTTATTTGTACTTGTTAAGGATTGGCTCACATGTCTGCCTACCGTTCCATCCCATTACTGCCGCCATGTTCCCTCCTATCAAGACACGAAGTTTCTGGAGCCTGGAACAGCTATTTGTGACCTGTACAAACAATACTGTTAAGCTGTTAGTGAGAATGGAGCACGGGTTGTGAGTGAGGGGTATTTCCGCAAAGTGTTTCGTGAGTTGAAATACTCTGTGTTCATACCACGGAAAGACCAGTGTGATGTATGTGTTGGTGCCAAGGCAGGAAATGTAGATCAGGATACCCTTAATGCTCATTTGAAATTAAAGGCTGAAGCTCAGGCTGAAAAATCTATGGATAAACAGGAATCCAGTGACAAACTCTCAGTGTGGACAATAGACCTGCAGCGTGTTCTTTTGTGCCCCAAGACCCAAGCGAGCACAATGTATTATAAAACTAAATTGCAGATGCACAACTTTACTTGCTTCAACCTGGGTAACAAAGATGGCTATTGTTACCCCTGGGAGGAGCACAAGGGCTCCCTCAGCAGCGAGGTTTTTGCCCATCTGCAGTTCAAACACTTTGAGTCAGTCTTAGAGGCCAACCCAAATATTAAAAAATCATAGTCTGGAGTGATGGCTGCGGCTATCAAAATCGGTGTTGCACCATTGCAAATGCGTACCTTGATCTGGCCATAAAGCATGATATCACAATTGAACAAAAATTTCTGGTTGCAGGGCACACACAAATGGAGTGTGACTCCATGCATAGCTGCATTGAACGCCGTACCAGGCAAGACATTTACACTCCGCGTGATTACATCGGTTTTTTTTAAACTGCACGTTTGAACCCATCCCCGTACAAGGTCACCCAGTTGTCCCACAACAACTTCATGAAGTTATCTGGGGCCTATGTCACAACCATCCGGCCAGGTAGAAAACCAGGTGATCCCACAATCCATGATCTTCGGGCTCTCCAGTACTTGGCAGATGGTACGGTTCGCTATAAGTTAGCCTTTGAGTCAGACTGGGAGGGCCTGCCTCAGCGAGTAACCATCCCCAGAGAACCATTCCCCTGGGTCCCACTCTTTCTGACCCAATTGCCACTTACTCTGAGGAAATTCCAGGACTTGCAGTCAATGAAACTCGTCCTACCAAGAGTGGTCCATGACTACTACAACAACCTGCCTTACCAAGGCAAATAAAACAATCTGGGTTAGGCAAGTGAAACATTGTTTCATGTTAGTTAACGTTAGGTCTTAAGTTAAGATAATAGTTAAATAACCAGGTTATGTTAAGGCAAGAAACAAGTTTGATGGTTTTTACTTTATTATAAAAACTGCCTAAGTCAAATTGAGTTCCCTGCAAAATGTGCACAAGTCAGTTTAATATGTGATGCAACAGTTATTGTGTCTGTTTTTTTATTTCAAACTTGTTCACACATCTGGTGGGAGTCACCTTTAACATATAAATAAAAAGTTCTTACAATTTAGTGAAAAAAGGTGTTTTTTCTTCTTTTCCAAAAACCTGAACAAATGAGTTTGGCAGATATGCTATTAGGCTGACGATATTGTATTTTAATCAAAGGCACCAATTGTATATATGTGTCATTTATTTACAGAAAATATTGGCTATGAAGAAAGCGTGTTGACTATTATTGTAATCATCTGATTGTGATTTGATTTGGAAAAGACAATTCTTTTATAGACATGGACTGAATGCAGCTTCACGGAAACGACGAGCCTGGTCGAGGATCGGCAGGATTCTGCCTAAGGAGGGTCGAGAAGGTTTTGACCAAGCTGAATCGGAAGCTGGGGCCACAGGCGGCGGGGCCTGTCTGTGCATTTGTGTATATTGGGGGAAATGCTCAATTAATGAAGTAATTGGCATTTCAGAGAGTGGTTATCTGCATATATGGGAGTAAAAACTGGAACACTAAAAAAATAGGAGCCCTCCACACTGATCAGCTCTGTATATCGCTCTCCAGCTGCCAGGAGCCACTGAGGGGGATAAAATGAGAGTGAAGAAAGAGGATCAGAATACAAATATAAAGACTGAACATTTATTAATAATTTTTTGCATTTTACAGGTTGTTTAACTATTTGATTAACTATTTTATTCACAAGTGAAGAGTCGTAACACTGCCTAAAAGGGTTCTTAATACCTTCTATTTCACAGGTTTCTTAACACTTTAAGTTTGATTTCTTTCAGAATATAATATAGTAATAATGTCTATGTTCATGGATTTTCTGAGCTTCTTCCACAGTATTAACATGTATCAAGTCAGATTTAATTATCTCTTCACATGTAAGACATTCCTATACATTTTGGGTTTTTGAATTTAGTTTGTGGGAATTGTTAAAATAAATTTTTTTGGTTAATGCCAAAAGAGGGTGAATCTATGATTAACAGATTTACATTTTTTAATGGGAGTTAAGGTTAAAAAAGGTACTTTAATAGTTTGTGTTTTGAATTTGAGTATACTGATGAAATTTCTTGGATTGGATTTCTTGCATTTTCAAAATGCTTTACAGGTTTTGATCTTAAGTTCTAAACACGTACGTATAGAGGAGATATCAATCTATTTTTAAAAAAAGATTGAAAGAGGGAATTGTCGTGACTCATATTTTTTGGGGCTACTTTATATAACAGTCTCGTATTAAATATGTTTATATAATCTGTAGTTAGTATTCAGAAAGTAAAAGTCTGTTTTAATTAGCTTGCATGATGGTAAAGATGGGTTTGTCAGTATGGTTTATGGGGCTAAGCTTTTAAGTCGTAAAACTTTTGGCTAAAGTTTATGGCATGTTGTAAAAGCAGGATGTTTAGATAAGAAACTGGGAGGAAAGTTTTAGAGAAGCAGATAGCCATTTAACCATAAATCTTTATAATGAACCTTTGACCCAGAACAAGAGACGACCCATCTTCTGACTCCAGGATTCTCTGACAGCAAATAAGAGCTCAGACACTGTATGAAAATGTTCTGATTGGAGAGATTAGAAACGCCTAGAGGCCCGGTTGTCTATAAAGCTGTGAAATGAAGATCAGTTAATTGTTCAGATTTCTTTAAATCTGGACCACAGAGGAACTGACGGGGGCAAAATTCCTCTGTAAAACTGCAATTTGTTAATCTGTTCAAAATAAATGTTAAGAACTGGAAATTGGTTCCTTGTCTCTGTTTTGAACATGCACAGAATTATTTGATAACTTTTAATTCAACACTATAGAATGTGTTAATTGTATTATGTATATTTGTCATATCTGCTGTGTTAAATGAACAGACACTGGAATGCCAGGAGATGATCTTTTCACCGGAAATAAGTACCCAAACTCAATTTTATTTAAAATGCAGAGAAATAGATTCTTAAAAATTATTTAGAATTTTACGTTGTTTTATGACTTGCTAAAACCGCACAGGGAATATTATTTTTGGCCTATCATGTCCGAAAATACACACGTTATTATTAAATAATATTTTTCAACAGATATGTCCAACAGCTCATTAATTGCTCATGTACGCAATAATAAATTATTCAATAGGAATCAATAGGCGGGGGTGTTGTGGACATTTCCCCATCAGTATTTAGTGATGATAGTTTTGAAATGCATGAAGCTCCGCTATAGGTACATATTTAAATAATACATTTAAATTCAGGATGAATCTTTTCACCCACAAGCCGACCACGTTAATGACACTTCAGGTCGAGCCTTTGAAATTTAATTTTCTGCATTTTTTTTCAAGCGTGCAGCTGATCCACAGCGTTTCAGGATCATTATCCATCCATCCATCTTCTATACCGCTTAGCTTCAACGGGTCACGGGGGAGGACTTGTTCCTATCTGCATCTGTCAATGGGCAGCAGAAGGGGTACTGTTTGGACGGATCGACAGTTCATCATTGTTTGTGTGACGATTTTGGTTTTAATGATTCTTCCATGCCAGCAGCCTGATGATGGTTTTAAGAGTTATTTGAAAAACAGTGCAAAACATGCAGCTTACGGCTTTTAACTTTTACAATTTCAAAGAAGATACGATTTCCTTAATCTGTTAACACACTGCAGTGGATGTTGTAATGAAACATGAATCAGATGAAAACATAGCTAATATATTAATTAATATTTCATCTATAGCAATCTTCAAACCACACTCCGGTTTATTGATATTGTCCCAGGCAATTTTAAGAACTAACTGACGCCCTTAAACCTGAAAATAAATTTGTAGGAGAAGCAGCTGGAACAGTTTGTTGCCGTTTTGTCACAGAATTTCACATGTAGCAGTGGATTGTGGGTAATACCCTTCACTGAAGTCCGCACCGAAGTGGGCTTCAACGAAGTGCGGAGCGAGGGCGCAAAAGATGCGGGGCCAGGGGCCGGTTTCCCCGCTCTGGAGAATCCGGACACCCTACAAACTTGCGCCCCTCAACGGGAACACGCAATTAAATTGCACGAGGGTGCAAGTGCGAGTATTGGGACAGGGCCAGAGGTGAACCATGCCTGCTCATATTCTATGTCTGGTCCTGCTAAAACATGTGATGTGTAATGTAGTTCCTCCTCTGGCATAAAAACAGAAGCCGGACTTACCAGGTTCTGAGCCGTCTGGAGGAAAGTTTTGGTCGTGGTACCTTTTAACAGCTTCCACTGGTATTCAAGTGTGAGATCATGAGGCGTGTGTTTCACTGCTGTCAGGATTGGTGTCTCCCAGCTCTAACTAGATTTTCTGCTGATAAAGAGTGTGGTGTCTTATCTGCATCCTTCCATTGTCAAGCCATAAATCTGCCTGGGCTTTCCTGCTCAATGTCCTGTTTTTCTGTGACCCAAACAAGAGCTGACTCTGCAAAATACCTCTAAAACAATCTTAAAAGTATAATTAAAAAGTATGGTAACTAAAACACCTTAATCAAACATTAATAAACGTTTAATATACTTCAATACATACATGGAGTTAACATGGATAGATTTCAATGGCAATAAGAAATGATTAACAGTCATCAATTACTTTAACAGATCCATCAGATAACCATTTAGCCTAAACAATGTAAAAATACAAACAAACAAAAAACAACATAATTCACAATGGTTTTGTCACATTTTTTTTCACAATCATTCATACATTTTCATTGTCTGTATTCATCCTTTTGCGTCCAGGTGAAATCTTCAGAACACAGGTGTAGACTAACCTGGTCCCTCTCAGTCACAAGGGATTATTCTGCCCGTAAATGTGAACTGAGTTTTTTTTCTTCCTTATTTCTTGAAACCTGTTGCTTCTTGGTCCAGTGAGCTCATCAAATAATCACTTTAAATCTCCAACCACTTCACCAGTGGTCAGCAAGAATTCATGGCAAAGAGCATTCATTATGTGCAGTGTTTAACCTGTTGACGCACTGGTTTGTCCATCATCCTCCACATTGTTTTGATCCAAACAGCCTGGAGCCGATCAATTTTCTGTTGTTTATAATGTGTCAGAAAGGTATTTCATTCTCCACAAAGAATGAAGAAGAGTAATCTCCAACGTGTCCGGGTGTCTGTGAATGAGCTCAAAGAACTACAAACATACATGTATGACTTCTCATCTAATTATATAAGTTAGGGTTAATGATTATCCAATTCCTAAAACATCTGAAAACAAAAAGTAAAAACCAAAAAGAATTCTGTGTAGGTATCATCCTCTAAGCAAACCAGAAGGTTCTAATTTACTTCAGTAAAACACACCATCCTGTTAAATCAGAAAAAAATAAAAATAAAATATATATAATATATATTATAATAATTGCAAACAAACCATTCTTTACCTTCTTCTTTACCTACAATTAGTAATAATAATAGTAACAATTTATATAATCATCATTGTAGTGCTAGTATGAACTCAGCTCTTCCCTCTTTGCCAAATTGCTAAATTTGGCACTAGAAAACATAAAAATAATCCCAAGTTAGCCAAGCTCCTGTTTACAACACAGAGCAAAACACAAAATTTTAGTAACACAAAAATTAATTCTATCATGCTATTTGATGCCAGGATTCTCAACAGAATTATTATTATTTTTTTTTTATCAGCCCTCTGAACAGTCTGTAAGGCCTATAACATTAGCTATATATTCAGAAATAGCATTTTTCATGATATGCGTAAAACTAATTTATCTTGCAAAGCAGTTAACCTGAATTTTTATATTTCAGCAGTCAGACCATTTAAACTTGCCAGGAATTTATTAACAGAACTAGTAAACCTATAATTTAGAGTTTCCAAACTCCGTATAATCTTACCAAGCCCGGCCCATGGGAAAATAGAATCACTTTTCTGTCCATCACTCCATATCTTGTGCTCTGGTGAAACGTTAAAATGTCCAGATACGGTAATTTGGAGCAGTGGTAGTGCACTTCCTCCCTCCTCCGGTTCTTGATTCTCTACTGCTGGACAAAGAAAAGAATGCTCTTTAAATTCAGCAAGTCCTCCTGCCTGTCCAGGTCAAAGGCAGATATGAACAGATATCCACAGAGAAGCAGATGATCGTCAATAGGGCAAGTTCCTCTTACGTCCACAGTCTCAGAATGGAGCACACGTCCTAACTACATAACTACATTGCTCATAGATATGTATACAAAATCATTGTGATATATTTCCCATGTCCTGGATTTGGCTAAACATGACCAGATTTTTTCAAAACATTTTCAAACAAATAGATCTGTGGTCTGATCTCAAATGTAATAATGATCGTTGAAATACCCAGGTTAACCCTAACTTACGTCCGTCTCCCTGTCAATCTTATCCTTACCGTGGGTGTAACTGAAATTCATTTCCTCACCCATTTAACTTCCTTCCTGGGCAATACATTTCAGTTTCAACAGTCTCCCAAAACCTTGAGGTGAGTAAAATATCTGAAAATTAATCAGTAAGATCAGTATGCTCTATGTTGATGTCCTACAAAATATGGTGTCTGAGAGCAAACATAACAATTAATAACATAATGTCTATTCCTCAGATATAAACTGGATCGATACCATTCATTAATTCTTTTCTTCAAAGTTTAGTGGTCTGTTCACAAGGTAAATAAATAAATAAAAAATAAAAAAAGGCTGGATTTTTCTGTTACATATTGCTGTTCTAAAGCACCACTAAATAATTGCAATAACAAAAATAAAAGCAATAACCATCTGCAAAGGTTCTATCCTCTTTTTTCTGTCCCTCTTGTAAACAGTCTCTATGGAAAAGTGGCTCTCCTGGTTTCGCTTCACTGAGGTTGAGACGAATAGCTCATATTGAACTAAACGCCTTTGAAATTCAGACTTCACACCACTTTTCCCAGACTCTGTCCCTTTAATCAATTAATAATTTCTGCTAATATAATTATGCTACTTACAGTGAGAAAAAGATGTCCAACTAGGTTTCTCTTCTATTTTAACTGTTGTTGGTGTCGTCAAGGTTACCTGTGAAGCTCCTCCCACCTGAGCAATGACCAATAAAGATCCAGTCTCCAACTCCCCCTCTTTTCAAACTTTATCCAAAGTAATATAGCATCATTTGTCGCTTCAGTACACTGCATCGCTATCAAGCTGGCTCAGAGAGAGAAAATATCAAAATTAAAAAACATCAAATGTTTAAAACAAAATCAGAGAATAGTACTGACTGATAAACACAACATAGTTTTACAAAAATAGTCTTCAGTTTGCTATACTTCAAATTCTATCCATATTTATAAAGAAAAATCCAAGATTTAAATCAATAACAAAACAGCTTCCCTATACATATTTCTGTGGGACTTTAAGACCGTAGTGCAAATAGGCATGTCTCATTCCCTGATCAAATTGATGTGAAAGTAGCCAGGTGGTTGCTTATTGTTAGAAATTACCAAACCTAAAGTACTTGTTTGTTCTAAAAGTCCAATCTATATTTGAATATGACTTTTGTGTCATATGTTTCCTATTTAAACAAACCCGAATTTGCTAATTGGCCCAGATATTCTGATTGTAAATAATGAAAACATTTCATACTTCAAAAACATCTGTCAGATTCTGTTGAATGAGTCAAACATAGTCAAACTAATTTGTGTAACTAAAACTCCAGTTACTTCCTCTATATGGCAGTTTACCTTTTTTCGAAAATGTTTGTAACATGTGTAATACTCCAATTTCCATTAATCAATAAAACTAAAAATACAAAATCATTTCATAAACAAGCTTCAAAAGATAAAAATTCTCTAAACAAAAGTTTTAAAATTAAAACAAAACAACAAAAATTTTAGCATTTTACAGTCAATCCCAATTATCCTCTCAGGCTTCTTTTTGTTGATCCAATTATAAACACCAAATTGAATTGAAGCTTCTAGAAATGTCAAATAAATGACCACCAAATCATTTTTGCTATACCTCAGTTTTTCAATCAACATTCCCCAAATGTATCATTAATAAATAGCCTGCAGTTTTGCAATTCAAGTCAGGATCCACTTTAAAGTAAATGTACATACAAGTTAAGAGAAATAAAAATAAAAAATTAAATTAATTCTATATCAACTGTCAGCAACAAAGTCTTCACTAATGAAATGGTACATTATTCCATTGTTCTATTCTATTATCATAACTGTTCTAGAACCTTTTTCTCTAAATTCAAGAGGCAAAAATTCCCTCTCAGCATCACGTAGACTAGCTAACAGATAATGCATAACATCTGACAGATTAATTTTAAAATTTAAAACCTAAAACCCAATTCCTATTTTCCGCCAATACAGAAATCTTCAACAGATTTTGAAAACTTGCATTTATCTCTACACTTGAAAACAAAACAAAAAGTTATTTAAATTTACATGTTTCAGTTGCATAGATTGTTTCCACACAATCAGAATAAATTAATTAGAAATTACTTATTTCTTATAAATTAAACTAACATTTAGAATTAAGCTGATATTTATTGGTTGTACTTCAACAAATTTAGCACATAATATAGTCATTTTTCTTTTAGTCGTTATAACATTTTTAAATTCAGCAACAACTTGCTTCTCGTCATAGCTCTAACATGTTTATGTGTAAAGTAAATAAAATCAGATGCTTTTAAAGATGACTCTTTGTCTTATAAAACAAAGTTTTGACAACTCAGGATAGTTAAATCATATTCATAATATCTACTTGCTGTTTAGATATTATCACTATGAAAATTATTGTTTTTCATATTACTCAACAATGTATTTAGTCAAGTATCCAGTAAAAGGTAATTGCAATAATAAAGCCTTTTTATTTTAATCTTTGTATAAAGAAGAGCCAATATTTCCCAAACAGCATTTCTAAAGTCTACAGGGCTAGAAGAAATAGCCAAAATGAAAATAATTTCAATAGTTAATAACTACTTAAATTGTACTTATATAAATCATGGAAATAAGAAAAACGTGTATAAATTGTGTAGCACTTACTACGTTTATTCCTGTAAATTGAAAAACCTGCCAATTCCTAACCGTTCATACTAGACAAGGTTATATTCTTCTCTGAGATGTTTTTACAGTTTTCTAATTAATTTCTAATTCTTCAAAAACTACAGCAATTAAGATTTCCATAATACCTAATCATTAATCTGATACTTTTATCATTAAGTAATCTTCTATTCAATAGTTTATCAATTTTGTAAATTTTTCTATCTCATGTCTGAACTAACTCATGAAAATGGACATACCAATATTCATCAAAGTGTTTCAGTTTTCTTTGCAAGAATTTAAACATTATTTGTAAAAAATCAACTTTTCTGCTTTTCAATATATCCAATTAATTATTTTATCAATGCATCTTTTAATTTTATTCTTTAAGCAGCTCACCATGCATTCACACTCATTGTCTGATTTGTCAACTAGATATTTTACTTTGTCACCAGACTGTCCTAATTTCATCATCTACACCCATTTATCATCATTTTATTCATGCTCAAATTTTCCATTTTCACTTCAATACAACTTCATATCACCTTGGCTATCTGCTTTTATTGCTCCCTTTCTGTTCTGCAGTTTATCCACCTCAATTTTATGATTTAATTCTTAGATTATTACAATATTATTTTATTTAGAGGTTCCGAGACTTAACTGTCCACAAACTGGAATCCTATTTGGGTCTGAATATGGGGCCGGCTTCCGTAAACAGACACAAAAGGAACCGAACAGTATCATCTCAGAAAGAATATCTCCATAGCAGATAAATTACAGTCAGCAATCACTTCTTTATCTATTTAAAAATATATTTTTAGGGACAATTTTATTTGTTACAGCCTCACCTTTTTAACTCAAAGTTTGTCATACTATGAAAAAAGAGGAAGCAGATTTAATAAACTATTTACTTTAAATTAAAATTTAGATATATTCATCTGACTCTTGAATATGTGCACTGCTGTTTTTCTTTTTCTGTTTTACTGATAGGTCGCTTATAAACGATACATCCCTAAGGACCAACTCTTCAATAGTAACCAAACTCCTATAGGAGCCAAAATGGTATTGTTAACAGTAAGCCACAAGGATCTAATCTTCAAAATGAGTCGGAATTCTCGACACACTACGTCACATAGCCTGCTTCAAAAACAATTTAATTACTCTTTATGTTTACTTTATTTTCGATGTAATATGCTTAATTCAGTTTCTTCTACTTTATTTATGTATTTATTTATTTATTTATCATTTACTTTTAAATAATACTTTATGCTCGAGTTTTAATCACAAGACTCCTTAACAACCACAACACAGAGACCTCGTCACACACACACACACACACACACACACACACACAATTGTTCGCTATCTCTCATTTATATAAGACTCAGATAGATATTTATCTATTTATTTGTAAGCTTATCGCTTCAAGGACTCGAAACCTCAGAATTTATGAAATAATATTATCTAAAACGTCACTTACCGGTTCTGAGTCCTTGAAAAGATTCACCAGCTGACTCCACTCCGGGGGAGAACCCCACATCTGCACCGGGTCCCTAAGGCGGAGAACCTCCAATTTCCAGCAGCACATGGTGCTCCTTCCCCGGAGTGCAGATCAGATGCCGAAAAAAAAAGAAAAGAGAAATACATCAACAATCAATTCTTAATCAGACTCACATTCACTAACCTAGGTTTAATTTCACTTTATTCCATGACGTCTTTATTCCTAAATCACCATAAAAAGTCCTTGACCTTAGAGAGTCCCACACTCCCGAAGCTTCCCAAAGCTGTTACTGACCTGTGATCACAACCCAAACAAGCTTTTGTAGACCTCACCTACAGGAACACTTTAAACCTAGTCTCGATCCCAGATCGTATCGGCAGAACGCGTCCGCTCTTGCTTAGGGGCGACAAAACCCAGAGGCACAGGCAGTTTAATTAGTCTCACACTAATACCATAAAATTCCAAAATTCACTTCACATTAAGTCCTATACTTCCAAAAAACTAAATATTTAACCTGCCCAAAAATGGAAAACATAATTCTTTCATGTAAACATTTATTTTTAGAGTAGTCAATTAGTAGAACTTTTTGTTCATTTTATTTTTTAAAGTCTACTTATCTGTAGAAGTAGGCCACATTTCGCATGATTGTAGCAGAGGCAGAGGCTGAGGAAGAGCCAGAGGGCGAGGTCAGATCCATTCACAGGGTACAACTGCCCCAGACCACTCGCAATTCACACAGCAATGACTAGATACTTTTGCCACCTCTAATGAGGTGGTGGATTGCTGTGGCGCCTGGGAATTACTTAATGTTCTGAAAGAGAAGCCTTACATAAGACTTAAATTTAATAAACAAATGGTAGAGGTCCTTTGTGACACCGGAGCTTGCAGAACGGTGATCTGCTCTGGCGTTAATCTGCCAGAATCTAAAAAAAAACATTTTAGTAAAATCAGCAGATGGTGCTACTACGCGCTCATTTTTATCTAAACCAGTGTTAAACACAGATCTACAAACTGGGTTTAGTTCTAAAAACCCAATAGTCATTTCACCACAATGTCCGCTCAATTTCTTGGGCAGAGACTTAATGTCAGCCCTAAAAATCTCAATTATCCCAGTGGGAGACTGCATGAGGGGTGTGAGAACAGGAAATGATGATATTTACCTAAATACAACTCATAGACAACAGGGACTTGGTCTGTACTACTCTTTACGAGTTGAACCTAAAAAAAAACTTAAAGACACAACAACAATGATGGACGCAACTTTGAAAGTAGTTCCTGACCCCGACAAACAAATCATGCCTACATCACAGTTACATGTGACTATGGCTCTGAGGCCTTAACCTGATCCCAAGTTCCAAGATTATTTTATGCAACTCTCACCTGCTGTAGTGTTCACCTCACACATCATCTGTGTTGAAAATCTGTTGTGAAAATCTGATTCAGTTGCCTCAGTAATACTGACTACCAGCCTTAAACCATTCTTTGATTTGCCTACAGATCCACATATATCTCTGACAAAAAGCAGTAAATCACGTTGGAAAGATTTGGGATATATGGTGCGAAAAGCCAATAACGCCACAGATTTTAAAGCTTTACAAGAAAATAAAGAAGATTGTTGGCAATACAGTGAATCCACAGGTTTAAATAGGCTGCCCCTTATCATGCCACTCCACTGCACCACTCAAGTAGCACCACTAGAATGACCAGAAGCAAAAATCATCTTATTGACAAGAGAGGAAGAAAAGCAACTCAAAGAAGTCCCTGACACATTATGGTCTAAAAGTCCCATTGATGTGGGCATACTCTCATCCATTGCTCCCATTCAAATAACTGCTAAATCACATTTTAGACCCACAGTAAGACAATATCCAATCTCTGCAGAAGCAGAGTTAGGACCAGTAATTATTAACCAGTAATTGAGGAATTACTAACAGCAGGTGTCATAAGAAAATGTCCTGATTCACCATGTAACACACCAATTTGGCCAGTTAAAAAGGCTGATGGGAAAAGCTTGCGTATGGTTCAAGATTTGAGAATGGTGAATTCAGCTGTCCAGACCAAAGCGCCTAATGTGCCTTGCCCACACACTGTTAAACTCTCTTAGCCCCACTAGGAAGTTTTTCACAGTAGTGGACCTCAGTAATGCCTTTTTTAGTATTCCAATCCACCCATATTCACAATTTTGGTTTGATTTCACTTATAAACATGAAGAAGGTAGACAAGTCCAACCTGGAAGGAGAGAGGACATTTTAAACACTCCTAAGCCCATGACAAAGAAACAAATTATGCAATTTCTGGGCCTATCTAATAATTGCAGGCAATATATACCTGATTATGCAGAAAAAACACAACTTCTTCTAGAGATGATCCATGGCCAGCAGATGGAGATGAAGGATACTTTAACTTGGTCAGCTGAAACAGAACAAGCTTTTATCACAATAAAACAGGACATCCATTCCAGTACTGTTTTAGTATTACCAGATTTCTCCAAAATATTCACTCAAACAGTGGACTGCAAAAATGGTTTTATGACTTCAGTTCAGATGCAAAAACATGGAGATAAACAACGTCCTGTTGCATTTTACTCGACAAAATTAGACCAAGTTGCACAGGCCTTACCCAGCTGTGTGCAAGCTATTGCTTCTGCAGCATTAGCAGCTGAGGCCTCAGCTGACGTACTACTATTCCATCCTCTGACACTGTTGGTTCCCCACGCAGTAGATGTTTTACTTCTACAAGGCAGGTTAGGATTATTATCACCAGTGAGACACCTTAGTCACACTGCAATACTGATATCACAACCTCACATTACCATACAGCGTTGCAACACTTTAAATCCAGCAACGCTTCTACCTACTGCAGATGACGGAGAACCACATAATTGTGTAGAAGCTACAGAAAAATTACAACTACCTAGGCCTGATCTTAAAGATGTCCCACTACAAACAGGACTGGAATGGTTTGTAGATGGCTCAAGCTCTAAAACTACAACAGGCCCTTCTCAAACAGGCTTTTCTATTGTACAACTTCCTTATGTGATCATAGAAGCCAAATCATTACCACAACATTTTTCCGCTCAGGCCACAGAAATAGTAGCTTTGACAAGAGCATGTCAACTTGCAGAAGACAAGGTGGTAACCATCCACACAGAGAGTCAATATGCATTTTCTACCGTACACTGTTTTGCTAAACAATGGGAAAGGAGAGGAATGGTCACCTCTACAGGAAAACCTATAACCCACTCTCAATTACTGATAAAACTATTGGACGCAGTTATGTTACCAAAAGCTATTGCAATTTTTAAATGTCAAGCACATACCACAGGAAAAGACACAGTTTACTGGGGTAATAGATTAGCAGATGAAATAGCAAAAACAGCTGCACAAGGCAGTTTCGGCTCCTCTGATGCTTATACACAGACCATAGAACAGGATTTTATAGATCAGACTGTTTTGAAAGACATGCAAACACACGCTCCCTTTTTTGAAAAACAACTATGGAAGACAAAAGGTGCCACTTTATCTGAAAATGGACTCTATGTTGTCAATAATAAACCCATCCTGCCCAAATAATTGTTCAAAGCTGCTGCAATTTTGACACATGGCCAGTGCCACGTGTCAACAGGGGGGATGAAACACCTAATACAACAACATTTTACAACATACAAGCTACATTTTTAGGAAATTCCACCTGTGAGGACATGCTACCCTTGTCAGCGACCCACATGAAAACGATGTATATAAACCACTGGATGACGGTTGGAAACACATCTATGCCAAGATACGCAACCCTCAACACCACTCGACTCCAAGTCAAGGTAAGTGGATTCAAAACCACTGTCAATAGAGGAACCCATCTCCTAGAGGTTCCCTCCCAATTTGGCACAGGAACGCCCGACGGATACATCTGGAAGTGTGGTCACACCTTCTACCTCTATCTACCTAAGGATTGGTGTGGCAAATGCTGTTTGGCTCGACTGCAGCCCTCCTCATACATCATAACAGAGGACGGAGCACCTTCTAAACCTACAGAGCTGAAGAAACGGGAATTCAAACCTACACAGGTGTACAACCCATTCTCTGACAATGGCGGATGAAAACCACTCTATAATGATGCTACAGGGATTTTCCATACATTGTTCCCCCTGGCTGGAGTATCAAGCCTCATGAAAAGGATGAATGAGGTTTGGTGGACTTTGGAAAACATCACAGACATCCTTGCCGAGATGTCCAACCTGCTGGCCAACGATCCTGAAAAACTGGCGATGATAACCATGCTTATGCAACATCAAGTAGCGCTGGACACTCTGTTTGCATCTGAAGGTGGACTTTGTACTGTAATCGGTGAACACTGTTGCACTTACATCCCTACAACACATGATAATTGGACTCTCATTCATGACCGGGTGCAGAGATAAACTGACTTTTTAAAATCACAGGAAAGCAGTAATGGACAGTGGGATCTAATGGGCTGGCTGAGAACTGGCAGGTTCTTTTAAAAATAGCTATGCCATTCATTGTAATTTTGATACTTTTCTGCATTTTTGTTAGTTGTGTTCTCCCATGTATAAAAGAAATGATGAATAAGATGATAACAAACACAATGGTCCAATACTATCTTCTTAATCAGATGCTTGAAGATGAAAACAGAAATGAAGAAGAAGATGTGGTGTAATTAACATGTGTAAAAGCATTTTTATGTCCATTAATCTAAACTACTGTTCAGGTAGCGATTAATTGGATGATGTCTAGGTGAAGCCCACATTGTTTTTGAAATTGCTGCTTACTTTTGCAATTTCTTTGTTGTATGTCTTATTACATTGTTAAATTTGGGATGCTACTTATTTTGTCTGGTTTTTATGATTATATATTTTTATGATTTATGATTACTTATATTTTTTACATTATTGGAGTTGTTACCTACTTTACAACTTTTTGTTGTTCGTGATCACATTTAAAAACCACATTTCAGGGGGGAAATGTTTGGGAAAAATAATAATGTTGTATTATTATTTTCTTAGGATGTCTTTCCTTTATCACATAGTTCAAAATGTACTTTTTAAATGTCAATTGGTTTCAACGATATGTTCCTTTGTTTACACCCTGTTCTTTTAAGATGCTAATGAAGTTTGACCAAATAAAGATAGACTGCAGTGGGAGGGCCTTTTGAGACCAGGAGACAGAGCTGTGTGAAAAGGAGATGAGCTGAGAGGAGGAGAGCAGACACACGGTCAACCACAGTATTCTCCTGGATTTCCCGCTGCAAAACTTTATTCTATCTCCCTCTGCAGAGCTCATTTAACTTCAATTTCTCTCCGACACCTGTGTGTGATTCTTTTAAGTTAACCACTATTTTTTACCCTAACACGTTCTATAGGTGTACCTGAGACAGTGAGAGACAGGACAGGTAAGGCTTTGTACGCATCAGAAGTCAGTTGTGCATACGTACCTGACTGTGGCATTTGTTGTTGTTCTAAAAATGCAATGGCTTCTGTAATTAAAGTGTGAGGGTTAGAACTCTGATCTGAGTGGTAAGTGCAGGAAGCAAGTTCTTCATTGCTGGCAGTCACATTTAAATTTGCAGCATTGTCATTGCTGGCATCATGATTTGCATCACAAAATGCAACCTCTCCATCACCAACGGGTTGTCCATTACAAAAACATTTTCATCAATAACATCATCACAAAAATCAGATTGATTATCACTTTCAAAGTGAACATGTGTGTGTGTTTGTGTGTGCGTCAGACCTCCAAATCCAACTGCTGGTGAAACAGAGAAATCTCCTTCCTGTTCAGAAGTGGAGGTCCGCCCCTCTGATCAGTCAGCTTGTTGATGTCCTCCACGTGGGCCACGACTCCGCCTCCTGGGCAGTGGTCTCGCCAGTGGCCAATTCCCGGGTGGTCTAGTGGTTAGGATTCGGCGCCCCCACCGCCGTGGCCTGGCTATCTTAATCGGTAGAGCATGAGACTCTTAATCTCAGGGTCGTGGGTTCCGGCCCCACGTTGGGCGCCAAGAATGTAGTCGTATTATAGACTCTTAATAAAAATGAGAAAGATTCCTTTAAGCGTTTGGACGTTTTAATAAAAGTTGAATCGATCATACAGAAGAACAGTACAGATCACAGTGAATGCTGAATACTGCCTCGTCCCAGCTCAAATGAAAATAAGTATTTGTTAAGATCAGCAACCTTTCATCAATCTATTCTGAACACAAAACTCTTCTCTCAGGGTGGGAATTTCTCAGGATGAAGACCCCTGGCTCTTTAGCTGGGAGTAAGTGAACCTTAGCAATGGCAATAGCTTGGGTTAAATTGTAACACAATAAGAGAAACTCTCAAAACTAATTATATAAGAAGAAAAAATAATCTCAAGCAGTATGGTTTTCTGTAACCTGGGTTCCCATGTGAACTCAACACCTGCTTTCTTGCCCATCTGCATCTTCTGTTTTTCACACCGTCTGCTCTCAGTGTTAATAATACTAAAAGATTAATCATAATAATAAATTTCTCAATCACACCTGTAAAAAAGAAAAGGAAAATAAACAGAAAACAAGAGTTATCCCATTGTGTGCTTCCTGACTAGCCTTTTCGGAGGGCTAAGAAAATCAAAGATCCTAGGGAGCATGGTTGCGCAGCTGGTAGCACAGCTCACCTCACAGCTAGAAGGTCCTGGGTTCGCTGGGGACGCTATGGGTGCTGAGGGTGTGTGTGTTCCTCCATATCATCAGCACCCACACCTTGGGTGGGGTTGGCAAAAAGGGCCTTTCTCTGTGGAGTTTGCATGTTCTCCCCATGTTCCCTTGAGCAGCTAATGTGAGCTACTGCCACAAAAACATGCACAAGTCCTGGGCTGAATTCTGCCTCCTCCTGGCTGACTGGGGCGGCTGAAGGGTTGGGAGGATCTGGCTGGAATAGTGTGATCCTTCCACGCACTATATCCAGCTGGGGAAACCCTGCCTCTTCATGTGAAAAGAGGGGCCTGCTTACTCTTCAGCCAAGAAGGAGGCTTGAGCTCAGTGCAGGGCCCTCCTGGGGTTGGCAGAGGGAGAGCAATGCCTAGGGCTGTAGTTAGGTAGTGACACTGGGTGATAAATAATGGGGGGGAAACCGTGGGACAAAAAAATTTTTAAAAAAAGAGAATCAAATATCCGAACAATGTCTATCCCAGAAGTTGAAAGCTGTAAAATAGCATGATATAGTCCCTTTAAACAAAATTTACAGTATAGCTCTAAAAAAGATGAGATATTGTAGGAAGAGATTAATAAAGAATTTAGCTTCTGTTTGTTCTTTATTATTTATTAGAAAGTATTAGTTTAGTATGCACCAAACATTGCTTATCAACAGTCATTAAACAAGTTTATGGCTTATGTTATCATTTTACGTCATAATGCTTACTTAGCATTCATGGCCTTACAGTACTAGTTTTGCTTTGAGGTTGAAATTAAAAGAAGGATCTGTACCATCATAATGATGGAACACCAGCTCCCAGGTGGTAAGTAGTGTTTTACTTTTCAAGTATTGTGTTAAAATGCGTCATGACAATGAAATGTACTACCTCGGCTAACAGCTAATATTTGTGACCACATCCACCCAGAGATGTTTTTTTTTTAACTATCCTCAAACGTAACCTATGCTTCAAACCATGAATTAAAATTTCAGCAGATTATCCGCCGCTGGTTAAATCTCCTGGTTCTTTGTAGCCACCGTTAGCTCTCCCTGCTTGTCAGCGGTTTGTTTGTGTGTGTTTGTGTGTGGGGGGGGGCGGCGGCAGGGGCGCTCGTTCTGAACAGACTATGAGCTCAAATTTGACGTAAACACCTGATATTATATTGTTCAAATGTGATATTATATTTTACAAACGTGAAAAGTATATTGTTCAAACAATAACGTTTTCACAAAATAAACTGATACAGCTCTGTTTATTCTTTTGCCCAGGTGGCAGCTCTACGCTTCTGTATATTTCTGTATTTTTCCCAATATTTATTTATTTTCACATTTCCAGATCAAATTTAAATACAGGAGTCTATTCTAATGAGGGTGGTATTTTTATAGGAATAACACCTAGCCACTGGTTCAGATACGTAGATGACACATGGGTTAAAATCAAAACCAAAGAGGTGCAAGCTTTTACGGAACACATAAACTCAGTGGACAGAAACATCAAATTCACCAGAGAAGATGTCAAACACAATAGTTTGCCCTTTTTAGATTGTGTCATCCAGAGGAGAAAGGACAGAAGGCTCCACATTGGGGTATACAGACAACCCACACACACAGACCAATACCTACTTTTTGATTCACACCACCCACTGGAACACAAGCTTAGTGTTATCAGGACCCTGCAACACAGAGCTGATAACATACCCACCAGCTCACAGGCCCAAGGGGAAGAACGCAAGCACGTGAGAGACACCCTCACAACTTGTGGTTACCCCAGCTGGACTTTTGTGAAAACTGCAGCTAGTTCCAGAAGGAAAGCCAACAAAGTGGTTGAAAAGGAAAAACAAAACAAAGGAAACAATGTAGTCATTCCATATGTGTCTGGGATTTCTGAAAAACTCAGGAAGATTTTTAACAAACACAGTATCCGTGTGTATTTCAAACCCAGCAACACACTCAGACAGAGACTAGTACATCCCAAGGACAGAACACCACACTCACACAAAAGCAACCTGGTGTATGCAATCCAATGCAATGAAGAATGCAAGGAACTCTACATTGGTGAAACCAAACAACCACTGTACAAATGCATGGCCCAACACAGGAGAGCTAAATCCTCAGGTATTGACTCTGCTGTTCATTTACATCTCAAGGAGAAAGCCCACTCCTTTGAGGACAGCAATGTCCAGATATTAGACAGAGAGGACAGATGGTTTGAAAGAGGAGTAAAAGAAGCCGTATATGTAAAAGTAGAGAAACCATCTCTCAACAGAGGAGGAGGCCTGAGACATCACCTATCTCCAATATACAAAGTTGCCCTTTCATCCCTACCCAGGAGACTCAACAACTTAACCTCTAATAAGAGAAACAACTGTGACTCCAACGACTGTCGTCATAACACAATAGGGCACTAATGAAGCCGAAACTTAACCTCCACCAATAGGCGACACGCAAACGACCGTCGTTAAGACATGGAGTACAAAGGATCCAATGACATAATCAGTCTTGTAAAAGCCCTCCAAGAGGTTAAATAGCTGAGTCTCCACACCAGTTAGTTGGACCAGTCCCAGGCATGAACTGATGAGGTGAAACGTCTTCCAAGACAAATGACCAAGTCCAGTTGCGTTCGATTGAAATTTCATTGAGATAACCATGACCTGGATTAATGAGAATATTCACAGGCCCTGTGTTTTTATAACACTGGCCTAAAGCCTGATTGGCCAGGTCCAAGTCTCTGTATTTACACTGTAGTGGCTCTGGACAGAGAAGCATTAGCTTCAGCTAGCTACTCTGTGTGTCTGTGACAGAGTTGAGCTACCCGGCTGCTGGAATCTCACTGTGGTATTAATGCTGGTTCATCACCAGGTCTGTCCTTGATATGGAGGGCTCCAGCAAGCAACAGATGAAATCAGAGGTGTTTGGAAGGTGAGGTGCTGGGGCACAAAGGTCAACAATTGAAGGCTAACCTGATAAGGCTTCTAACTAAGCTAGTGGGAAACCCCTAAGTAACACCTCTGATACACATGTTACACATTCTTTTGACAACTGTCAGTTAACAACAACGGTAGTCAGCAGGGGTGATTAGGCTTTCTGCACTCCAGCCAGAAGCTGGGGGGCGGGAGCTTGGGTGCTTGAAACGTTTCAACGTCCATCCATCCATCCATCCATCCATCCATCATCTTCCGCTTATCCGAGGTCGGGTCGCGGGGGCAGTAGCCTAAGCAGAGAGGCCCAGACTTCCCTCTCCCCGGCTACTTGGGCCAGCTCCTCGGTAGGAATCCCGAGGCGTTCCCAGGCCAGCTGGGAGACATAATCCCTCCAGCGGGTCCTGGGTCTTCCCCTGGGTTTCCTCCCGGTGGGACGTGCCCAGAACACCTCACCAGGGAGGCGTCCAGGAGGCATCCTGACCAGATGCCCGAGCCAC
This sequence comes from Apricaphanius iberus, assembly GCA_028564705.1. Lineage (NCBI taxonomy): Eukaryota > Metazoa > Chordata > Actinopteri > Cyprinodontiformes > Aphaniidae > Apricaphanius > Apricaphanius iberus. Next base: position 89,394 of record JAPXFQ010002027.1, read on the forward strand.
CTCAACTGGCTCCTCTCGATGTGGAGGAGCAGCGGCTCTACTCTGAGCCCCCTCCGGATGACCGAGCTTCTCACCCTATCTCTAAAGGAGAGCCCAGCCACCCTACGGAGGAAACTCATTTCAGCCGCCTGTATCAGCGATCTCGTTCTTTCGGTCACCACCCAGCGTTCGTGACCATAGATGAGGGTAGGAACATAGATCGACCGGTAAATTGAGAGCTTTGCCTTTCGGCTCAGCTCTCTCTTCACCACGACAGACCAGTACAGCGCCCGCATAACTGCAGACGCCTTACCAATCCGCCCATCGATCTCCCGCTCCATTTTTCCCTCATTGGTGAACAAGACCCCCAGATACCTAAACTCCCCCACTTGAGGAGGCACCTCATCCCTGACCCGGAGAAGGCACTCTACCCTTTTCTGGCTCAAGACCATGGTCTCGGATTTGGAGGTGCTGATCCTCATCCCAGCCGCTTTACACTCTGCTGCGAACCGCTCCAACGAGAGCTGCGGATCACGTTCAGATGAAGCCAACAAGACCACATCATCTGTGAAAACCAGAGACCCGATCCTGAGGTCACCAAAACGGATCGCCTCAACACCCTGGCTGCGCCTAGAAGTCCTGTCCATAAAGGTTGTGAACAGGACCGGTGACAAAGGGAAAGCTTGGCGGAGTCCAGCTCTCACCGGAAATGAATCCGACTTACTCTCTCTTCACCACGACAGACCAATACAAAGCCCGCATAACTGCAGACGCCTTACCAATCCGTCCATCGATCTCCGCTCCATTTTTCCCTCATTCGTGAACAAGACCCCCAGATACCTAAACTCCCCCACTTGAGGAAGCACCTCATCCCCGACCCGGAGAAGGCACTCTACCCTTTTCCGGCTCAAGACCATGGTCTCGGATTTGGAGGTGCTGATCCTCATCCCAGCCGCTTCACACTCGGCTGCGAACCGCTCCAACGAGAGCTGCAGATCACGTTCAGATGAAGCCAACAAGACCACATCATCTGCGAAAAGCGCCTGCGCCTAGAAATCCTGTCCATAAACGTTATGAACAGGACCGGTGACAAAGGGCAACCTTGGCGGAGTCCAGCTCTCACCGGAAATGAGTCCGACTTACTGCCGGCAATGCGAACCACACTCTGACACCGTTCATATAGGGACCTAACAGCCCGTATCAAAGGGCCTGGTACCCCATACTCCCGGAGTACCCCCCACGGGACACCCCGAGGGACACGGTTGAAACGCCTTCTCCAAGTCCACAAAGCACATTTAGACCGGTTGGGCGAACTCCCACACACCCTCCAGGACCCTGCCGAGGGTGTAGAGCTGGTCCAGTGTTCCACGGCCAGGACGAAAACCGCATTGTTCCTCCTGAATCCGAGGTTCAACTATCCGTCGGACCCTCCTCTCCAGAACCCCCGAATAGACCTTACCAGTGAGGCTCAGAAGTGTGATCCCCCTATAGTTGGAGCACACTCTGTGGTTCCCCTTTTTAGACGTTTATAGACCTTTATAGACACTTTTCAAAGTGTTTATATCAAAGCGTCTTGTGTCAGTATAACGAAACCAAAGTTTAATATGAATCCAATTAAGACTGTGCAAACTACTGCAGCCGTAATGGCAGCAAAAGGTGGCTGCACAGTGTACTAAGTCAGTTGGGTTGTAAACAAATACACACCCCACATCGTGGTACAGTGTTATTCTGTTACTATGGCTCTTCTTTGCTGTCGTAAGGTTACAGCAGCAAAGTTTCAGTCTGAGTCTCACTGAGGACACTGTTCCAGGCGAACAACAGTGGAGAAGCTTGCTTACAAACTGTTTTACTAAGACAAGCTCCAATTGGAGGTGGTTGTTTAGGGTTGGTTTTACCCTAAACAACCACCCCACACCTTCCTCCATACACTACCCTACTGGTGATCTTATGTCCCACCTGTAGGACGTGATAATGTTAGTCATTTTATGTATGCAATTATTTGTGCCAACCAAGGATACATTTATATCTGTAGACACGGTACATGCTTTATCAAACCACTCAGAAAAGCAAAATAATCTCCAACTCACTGTTCAAAGCATCATATGACTGTAATAAAAGATTCATTTCAACAAAAAGTATTTTTACATCCACAAGGGTCTAATTAAAGTCCTAGAGTAAAATAGTTTATCAATAAAAAGTCTTACATCCCCATTCCAACATAATCTGTTGCTGAAAACAACCAAAATGGGTTTCAGATGTGTCGATTTCTCACAAAGTTTTAATTGTCTCTTTCTTTAGCAGGCTCTTTTCTTACAGTATTTTGCGTAGAAGTTATAAGATTTAAAGGGTGTTACTGTGTTCAGTTCAGTGTTTGTTCAATTCATTTATCCTAAAACAAGAACCTTTGGAGAGAAAAGATCATTATAAAGAGAAAAACAAAAACTAATTATACAGTTATAAGTTAAATTCCACTCTAATACCTCACTGGTTTATAACTACTGACTTATTTGAGTGTATATATTTTTTTACATTTTTGTTTCATCTCCTTGCTGCTTACTATATTTGTAAACAATTTTAAGCTCCCAGCCCCTGAAGACGAGCTCTTACATGACGGAGGCAGAATGATTTTTTTGGCCCAGTGAATCGTCTGGATTTCCATCTCATTTGAGACTAGCTGTTTTGGATTAGCGTAGCTCCTTGCGCTCCCTCTGACACTCTCTGATTAGAGAGCTTGCTGTTGCCACTACACACTAGTTGAGGAAAATGCCCCTTTTCTACGAGCTTAAGACTACTCTGTTCTTCTCTTGTTGCCCACTGCTAACTCTTTATGGAAAGGATTACTGCTACAGACCGTAGAGGGGCTTTATCATGCTCTCAAGAGAGTTGTGACTTTTTCAGAGTACCACTCAGCAGTTACCCTGACATGTAAGTACTGAATGGGTTTGTTAACATTGATCTTACACTTACTGTTTAGTAGTGATGTACAACTAATAATCTTTCATCTTCAAAAACAGTGTTTTCAAAAAACACACTGCGGCGGAATATTAGGGTAACATTACTATCAAAGTGTGTCTTTTTGAATGCGCTGTGGAGTCATGGTGATGTGTGAACCCAGACAGCAAAAATCATTTAGAATAGATCTGGCCCGCATGACGGATCTGTGCCAGTGTCCACCAGAAAACAAGCAAATACTGGTGCAGATCCGTTTTGCCGAGTCAGGGTTAAAACTGGACCGGCTGTAGGCAAGATGTGATTCCTACATTTAGAGCTGGCTGCACTCTGGTTCCAGACAAGATCTGGCCAGATTCATGCACAGGTCATCTCCAGATCCAAATATAATTTGGAATTTGGAAGTATTTATTTATGTAGCTATTCAATATTATTACTAATTAATGTAGACATTTTTTTTTGTTTATGCCAACCAAATAAATTTAATGACCTTTAAACCCTTAAAGTATCATGTATGAATAAAGACATGCAGTTGCTAATTAGCTTGTTTACACAGAAAATAACATCCAAAGAAGTGCTAGAGTAAATTATTCAAATTTGTCTCTGTAAAGGTGATATTTTTCAGACATCAACAGAAAGTCTAGGAAACAAAATCCAACAAATATACAAATATGAAATGTATTTTATTTCAACTTCCTTAATTTTTTCCAAGACAGACACTGTCATTTCCAACCCCCAAAAAACTGTTACAACACAAACAGAAGATCACTCTATAGTGGTCTCAACAGGATACAGGAACGACTCGTTCAAAACTCGAGAATCACTTTACTGAATTGTGAATCAGGATTCACTACCAGAAGTGATTCATTTACTCTCTCCTTCCAGCTAATATTAGCAAGTAATTTAATTAGCAGTTTTTAATGAAATTCTTGGAGGGGAAAAACCAACCAATTTGACAAAAAAATTTTTTTTGCTCTGGGCTGGAAGAAAAAACCCTGAGTACAAAGCTTACATCACAAGAATAGGTCATTATTTAACAGCAGCATTGCTCTGCTAACATGCTAACAGCACATTGAGTTACACACCCCTTCCTTTCTGAGAGCTAACCGGAGCTGGCTAACAATGTCCAGTGCTGAGTCGAAGTCACTTTTGATTTTCTGTTTCATTAGCATGGACCACGCTTACAGAGATTGGATTTGTTTTGATTAGTTCATTTATTCTGTGATGGACTTGTGACCTGTCCAGGGTGTACCCCGCCTCTCGCCCGTTGACAGCTGGAGATAGGCACCAGCACCCCCGTGACCCATTAAGGATTAAGCGGTTAAGAAAATGGATGGATGGATAGTTCATTTATTGACAAAGGTTCGATAGATGGTGTGTCTGGAAGGATGCCCTGATGGAGGCTTGTTGACTCTGTGTGGGGGTGCAGTCTTCGGAAGTCAGTCTTCTTTTCGAGCCTGCTCAGGACCCCCCAGACGAAGAACCTGAAAGAAACGGATATTAGTGCTGGAACTTTGAAAAAAGCAGATAAGGGGATGAAGGGATGAGAGAGGGGATGAAGGGATGAGGGAGGGGATGATGGGATGAAGGGATGAGGGAGGGGATGATGGGATGAGGGGATGACGGAGGGGATGAAGGGATGAGGGGATGAGGGAGGGGATGAAGGGATGATGGGATGAGGGAGGAAATGAAGGGATGAGTGGATGAGGGAGGAAACGAAGGGGTGAGGGGACGAGGGAGGAAACGAAGGGATGAAGAAGGGGATGAGGGAGGAAACGAAGGGGATGAGGAAGGGGATGAGGGGATGTAACGAATGAGGAAATGAAGGAATGAAAGAATGGGAAAATGGGGATGTAATACCAAGACAAAGTAAAGGATCAGGGGGAGGGAGGGTGGGGTTTACGAGATCAGAGTTTGAGCGACGCTGATGGCTAGGTGCTCAGGGTTTACATAGACCATGGAGTAATTAGGGATGACATTCAGGTGTGAGATGCCAGGTGAGTCGAATCCGAGTTGATTACTGAGAGGATACTGAATATGGGGCGTGGTCCAGCTCACGAACCTAAGTTAATATATTAACTTACATTTGTCAGAAATTTCATTAAAATTCTATTGTAAGGAAAATAAATGTTCCCTTTAGAAATAATATTGTTTCTATAAGATTATTGTTTTCTTTTTGATTCACTCATCTTAGCAGCAAGATTTACATAAAATGAGAAAATTAATGAAAAAGTCCATTTTCTGCACTCTCTTGGCAACTGACTCAGTGACTCAAATGACTCAAAAAAACTGATTAATTTTAGTGAGTGACTCATTCAGACTCGATTCAGTAAAAAGCATCAAATTTACCATCACTACAACTTCAGTTTCCACGTGCCACCTGCAAGAAAAATGACGTGTTTCAGCTTAAAGTTTTGTAGTTAGAGATGTAAAAAGCATTTGCAACCTTCCTGACTACTAATGTTTTGCAAGTTTGTCACACTTAAATGTTTCAGATAAAACTAATTTAAATATTAGTCAAAGACAACACAAAGAAACACAAAATGCAATTTTAAAAAGGTTTTACCCTAATAAGGTAGAAAAAAAATCCAAACCTAGATGGTTTGTGTAGGTGTGTGAAAAAGTGATTGTCTTCCCCTGTTAAAATCTAACTTAAAGGTATTGTGGGGGATCTCTTTCTTCAGGTTGGATCATCTACACTTTTGGTCCTCCTAATTGTCAATCATCCTGAGAGTCTGCATGTGCATGCAGACTCTCACATGTTTATCTGTAGCTAAGCCATCATTCATTCGTTCTGTCTCACAATTCTCACTGGATTGTTTTAAAATGGATGTGAGTTGCTAGAACAAAGGAGTCTTTGAGGTGTATGAGAGAAAGAGAAAAGGCTCAGAAGAGAGAAACAAGACCAGAGTGGTTTTAGAAGATTCTTTTCAATGATGGCTGTGATAGAAAATTGTATTATTAGTGCTGGGACATTTATAAAAGTTTAATTCTCTTACTCAGCTCTAAGACAGCTGTTCTGATTCTAAGGTACAAACAAGAACCAATTGTATGTAAACATCTCATCTTGACTTATGACAACTCTTGTGACTATCTGGTGTGACTTATGACAGATCCTATGACTGTCTTTCTCAGCATTATACAAAGTGTTCATTATTGTTATCTATCTTCTGATTGTCTCATGACTCATCCTGTTTGATTGTTGAGACTGAGTGTCCTTTCACTCAGCAGTTTTATATGTACAAGTTCTGTATAAAGTCATTTATCCTCTCAGAGCTAAGTAATGTAGTGGTCAGCAACAAATCCAATAGGGTGTGGTTAAATCAGTGTCTATATAGTTGTGACTCTGTGAACAACCAGAGTCCTCTGGGAAGGCTCTCGGTGCACGTAAAATAAACTATGTACGAATATAGCTGACACTTTGTTTTATACTCTGTTCTTGTTGTATCTCTGTTCCGTATTCTCCAAACCACAGACGGTCTCGGCAGAAGACCGCTTGTGCTGAGCCTGGTTCTGCTGGAGGTTTCTTCCTGTTAAAAGGGAGTTTTTCCTCTCCACCTTCGCTTCATGCTTGCTCAGTGTGAGGGATTGCTGAGAATTACACAATGCAATCTTCTGTGGTTCTCTAATTTCTACATTAAACATTGTATTGTAATAACTCTTCTTGTAAAGTGCCTTGAGATGACATCTGTTGTGAAACGTCGCTATATAAATAGACTGAATTGAATTAAATTATTCTCTCTTCCGAGGCCTCTCAGACACCTGATTTACACCACAATGACATGTGCTGACCACACCGGTTTTTTTCCCCACTGATTCCTCCGTTGCCAAGTTTCTACTCGTCAGGTAGAATAAAGTTTGGGGTTACTTTGTCAGGAGTTCCCACAGGTATTGATTTATTTTCTGTGATATGTGGAAATTTAGCGACGATTCCTTCAGCTGCGTTGTATCTGCTCCATATGCGCAGCTCTCAGTGAGACGATGGAGGGATTCTCCGCTGTAATGAAACGAATGTGTTGAATATCCAACTAACTTTACCACGGTAAGTTTGGCAGGTTATTTGGAGAAGTGCAGTTCAGATTCCACCCATCCATCTTCTTCTGCTTGTTCAGGGTCGTGGGGGCATCAGCTTAAGCAGAGAGACCCAAACTTCCCTCTCCCTGGCCAGCTCCAAGAATCCCCAGGCCAGCCGAGAAACATAGTCCCTCCAGCAAGTCCTTTGTCTTCCTCTGGGCTCCCTTCTGGTAGGACGTGTCTGGAACACCTCACCAGGGAGGTGTCCATCCTGACCAGATGGCCAAGCCACCTCAACTGGCCCCTCTCCATGTGGAGGAGCAGCGGCTCTACTCTGAACCCTCTTCGGATAACTGAGCTTCTCACCTTATCTCTAAGGGAGAACCCACCCGCCCTACGGAGGAAACTCGTTTCAGCCGCTTGTATTGAGATCTCTCTCTTTCAGTCACCACCCAAAGTTCGTGTTTGTGACCATAGATGAGGGTAGGAACGTAGATCTACCAATAAATCGAGAGCCTTGCCTTTTGGCTCAGCTCTCTCTTCACCATGACAGACCGCTACAGCGCATATAACTGCAGACGCCTTACCAATCTCCCGCTCCATTGTTTCCTCATTTGTGAACAAGACTACTGGTAGAATAAGTTATCTACATCAATATGGTAACTTTCATGGGAAGATTTGTTTTTGTGACTGTTTTTGTTTTTCTTCTCCAGGCAACCCAGGCCTGATTACTGCCACACCCTGACGTCGTTAGGTCCACTTTAGGTGGGCTTCAGTGGACCTACACCCCCCTATTAATATTTTTGGTAGATCATTTTTTTCAGTTAAAATGTTTTTGATTTTACAATTTGTGCAGAGGTTACACGCTCTACACAATAACAAGACCAGTGTAACTGGTACAGGAGTTTTAAAAAAAATCTTAAACAGAAATAATAATTAATTGTAATAAAGATACGGCTACACTGTCGCACACCGGAAGTGGTAGGAACGAACTTCCTTTATTTTCCGACATCCTGACAACAGCACTCAAGATTGATAAAACGAATCCTGCAGATGCTCAGCGCTACAATAAGTCTCTCAAGCATCCGATTAGGGTAAGAGAGCAATAATAGCACACTGTTAACATTTCATGATATAGTTCAGAGAGGAAAACGCTACCATGTCCAGTGTGACCGTGTGGGAGGTCCTGTCTGATAATGCTATGATAATGATGATGCCCCCTGGCTGTTTTGGAAAAATAAGTTGCTACTTATGAAGACTGGTAAACACGCATGATTACAACCCGGGTTGAAGCTGTTTGAATCTTACTCAGTCCCTTATTTTGCACCTTGCCATATCCATTTTTTGGGTTGGCATACACTTTATGAATTATGGCCCATTTCTAGGCTAGTTTTCAGCCATGCGGCACATTTTGCGACTGGTTTGTCTTCAAATATCGCCTTGGTTGTGCATGGACCCTCCCAGGCTGCATAGGTGGTTAAAAAACTGTTATTTATAAATATGACACCTATGTTTACAGCCTTCTTTCCTGCAAGAACCCAAAACAATACATTAAGTACATTCCAATGACCGGATTCAATCCACCGTCTCCCTGGTGAAAACTGAGCATGTTCACTATTCTGCCAAGGGGGCATCTTAGTTGCCAAGTACCCAAGGCACGATATTAATTGGACAGGATCCCCTACACTATCACACATGGTTTATGAATCTGTATGCACCGTTTAATAATCTGAGAGAACAGATTATGGATCCATGCGCACAGTTTAATAATCGCATGCGCATGGTTTATTAAACCGAGGATTTTTACCCCTCAAAATTATTTCTTTACCTGACCCCTACTGGGCTCCATAAATTGACAAAGTCTTTGCAGGATTTGCCAACAGCTTTCATTGTCAAGCTCCTGGGGCTAAGCCCCCCCTATCTCTCAATCCTAGTGATGTCCCTGCTGCCACACCTGTTCCCAGTCAAGAACTCACTTCAATCAGACCTGCCTGACAAAGAGAAGTAGACTGATGATCCTCTAAAGTAAGACATCATGCTGAGATCCAATGAAATTCAGGAACAAATGAGAGAAAAAGTCATTGAGCTCCATCAGTCTGGAATAGGTCCGAAGCCATTTCTATAGCTTAGGGTCTCGAGGGAACCACAGTTAGAGCCGTTATCCACTAATGAGTGATGACCCTTCATAGGAGCAGTCGATCAAATAAAATCATCCCAACAACTTCTCCAAAAGGTCACAAAATCTTATTTAAAAAAACAAATCTTTTTATGTATTGAATTTTTCCATTATTTCAGAAATAACAGCTTGTATTGTTAAAAAATGTGCTTTGATACAGAAGACCTGAGCTTTCATTCATTTATTTTCTTGCTTTTTCAGAAAAACAAATATTTTTATTCATATATATTTTATTGTTCTGGTTAATTCAGAAAAAACACATTTTTGCTTTCTTTCAAGCATTTTCGTTGGTTTAGGCACCAAACTGCAGAAGATGAGATAAACTTATTTCTTAATATTTCAAAATGTTTTATAATACTTTCATATGTTTCAGATATTTCTTATCATTAATAACTGTATCAAAATCCTAAATTAAATCTGCCAAAGAGGTTATAATTCTACAGAAGTTTATTTGTTAGGAACATATGGAACAATCAGATCTCTGATGTACGATGGAGCTGATTATTAAGGGCTTTATACGTAAGGAGGAGGGTCTTAAACTCTATTCCGGATTTAACAGGGAGCCAATGGAGAGAAGCCAAAACAGGAGACATGTGATCTCTCTTTTTAATATTCATCAGAACTCTTGCTGCAGCATTTTGGATCAACTGAAGGCTTTTAAATGGTAAAAAATGGTAAATGGACTGAACTTATATAGCGCTTTTCTAGTCTTACTGACCACTCAAAGCGCTTTACATTGAAGCCACATTCACCCATTCACACTCGCATTCATACACCGACACCCAACATGGCTCGGTAGGACAATGTAGAATTTGGGGGTTAAGTGCCTTGCCCAGGGGCTCATTGACATGTGACTGGAGGAAGCTGGAATCAAACCTACGACCCTCCGATTGCAAGCCAACTACTCTACCACTGAGCCACAGTCGCCCACAACTTAACAACTTAACTGCATCTTGTGGACTTCCTGATAATAAGGAATTACAGTAGTCCAACCTTGAAGTAACAAATGCATGGACTAGTTTCTCTGCATCACTCCTGGTCAGGATGTTTTTGATTTTAGCAATATTCCGGAGGTGAAAGGAAGAAATCTTAGAAACCTGTTTAATATGGGATATAAATGTCATGTCTTTTTTAAAAATTACACCAATGTTCTTTACATTATTACCAGAGGCCAAATTAATGCCATCCAGATGAAGTGATTGATTTAGCAGTTTCCTTTTTTAAGGTTCTGGTACAAAGACAACAACTTCTGTCTTGTCTGAATTTAAAAGCAGAACATTCAGAGTCATCCGGGTTTTTATGTCTTCTAGACATTACTGACTTGTGATCTACCTAGCTGATTGGTTTCATCAGGTTATATGGATAAATATAATTGTGTATAATCAGCATAGCTTTGGAAATTCATTCCATGTTGTCTAATTATTTTACCAATTGGAAGCATATATATAGTAAAGACAATCGGTCCAAGCACAGAACCCTGTGGAACCCAGTAACCCTTGAGTGTGAAGAAGATTTATCATTGGCATGAACAAACTGGAACAGTCACAAATCCATTATCTGAAGCCATTAGAATATCATTAGTAACTTTTACCAGTGCTGTTTCAGTGCTATGATCAGCTCTAAAACCGACTGAAATTCCTCAAAGAGGTTGTTGCTGTTTAGATGCTCACATACTTGATTAACAAGTATTTTCACAAGAATTTTGGATGAGAAAGGAAGGTTAGATATACGTCTGTAGTTAGCTAAATCATCTTGATCCTGGGAGGGTTTCCTAAGTAAAGGTTTAATTAAGGCAACCTTAAATTCCCAAGGCACATATCCATTTATTAAAGATAGATTCATCATGTCTAGAATAGGGCCAGTAACCAGAGGGAACACTTCCTTACATAATGTGGTTGGTATTGGGTCTAACATACAAGTTGAGTGTTTAGATGAATCTAATATTTGTGATAATTCAGAAAGTTCAACAGAATCAAAATGGTAAATATCTCTCTGATACTGCCTCATTTACTGAAAGAGATTTTATCATGTTTGGGAAAATGCCAATGATTTTATTTTGTAATAGAATTTATTTCATTTATGAAGAATCACATAAAGTCATCACTACTGAGAGAAGGGGGAATAGTTGGCTCAACAGAGCTATGACTCTGTGTAAGTTTGGCAACTGTACTAAAAAGAAACCTAGGATTATTTTTTTTACCTCTATTAATGACGAGAAATATGCTGTTCTAGCTTGTTGAAGTGCGTTTTTATAAAGTAGTAGACTATTTTTCCAAGTTAGAAAGGATCATTTAAGTGTTTAGAGCGCCATTTTCTCTCCAGTTTCCTAGTATTCTGCTTTAAAGTATGCTACTCTGTACTAAATCAGGGAGCCAAACTCCTATGGCTGATTACCTTCTTTTTTTAAGGGGGCTACACTGTCTAGTGCCAAATGCAGTGAGGAAGTAATACTTTGAACCAGACTGTCAATTTCTGAAGGGTTAGTGTTGGAATTACTGCCGTCCACTGTTGTATTCTGAGACGGATAGGGAGCAAGAATGGAACAGATTCTTTAAAACTTGTTACAGCACTGTCTGATAGAGTTCTACTGTAATAACATTTTCTTTCATATTTTGGAACATTGGGTAAAGTAAATTCAAAGGTTATCAAAAAATGGTCAGATAGCACTGGGTTATGTGGGAGGACTATTAGTTCATCACACTCAATGCCATATGTCAGTAAAATGTCTAAAGTGTGTTGACCAGACTTTGTGGGTCCCTTCCCTTTGTCAGTAAAGCCAACTGAGTCTAAGATAATATTAAAGGCTATCACTTTCAACATCCATGTGAATATTGAAATCACCTATTATTATTACCTGATCAGTGTTTAAAACTAAATCAAATAAAAAAATCTTAGATCTGGTCCAACAATTGAGAGTAAGGGTGGACGATACAAAACCACAAACAAAAGTAGTTTTAATGTTTTGTAGTTTGGATGAGGAAAACTAAGGCTTAGATGTTCAAAAGAGCTGTAGTTAATAATTGGTCTAGGGCAAATTTGCTAATCTGAATGAATGATGGTTGCAACTCCTCCTCCTCGTCCAGTACACCTAGGAATGTGAAAATTTTGAAAATTGGTAAGAGTTGACTCATTTATAATTACAAAATCCTGCTGCTGCAACCAGGTTTCTCAATGTTGATCTTTTCCGGGCACTTGTCAGGGGTTTACCTTTTGAAGTTTTATGTGGAGTTCCTGTTGGTGTCAGAGTTGTCCTGGGTCTCTTCTGTGTATTTGTTCAATCCATTGCACCGCTTGCGAGTGTAGGAACATGAACGCGCATACGTCACATCCACAGACAGAGCGAGCGAAAAATTCGACCCGACAGAAAAAAGGAAAAATTTGATTCAGGATAATAGGTGCACCCACGGTGAGCGGACAAGGTGTCAGTATGCTCATCAAAAGATGTTTGAGTCAGAAACGGTCAAAGCAAAAGGTTAATGATACGTTTAATTTTGGGGAAAAGTTTCATATAGCCTCTTAAAGGATTAGATGTTCAAAAGAGCTGTAGTTACAATTGGTCTAGGGCAAATTTGTAAATCTGAATGAAAGATGGTTGCAACTCCTCCTCGCCCAGTACTTCTAGGGATGTGAAAATTTTGATAATTTGAAGGAGTTGACTCATTTATAATTACAAAATCCTCCTGCTGCAACCAGGTTTCTGATAAGCAAAATAGATCAATTTTATGATCACATATCAAGTCATTTACTAATAAAGTATTTGAGGAGAGGGATCTTGTTTAGTAAACCACATCCATCCAAAGTGGGATGGATGCCGTCTCTCTGGATCAGACCAGATTTCCCCCAAAAAGTTTTCCAATTATCAATGTAGCCCTTGTTGTTTGCTGGACACCACTCAGACAACCATCGATGAAATGATAGCATGCGGCTAAACGTGTTGTCACTAGTTCAATTTGGCAGGGGACCAGAAAAGATTCCACAGTCCGACATCTTTTTAGCAAACTTACACACCGAAGGAACACAAATTTTACTGACCTCCGATTGGTGTAACCGGGTGTCATTACCGCCAGCATGAATAACAATCTCACTGTATTTACGCTTATCCTTAGCCAGCAGTTTCAGGTGGGATTTTATGTTGCCTGTTCTGGCCCCTGGAAAACATTTGACTATGGTCAATGGGGTCTCTAATGCCACGTTTCGGACTATGGAGCTGCCAATTACCAGAGTCTGTATCTCAGTGGTTGCATCACTGAGTGAGGAAAATCTGTTAGAAATCAGACATGTTGGTGGTGTCTTTTGGGCTAGGAACTATGCTTTCTACCTACCGTCACCCAGTGTGCCTGAGATCCCAGCTTACTGGGTTCTGTTGGAGGACCGCTAGGTGGTTCTATCCTTGTTGACTCCGCGCTGGCTAATGGGCTTCGACTATTTACTGGATTCTCAACAGCGCTGAGCCGGGCTTCTAACTCTGAAACCCTAGCCTCCAAAGCTATGAAAATGCTACATTTATTACAATTATCATTATCACTAAAGGAGGCGGGGGAGTAACTAAACATCTGACACAGAGAACAGGATCGAGCAGCCACAGAGGGAGAAAGAGACGGAAGACAAGTAGCCATAGCTGCTACGAAACTAAGCTAACAAGCTAGCGAGATCTTAGCACACCAAGAACAACCGTGTGAAACACGACGGGTTCCCAAAATGTAAAGTACACTGACTGGAAATAAGTGTAGTAGTGTGCTTGTGTGTTAAAATAACTTGGAAAGACCTCAACAAAGAGAAAAAACATATGAATGGAAGAGAATCTGAGCACCAAACAGCAAGCAGCTCCAAGGAGCTCAGCAGTGACAACAGGAAGTGATGCAGCAAATGTCGAAATACTCACAGACAAGCGCTTCAATAATGATATGTGGAAATTTACATACTAAGTCCACATACATAAAATGAATAAGAATAAAAGGCAAGTGAAAACACAGACAGTAAGCCATGGAGTAATATATTATAAAATGGATAAATAAAAATAACTGTGTTGACAAAATAAGTCAAAGTTGTTGACAGAGTTGGATGCAATATTCATGAAATGTCAGAAATGGGCCAAGGAAAGAGTGATTACATTTTGGGGATGATCAGGTATTATGGAGGAATCTGAACTGTACTGTATGATTGAGTTTTATTTTAGGCTGGGAATGAGCTCCAAATGCATTTTGAAAAAACCTGGCAATGCAAGGAATCATTAGTATGGAGAGACATTTAAACAGGATATTGAGAGCCAAGTTGCTTTAAGGCAAAACCTGGACGCCAGGATAGATTTTATTGTCAACCAACTGTAAGGGCCTGGGAAGGATGACGGTTAGTGGTGGATGTTGTGTGCAAACAACATTATATTGCTATCAGAAAAATCAGAATCCTCATCTCTTTACATGACCCAGTCGGTTCCCAGGATTGCCAGACCAGATGTCTCAGAAGGAGGCAATGTTTTGCTCAGAGGCCTAAGTTTGTGTGGCACATAGACTCTTATTATAAATTGAAGCAATATGGGATATGTATTAATGAATGCATCAACGGTTTCAACATAGGGCCGCACACACTAACAGCGACCCAAAGGTCATCAGAGGTTACTTTGTGGAACCAGTGGAGCGTCGTGGGGGTTTCCCCAGGCTCGTATGAACTGACATGGGCACTGAGAATGTGTTGGTCAGAGACCTCCAGCGTTATTTACAGAGAAATGACGGGAATGATAGAGCAGGAGACAGAAGCGACGTCAAAGGAGCAAGTGCCGCAAACCAGAGAATTGAGAGCTGGTGGGGAGTGATGAGAGAAGAAGGGGTGAACCATGGACCACACTTCTAACAGAAGGACGAAGGATTATTTGCTGGGGATTTCATTGACAAAGCTCTGTCACAGTTCTGCTTCATGCCAATCACTCAGGTAAATAGCCAATATCATGATAACTAGTGTTGGTAATTAATTACATTAAATTACACTGTTTTATCAGTATGGGTAACCAAATTACCGTTTCCTTTACTATACAAGATAGGGAGGTAAACACAGAACACAAGTAAAACATCCCAGTCCTCCACCTCTGTTGGACGGCAGAGAAGTGGGAAAACAAAATAAACAAAAACCACCAATAGAACCGAACAACGTTAACCAAACGGATCTAGTAAGATTAACTAAAAATTACACATTCTCTACACACAAAAATGGATAAATGAACACAACACTAATGTTTCTGGTAAGCTCCTGGAAACAACGAACTAATGACGATAATCTCAGCTCAAGATATGTCCGTACTCACCAATGTCCCCACACCTATGTGTGGTACGGTTTCTCCATGCAAGTGATTGATAGCTGGTGTGAGGAACCGTCAATCCGTCCTACAGGAATCGACACAGACATGAACGAGGCAGGAAACGCATGCGTCCAGAGTACCACAGAGCGCAGGAGCCACAGGCGGACCAGCGCAGGGCCGATCACCCACCAAGAGAGGAACAGATGGAAGTCCCAGGGGAACACCCACCAGCCGCAATGCTGGGGCCTGGGAGATCACAGCGATGAGCCCAAGGGCTACGCCCGGGCGGGCCTGGAACAGGAACCGAAGGCCACAGGGACCAGGGGCACCCCGCCCCCCAGCAGGGCCCCAACCCGGGATCAACCGACAGGGGTTCCCCGCTGCCGCCACAAGGCAGGAGGGACCCGCAGCCGGCCGACGGACGACACACACCACCGCCACTCCAGACCAATCCCCACCGCCAACAACCCAGACCCCCCCACACCCACACCAGCCAGGGAGCCACAGTAAAAGCCGCAGCAGATTTACACCCTCCACACGCCGTGCCCCGCCAGCACCTGGACACCCATATCTACAAGCCCCCGGGTCCAGATCCCGCCCCACACAGAGCGCTGAGACTGGGGGCCCAGCCAATGCCGGACATTCCCCCCAAATGAACCGACCAGGCCGCAGAACCTACAGAACCGGCAGGAGGCCCAAGCGCCAGGCAGGGTCCCCACCAAACGGCACCAACCCTGGTGCACCCTGGTGCAACCCTGGCACCCCCATAAGAGGTGCCCCAGTCAATCCAAGGAGGACATTGGCCTGAAATAGCGGCCAGGGGCATCAGTCACCGACAGGGAGTGACGGAGGGGAAAAAGATGCACCAGGCCAGAGAGCAGCCAAACACCCAACCTAACAAGTAGACAGAGACATACAGAGACAATCATACGTACCCTCCCTCTCATGCGCACACATTCTCACCAACACAGGACACCCGAAAAAGGACGCTGTACACTCAGTCATACGCCCCATACATACTCCATACTCCCAAGCTCAGGGACAGATGCCCCTATAGAGCAATCTACCCCTGCACCTGGGAAACAAACCCCTTGCCCACCAAGATGGGGACAAGCAGACTGGCAAGGCCCCCACCCTTGCAAGAGTAGCCCACCAGCCCAGGTCCCCGACCAGACGGCCTGATATTAGTACCATCCGGGCTCCAACACCTGATGGTCCAACGGACAGGGGTTTGGGAAGACCCCTAGCCTCTCTCCCCCCGCTCGATTGTGGTGTTGTTGCATTTTGTTCTAATATGCAGTTAAAAAAGAGGGTTAGGACATGGGAATGCTGCTGGGCACCCCTTTCTCCAAACCCGGGCCCTCAGTGTCTGGATGCAGTTTACCCTCTAGGCGCCAAAGTCGCAATATTGCGACAAGCAACATTGCTTACTTTAACAAGCCACCTGTTCTTTAAAAAAACAACAAAAACTGAAACATATAGATGTAGAAAATGCATATATAGAAAAATCTAAATAAAAAAATAACATCATTGATGAAATAAAAGTTTTAAACAATGTAAAAAAAGAAAAAATTTGTAAAAGTCACGCAATCAAATAGTGCCAACGCCTGATTATGTCATAATATGCAAATTATATGTGTGATTTTGCTCCTATCACAAACTTTGGATCATACTGAAGATTTTTCTAATTTACAGTGTACCTTTATCTATAACCATATTAAAGCTACAACATTTTGAACTAGTGATATCAAAATGGAATATTTTATACAAAATACCCCGGTGCCTAGAGGGTAAAGCGGTGGGCACCGGCACCACCGGCGAGGTCCCCTATAAGGGGTCTCGCCTCCAGCACCGAGGACATGTGATGTGCATTTACATGTGCGTGTGTCATGTAAATGTAAGTAATCTAAGTTGTACAGTAAAATTGGGACCCACCGGGTAGCGAAGACGGAAGCTCCATCCCGCACCCCAGTGATGTGCCCAAGGCCCTTGTGAATGGTAGAATGAAGGAGCAGGTGGACAGAGGCATTGAGGGAGGGTGAGGAAATGACTGGGGTGACAATATGCCATCCCCAGGGAGCCACCTCGCCTGCTGACCCCTATAGGTACCTCCATTGTGCACGATCCACCAGGGGTGGGAGGCCCCAGCAAGTCAAGTCGGGGCCCACAGCAGCGGCACCACCAAACCCCATGGGGGCCCAGGCCATCACCCCGCCCCCATCCCAGGGGAAGACCTAATACCATCCCAACATTCATACTACTAACTGACTACTTACTGAGGCTGAGTTTAGCCCACCCTCCCCCCGTCCAAGTGCACCCCGGTTAGGGAGAGCATCTGTGCTAGATGGTAAATGCCTCCCCGCCAACAAGAGAGGCCCCAAGCACCGCCAGCATACCAAGGGCCCCCGCGCTGAGGCAGGAATCCAGCGCACCACCAACTCGGATACCCCGGACATGCCACACCGGGCTCTTGAGCAGAGCGAAGCCCCAGTGGGCCGACCTCCCAGGCCGACACCCACCAGCCTTCCTACTACCGCCCGATGGCCGGGAGGCAACCGAAACCAGCAACTCCCTCCACCAGCCCACACCCCACCACCCAGCCAGCCCACAACGGAGGCTGACCGGTCAAAGGGCCCGACCCCAGCACCCCGCAGAGAGCTTGGACCAAGACCCAGGAGCTATGTCCAGTGTCAATATGGCTGACCGGGCCCAGAGACGCCGCCGACCCGCCGCGGCCACCTGCCGACACCCTGACGCGCAGGCACGGCAAGGGGCCATCGGGGAGCCAGTGACAAGAACCAGCTCAGGGAGATGGAAAAGGCAGCAGCGCCTGCCGACCACCGGCCGGGACCACAGTACGGGGGGCGCGGCGCCCCAGAGCCCCAGGCCCAGCCCAGACCCACCCCAGAGCAACACAGCACCAGGCCAGTAACCCGTGTCCGCCAGCGCAACCCCCCTAAAGCGCCGCATGCAGCCACTAGGAGTCACCGCCCAAAGCCCCCAAAGTCCCACCCCAGGTGAGAGCCATGGCCCCCACTGCCCCAACCGCAAGCGGACCCACCCCAGAGGACACCTCGCAGACGCCCCCAACCATTAAACTCCATATCAGCAACCGCGTTCCACAGAACAAAGTCAAGGGCCCCACCCCACTAGATGAAGGAGCTGATCAAGGGAGACCAGAAAGATTGATTAGATGTGGATGCAGAAGCCATTTCTAGACCAATGTAATCCAGAAGGAGATATTGATTAATATTCAGAGTATTTTTATTTTTTCAGTTCAAGAGGATATTTTTCTTTGCGATGCATTAGGCAATGTCAACTAATTGCATAGACTTTGTATCCTTGGTAACTTCATCTAAATTTCCCAGCAAGCATACTGTGGGAGAATGTGTGATATTACATTTTAGACACTTTGATAGGTCTTCATATATCTGGTACCAATATTTCTTCACCGGTGGGCAGAACCAAAGAGTATGAATACTGTCTGGTAGATTGCTTGTACATTGTAAACAGGTATTAGACGGCGTAAAACCCATCTTGAACATCCGTTGGCCTGTATAATGTACTCTATGAAGGATTTTATATTGTATTAATCATAGATTAGGAATTTTAAGAAATGTAAAGGTTCTTAAAGAAATCTGAGACCAGAGGTTTTGGTCAAATGAGATGGACATGTCCATCTCCCAGTTTGAAATAGGAAGGGCTGTTGATTCATCTATTCTATTTAATGCTTTGTATATTTTAGATAGCAGGTTGGGAGGGTTAAAATGAAAAGAGTCAAACTTTTTCTGGAATTTGTAATTGAACCGTATTGAGCGTAAATTATTTTTTTATAATTGATTTAATTTGTTGATATTCTAAGAATTTACTCTTGTTAATTCTGTATTGTGTAACCAGTGTATTAAAAAGGATAAAGTCTGTTCCATCAAATATATGCTCCAGGTATTCAATTCCTTTACAACTCCAGTTTGGAAAATTGATCATGCATTTTCTTTGTAAGATGTCCGGGTTGTTCCAGATGGGTGTACGTCTGCATGGGACTAGTAAGGTCTCTGTCATTTTAAGAAACTCCCACCAAGCTGTCAGAGAGAAGCTGATACTGATAGTTTTAAAACATTAATTTTGTTTTATATTTAAACTAATAAATGGGAGATCTGAAAGTTTTATCTTATTGCATTGTGTCTGCTCAACATCTATCCAGGACTCATCGAGATAACTGTTTTAACCATCTTGATATGCATTGGAGCCTGTTGGCTAAGAAATGATGACAGAAGTTTGGTAGGTCTAGACCTCCTTTATCTTTTGACTTCTGTAGTGTTTTCAAGCTAATACATAGGGGTTTATCTTTCCAAATAAATTTAGAAACAGAACAGTCCACAGATCTAAACCAATCAGGTGATGGTTTGCTTAGGATCATTGAGAATAAATAATTGATTTTAGGCAACACCATCATTTTTATTGTAGCTACTCTTCCAATAAGTGATATGGGAAGGAATTTCCATCTAGCTGTTACCTTTACCGAACAGTAAATGCAATGTAATCCAAACGTTGTGGAAGGAGGTCAACTGCGCTCTGCATGTGCATAATGGAGGCTGAAGCATCAACAAAGCCAACGTTTCGAAATCAGGGAACACTTCGCCAATTGAACTGATCAGAAGTAAGTAAGACTGAAATGTTTTTTCTGATTGGAGGACATTATCCTTGTCTGCACATCATTCTGCATCAGTAGTTATGCTGCAGCTACCTATCTGTTACTGCCAGTCTGTCAGCCCTCTATCATATCATGTCACCGTGATGCATTTGGTACATTCAGGTCTGAGATGATATTGGATGCGCTCATGTGATTTTAAAAATATTGATTTTGTCACCTATACTTTGCGCATAAAGTTGAAAAGCTTTGCGCATTTGCACCAAGATTAGTATTCACAATCCCTTTGGTGCAGAACATGGGCATTTTTCAACTTTGAGCACTTTGAGTTTAGGGAACTGAATTAATCAAAAAAGATTCCCATGAGAACACCAGAGTATCATCTCACACCTGGACACCTATTCAATGCATTTCAAATCGGGAGCTCATAGCACCGTGCAGAGTTACCGAGGCTTTTGGGCACGTCATGCGCCCGGACAAAGACAGGTGCATCTTATCTACTGGGATGTGGATTCTTTGTTCAGATTTTTCTGTATAGCAACTTTATCTACAGTAATGCAAACCATTACTTTCCCTACAACATAGTTACTTTCAATATAGAGTAATTCACTTACTTTTACATTTTTTTAAAGATGTTCCTAACACTGATGTTTACAACAAATCCAGAAACCAGAAACTTAAAATCACCTTAATGTAATCTTACAGTAAGCCATTGTGAAATTGTTTATTCCAGCAGTGACAAACAGACTAGATCATTTTAAGCCATTTTTAAGATATAGTTTTGTTTGAGTTGGGAGTCACAGGTAGTCCTGTTTTAAGTTTTGTTTCTTTTGGGTTAATTTTGTTGAGGTTATTTCGTTAATTTTGGTCAAATGCATAGATCCCACAGCTCACTGGTTTGCCTGGCATGTTTCTTTCTTTTCTTTATTTTTTCAATCACTCCTTCTTCCTTTGGTTTTCATTAAACTGCATTCAAACATTGCTGATTTTCAATTAATTTAAGTACAGTTATTTTAGGCCCTAAGGACATCTTAAAAATGCATTGTATTCCAGCTCTGACCTAATTCTTGTTTCTTCATCAGAAGCTATTGTATTGTAATAACTCTTCTTGTAAAGTGCCTTGAGATGACATCTGTTGTGAAACGGCGCTATATAAATAAACTGAATTGAATTGAATTGAAAAGACATCCAGAGTGTTTGGAATGCTCACTGTATAAGGCCGTCAAAGAATACCAACGTGCCCTGTGGGATACCTGATGTTATGCCCATAGCCCCTCACCTTTGGGGTGCAGAAGATTGTCTTGTTCCACTGACGAGAAGAAGATTTGAAGATTTGACCTTGTGTAAAAATAGCTGCACTTTTGTTAGTTCAGGCACATGTGATGTGCAAGTGTTTTATTTGTGCACAATAATAATGGAGGACTCAAGCTTGTAATTCCCATCTACCATGTCCCAGGCCCTTGAGTTATATTTTCATCTCAGGGATAAGGTTCGTTCACAGTTATTCGAGGCTATTTAAATGGACACAAACATACATATGTAGTAAATTTTGTACTTTAGTACTTATTCCTATAGGGCGATGTACTTTTTTATTATTAAGTAATTATTTTTCTCCACTGTGTGTGGTTACCTTGTCTTTGTACAATAATTATCAGAAAATACTGTATAACAGTTTTAATTTGATCAATTTCACTAAGTGAACTCATTATGATGTGTTGCTTGCTCTTGGTGGCTACAAAATGGTGAAGTATTAATCTAAAATATTATACAGGATAGAAAAAAATAAATCCTTTTGGGATTGAGTTAAGCTTATCACACTATAAAAGCATCAAAAGTTTGTTCATAATAGATTTTGGTAGCAAACAATGTGTTCATTTCTAACAAAAACAAGAGCACCTTGGATAACGACCATATAGGCTGGCAATATATGTAATGTTATGATCAAATAGAGAAGAAGACCAAGTAGGCTAAAGTGTATTATAATAGTTGTGTCACCAATGCTCCAAATGTTTATTGAGCCTATAGTTTAGTTTAGTTTGATAAAGAACTGTTTCTTTTCTTACAAAGCACATATATGACACTGTAGAATGAGGAGTAAAATAACACATGTGGGGTCCCCCAGGGCTCCATCCTGGGACCCCTCCTGTTCAATATTTATATACTCCCACTAACCAAGATTATAGCAGCCAATCAGATAAGTTACCATAACTATGCAGACGACACACAGCTATACATTACATTGGCTACATGTGACTTTGATTCTATCCAGACCTTAAATGAATGTATTGAACAAATCAACGACTGGATGTCTTGTAACTTTCTCCAGCTAAACAGAAACAAAACAGAAGTAATTATTTTTGGACCTAAGGAGGAACGATCCAGAGTCAGCACACAGCTTCAGCTAATACAACTAAAAAATGACTCATCAGGCCCGTAATCTAGGTGTTATAAAGGACTCGGACCTGAACCTCCAGGGTCACATTAAGGCAATAACAAGGTCAGCTTTCTATCACCTGAGGAACATTTCTAGGATCAAAGGACTGATGTCACAGAAGGACCTTGAAAAACTGATCCATGCGTTTATCTTTAGCCGGATTGATTACTGCAACAGCGTCCTCACAGGTCTACCTAAAAAAGCAATCAGACAACTACAGCTGATCCAGAACGCTGCTGTCCATGTTCTCACTAGAACTAGGAAAGTAGAACACATCACCCCAGTTCTTAAATCCTTGCACTGGCTCCCTGTAGCTCAGAGAATAGACTTTAAAATACTCCTACTAGTTTATAAATCACTGAACGGTTTAGCACCAAAGTATGTTAGAGATCTGCTGTCACTATACCAACCCAGCAGTCTACTCAGGTCCTCCAACTCAAGCTTACTTAACATTCCTAAAATTATAACTAAACAAGGAGAGGCAGCTTTCAGCTTCTATGCTCCACAAATCTGCAACAAACTTCCAGAAGAATGCAAAAATGCTGAATCGTTAGGCTCTTTTAAATCAAAGATTAAAACTCTACTATTCAGAGCTGCTTCTGAGCCCTAAATTTCGCTTTCTGAACACTATTTGATTCTCGTGGTTTAAGTTTTATTCTTATTTTTTATTTCCTTTCTAACCTATTGTGTTTTATCTGTTTTTATTCTATATTGCATACATTTCTGTTTTATCTGTTTTTAATCTATATTGCATAAATTTGTTACTTACATCATATTTTCTTATTTATTGATTGTGTCTATTTGTTAAACTTATATGTTTCTGTTATTCTCTAATCATGCTTCTGGGGGCACTGTTGCTCAGTAGGTAGAGTAGTTCTCTTGCAATCGGAGGGTTGTAGGTTCAATTCGAGCTTCCTCCAGTCACATGTCGTTGTGCCCCTGGGTAAGGCACTTAACCCCAAATTGCCTACCGATGATTGTATCGGTGTATGAATGTGTGTGCGAATGGGTGAATGTGGTAAACATAAAGCGCTTTGAGTGGTTAACGTGACTAGAAAAGCGCTATATAAGTTCAGTCCATTTACCATTTAACCATGTATTTGGTATCATTATCACTGAATCATGCAAAGCACCTTGAATTGTCTTGTGTTGAAACGTTGCTATATAAATAAAATTACCATGCCTTTCGGCGGTGTCATTAGACATGTTTAAAGATGTATAGAATGTAACAGAGAGGACAATATTTTGTACAAAAGAGAATGGTTTACTGGTCTCTTTCAAAATACACCATACTCAAAACAGTTTGTATTTTGCAAATAATAACAGGATAAAATAACGGTTATTTACAATCCTGTAAATAACCTGTAAATATACAAAATAATGTTAGATAAACCTCTTTACAGTGTAATCAACCTCTGTAATTGACAACTTTTTTCTAAACCCATTAGGAACATGAAAAGGCTCACATTCTTGTTTCTAATAGGGTTTCTCCAAACATCTGAAATACTTTAATATAGAACATGCTTAATCAGTTGGATTTTGGTATTTGTAATGGTGCTGTACTTAAGTTTGTAAATACAGTAGACAGCACTCAGCAGTCTTCCAGTTTGTAGAACTGTTACTATATGCTGTATTTGAAACATTTTTGCTCTTCCTGTAGTAAAAAAAAGTATTACAATGTTAAAAGTAGTAATTTAAACTAAGAAAGCACGTATCAAGCAGTTGAAAAAACACCGGGCTACACTGTTAAGAGAACTAAACCACCCAGGCTAGTGAAGATTCACATTCATTCCTTCATATTACTGTTACCTACACCGGTGTTTCCTAACATTGGTCCCCAAGGCACACTGCTCTACATGTTTTAGAGTTTCTCCTACTTTAGCACACCTGATTTCAATTGATGGACCATTAACAGGCTTTTGCTGAAGTGCAGTCATCGGAATCAGGTGTGTCAAAGGTGGGAAAAACCTAAAACATGTTTCCCAGCCCTGGTCCTCAAGGCATACTGCCTTGAGGACCAGGGCTGGGAAACACTGACGTACACCACATCCATCACCCACACTGAGCTTGTGAGAATGCTGTTAAATTCACTGCGAAAGTCTGGATAGCTGTGATAACCAATGGGCAGCTTTAGTACACATCCACATGTGTGGGATTGTCGTCTGCGGAGGAAATGTGTAGTTTCTATGGCTTTATCCAACAGATTGGATCATGTACAGAACCGCAGGAAAAGCTGAAGACAATTGAAATCAATTTCCCCAATGTACCTTTTCAGGTAACGAGAAACTGTTGACTGGGCAGCTGCCATCTCCACTGAGAATATTAGAAGCTTCTTCACTGTTTTTAGACTTGTTTTTTTTTTATGCAGAGAAATGATGCAGTCCTTCTGGTGGTAGTAAACCAGCTACAGAACCCACAACGGGACACCAGCACTTGATTACAAAATGTGGGGCCTGAATGAATACTTTGTGTCCTATCTGTGCCAAAACAGGGAGCAGTGTGTCCTTGGTAGGGACCTGCTTGCACTCATGGGCATCGAGTACTTCCAGAAATTCATCTGTATCCACTGAATTAAATTCATCCAAAGCCTTCAGGAGAACAGATCACTCTTCCTGTGAGATGTTCAACAGAAAGGAATCCTTTAAACTACTGGTTGTTGAGTCGTACAATATCTCCTCCAGAAAGGGTATTGCAAGCTTCACTGGGAAGTAACCAGCTGGTTTCCACCATACAACAAACACTCTATGCCGGATAATTGGGACTTTCACCTCATCTCCCAAGGTGGAGCTGTCATAGAAATTCATCCAAAATTATGTCAGGCAGTCCCACAAAACACCACTTCCTTCCCCCTGTTCAAGCTCTCCATTTGGTAAAAACATTTTGATATTGACCTCAGATTAAATAATGTTTGGATCCTTAAAGGCACTGATCAAATCACTAAGACAATGACCTCTTCTAACAGTCAGTATTACGGGACAAGATCGTGGTTCAAGGGGTGCATGGGCAGGAATATTTACCTGTCCTGTCAGCCCCGGTGAGAGAGACAATGTGTGATGACGTAGATCAGACTCTTTTTCTGTAAACAGTGTTTCAGGGTTCAGTTCAACCACACTAATATCCACCCTGTCATCCCCACTAATAATAACAACTACATCAGAATCTTCACTTTCACCTACATTTGGCAGACCATCCCATGGTAATGTGTCATTCAGTTTTAAACATCCACTTATGGAAGCCCCATCATTAATTCCATAGTGGTTTGATGGTTCTGAATTTCTGTTTACCACCAACAGATCATCAGCGGCTTGATTACGTTCATTGTCAGTGAGATCTACCGCAGAGGGCTGGGTTATTGCATGAACAACCGCTACGTCTTGCGGTTGCTGTAGGGTTTTCTTTTTGGTATGTAGAAGCCAAAATTTGGGCCTGCGTGGCACGTGTAATCAACACGTGCATCAATTCTCAGAAGCTGACAAGATGTACGTGGCACTTCCACGAAAGACTTGTCATTAAGCGATTCTAGGAAATGTTTTGTTCCCAGCTTTTCTGGCCTCTTCAGAACCAGACAAATAGGCGCCTGAAGGCGCCACTTGGCTTATCCTGAAGATAAGCCAAGTGGTTGCGCTGGCCAAGAACACCAGATGTTTCCCGTAAGTGACGCAGTGAGTAAGTATAAAAGATAGAGCTCCTGTTAGAGGAGGAGAGAGGGTTTTAGTTGGTCTGGCTGGGATCTCAGGGTGGACGTCTGCTCAGAGATAAGGTATGTCAATTGTTAACAGACAATGGATACAGAATGTTAGATATCGAGGTCAATGACCTATGTAGCATTGTATTGAGAACCAAAGATCCAATAAAACCCGGCTGAAGCTACTTTCTAGAACAGAAGCTGTGTTCCTGAGTCTTCATTATAGCTATATATCTATATCTATGTTTTGCATGTAATGAAAACCAACAACATTTGGCGAGCTTAGCCAAGGTCTGACGGCAGCCGAACGCACCCCGGCTTCAGGGGAGAAAGGCCGGCCAAAATAGATCCTTCTAAAGGTAAAATAATTTTACATTTTCTCCTCTGGTGTCAGAGTTTGTCTGGATGCTAAAGTCAGAAGAAGTTCCTAGGCATTATCAGCTTCTCATCTGGAAATACGCTGCAGCCAATATCTCCCGGGAGATAGAGCTGTCTAAAATTTGCTTATAAGTGTTAAAAAGGAAAAAAAAGAACCCTGAGCAGATACGAGACCCAAAATTGGACTTAGAGACAGCTGTAAAGAGAAAAAGAAGAGACAAAGAAGAGATAAAAGAGACAATATAAGAAAAACAGAGTAAATGAAAATAGAGGTAAAAGAAACTGTGCCTTAGTTTTAAGAAAGAACAAAAAAAATAGTATAAATGAGAAAATAATAAATAAATAAAAAGTTCTGCTTTAAGAACTTTTGGAAAAAAAAAAAGGAAAAAAACCCTTAGAGTAACACAAAAAAAACCTCTTGAGAAGTATTTGTGAAAAAGAATACTCTGTGTGAAACTGTGTTAAAGAAAATAGCGCTAAGAGTTAAGAGTTAAAGAGTAAAGAGTTAAATTGAAGCTTCATAAAGAGAAAATAGCAGTAGTGTGCTATTGTGAGTTAAGAATTAAGACAGTCGACTGTAAAAAGGTAAAAAGAGTAGTAATGATAATAATCAATGATAATAATTACTACTATAAAGTGCACATATAAAAAAAATAAAAAAAAATAAATTAATTTGGATTGGATTTAAAACCCTGCAGGTTTAAAAATTTAGGACATTAAAGTACAACAATCAAACAAATAAAAAACAACAGACCAAACTGGGAGAATAGGGAAAGTTTATTTCAAAGTAAATAGACACGGACATTGACGTGACCTTTGACAAATGCATGGTTTGACAGATCTGCTATAATAATGATTTTGTGTGTATAACTGCCGCTGCACACTGCTTGCAAAAAAAAAATGCTCTGAATGACATTGCATGCTGTTGATTCAATTGCTTATAAATTGCATATAAATCAATGACAAGTTTTGTGCTGTGTGCCGATTGCTATGTTCACTGTTATATTTTACACTTTTAGTTCAATTTCGATGTGTTGAGGTTGCTTTGAATATTCTTGCTGAAGGAGGCTACTTAGAATACGTTGTTGTGCTGAAGAAGATTGATAATGTTGTAATTAGCACTGTGCTGAGAATTCAGAGTGGATTATGCTTTACGAGTTGCACAAACTGTGGAGCTGATTGTCTTTTTTCCTCTCTCAGCGGAAGCGTGCTGGGCCCATAACCCAGAGGTCGATGGTTCACATTTGGCGAGAAGCTTTAAACATCTGTAAAACAGCAAACAGTTAAAACACTAATATTTATGTAAAGCTTTAGTTTAAGTACAAAAGCTTGTGTTTTTAGAAAGTAACAGAGCTCTGTTGGGTTGTTGTTGAAAATCTGGTTTGATTTTTTCTTTTTTCAACTCTCTGGCTTGCAAGAGAAGAAAGGCATTTCCTGTTATTGAAGGCGCACTCAAACGCACACACACACACACACACACACACACACTCACACACACACACACACACAGTTTTGCGCAACCCTCTGCAGACGTCAAAGGAAATATACAAGCCAGAAAACCGTTTGATCTCTGTTTTAAAACAAAAGTGAACAGCTTAAATCGATGTTATAAGTGTTAAAACTATCGCACCAACAAGCTTATAACTAGGATTGTCATATACACACAGACACATACGCATTAAAACCAACCCAACTAAGTACAGATAAAGATAATTCATGACTTACCGGAGAGGGCTGTATTGCTCGGTTTGCAGGCTATAAGTTGAATTGCTGGGGTAGCAAGTAAGAGAAAGCTCGAATCTGTTCTTGATCTATTCAACTCTTCTCCTCCTCCACTGCATAATTCTGCCTGAAGACCCTCCTAGGGACCAGCCCTCCAAATTTACCCTTGGTCAAAAAAGTTAGCAGCAAGCACAGCTGTGAACTGATCAGTGTGGTGTGCTCATGAAATTGAAATAAACTATATTTTAAACAATGCTTTGCCTATTAAGCTTACTCCTATTAATGAAACATAAAATAGACAACATCATTTGAGCTTTGAGAGTATATTGTTAAAAACTAATTGATTATTTACACAGTTGCTTCACCCATACTGAGATAACAATAAGGGAAAATCCTTTCCTGACTTTTTGTGCTATAGTTGAATTGTTCCAATGATGAAGCATTAACCTTGATGTCTTTTATAAAGGATCTAATTAAAGGACATTTTCAAAATAATAAAACAACTTACTGTTTACAAAAACAGAAGTTAATAGAAAATACACAGATCTAAAGATCAGGACTTAACCTCCCCTCCCTTCTTTCAGAACAGCAAGAAGGATCATAATCAACTGATAATTTGTGGAATTGCCATTAAATAAATAAAATATTCTCATTAAACTAAAACACTTTAAAAATCTGAAACACAAATACACTAGAGTTCATCATGGCTGCCGACCCTGTCTCCATTCTGTCAGTAAAAAATCCTGAATTAGCAAAAGACATCGATAAAATATCTCAGAAATGGTATAAACGAACCAAAAACTTTACAAACCCCTGGCCACAAGGAGGATCATTCGACTTCCTCTTGAATGAAATAATGGAACAAAGGATTCTTGACTACAAAGCCAAACAAAATAGGAAAAATAGAAAAGAAAAAAGACAAAAAGAACTACAGATTCTAAAACTTTTCAGAACGGAAGGTGATAATTTCAGAGGAAATCTCAAAGCAATGATGACAAGCCTGACTGAAAAACAGGGAGAGTTAAATCTACCTGAAAAGCAAACAGAAACAAAACCACTTGTAAATCAAGATCCTACACAAGGCATTTACCCATGCCTGCAAGGTGATCTACACATAAATGCTAACTTTGATATAAAGAAAGAGGATATGGAAGAATACGCACCACTGCTAAGATTAACAGGAACCAGCTTATCAGAAGAAAGCGGAGAAGGGAATGGACTTCCATCCCCACAACAATTACGATCACCTGTCCACTGCAGTACTACCATTAAGAAACCTGAATTCAGAGACTGCTATGCAGGAATAAAGACACAAAACCCTGAGACTGTCAAGGATCAGTTCTGGCAAACACTGCAAAATAAAGATCTCAATCCCAACAGGGAAGTTAAACGAACAATGATAAATGAATTAGAAAAAGAGATTGATAAATGTTACAATACATTTGTAGAACCACAACAATCAGATGACAAAGGACAACAAAAAGAAACAAAAGTAAAACAAAAGGACTTTAACCTTAATTATCGTCCCAATTGCTACTCACCCACACCAACCACCTCAGCAGCCCAGCCAACACATCAGAACCCAGCGGAAACTGCAACAAACATTGTGGTGGATGCACAAAAGCAGCATGACTTACGCGACAGAGAAAAAATTAAAAAAACCCCAAAGGTTCCCTGATGGGGCAATGTGCCCTATTTTGGTAAAGGGCAATAACATAAATTATGTTCCCTGGCAAATGTTAGACCTCAATGGCTTGGTGGCCCGTCTGCCCGACATCCACGACGGAGCGACAAGGTGGGTCAGAGCATTCGAGGAACAGACTACCGGACTGATGCTCGCCCTGGGGGACATTAAAGCGATACTAGCAAGAGTCATGGGCATGACTGCCATGAACAATATGCTAAATGAAGGAGATCTTTGTTTTATAACGGACTCCCACAATGATGGGGTGACCTTCAACCCCTACAGAAACAGGGTATGGGACCTACTGAGGAAACAATACCCCACAAATGTTGACCCATCCGTCTTAAAAGGCGAAGGAATATCAGAAGGGGAGAATCCAGCTGCGTACGTAGAACGACAGCTCAAAGATGGCAAGAAGAAACGGAAAGCGACCCTAATGAAAATGCCGTGATGCGGACATTGTTTCGGTCATCCCTAATGGCTGCTCTCCCAGAAAAAGTGAAGGAGAGACTTGAAAAAACAGTTGGGATTCACTCCATGAGCCATGTCATGTTCAGGGAAAATGTGTGCCATATTATTGGAATATACAGAAAGGAGCTTTTGAAAGCACAAGAAGATGAAAGAAACGCTCAACGAAAACTTACACAGCTCCACATTGCAGAACTACAAGATAAAGCTAAAGCAAAGCAAACGAAACCAGCAACTGCTTTAGAGACTGAAGGACATACTACACAAATGGTTATGACACCACAGCCGCCTAATCCCCCACCAATCCCCCCTCCTGTGATTGATATATTCCCAAATCGAAGGGGTGGTCGAGGAATGAGCCAAAGACGTCCATTTTACCGCAGAACTTGGAGTGAAGGGCAAAGAGGCAGAGGCGCAAGGCCTTATGGAGACTGTTGCTGGGTGTGCAATCGGCCGGGACATCTGGCCCGAGATTGTGAGGATACACCTGTTGCCCCTGAGTGGGACGGGCGGGGCCGTACAGGACAGAGAGGCAATTTTAGAGGTCCAGTGAACCACTTTACAAATTCACGCTAGGGGTGCCATGAGAATCCTGCAGGGGAGTTTCAAGTTTCTCTAAACGTAGAACGTGATCCATTCATTGAAGTAAAATTAGAAGGGAAACCGACAAACATGCTAATTGATACTGGAGCTAGTTACACTTGTGTAAACACAAGCTTTGCAAAACACCTCCTCTTGACGGATAAGTTCATCAAAACCGTAGGATTCTCAGGCATTCCACAGTTCAATCCAGTAACAGCTCCAATAAAATTAAGCATTGACGAAAGCGAAATTGAGATTCCCATCCTTGTGTCAAATCAAACACCAGTAAATCTTTTGGGAAGAGATGCACTTTGCAAACTAAATGCAAAAATTTGGTGTTCACCACAAGGGATATACATTGACAGCTCTGGATTGGATCTACAGATGCATGTTAACACAGAGGTGGCAAAAGTCTACTGGCTAGGTAACATTTCTGAAACAGTAACTGACATTTTTGGAAAATGGGAAAAATTCATCAAAGCACAGATCCCTAATTCAACCAAACCATTCAGTAGTTT
This sequence comes from Apricaphanius iberus, assembly GCA_028564705.1. Lineage (NCBI taxonomy): Eukaryota > Metazoa > Chordata > Actinopteri > Cyprinodontiformes > Aphaniidae > Apricaphanius > Apricaphanius iberus. The sequence continues at coordinate 120,920 of JAPXFQ010002027.1, forward strand.
TCATTGCACTATGTTCTATGATCCATCGTGCAGTGAGATATTCGAGGACGAATGGGACAAAGCAACTAAAGACTTACAGGTTGAGCTAGAAATAGGTTACATTTTGATAGGAAAACAAGGGGCAGCCCTAAATGTAAAAACAAACCCATTCATCGAGAGATGGTACTGTGTACCAGAATCTGCACCTCATATCACGCTACTAGTCAACAAAGGCTTTGAATCCAAAGACTTGGGGCCTATGATGCTGGCAGCCACACAGGCCTCTTGGCAAACAACAGACAACCCTTTAATCCTCACAACTAAAGATTCAACCATGATCAAAATCCTTTGTGAAACATCTGCACTAGCAAAACCACAAGTAGTGTCAGTCCCAAAGAAACAACAAAAGCAACAACTCACACAATCTAAAACAAAGGCATAAAAACACCAACAGGACACATCCCAATACCTGAAGGTCCATTCAGACACCTTGTCATTGACTATGCAGACATGATAAACAGTGCAGGGAAAGCGATACATGTTGGTTGTGATTGACAGATTCAGCCGATGGGTTGAAGCAATCCCTTCTAAGGATATGAGCGCAGAAACTGCTGTGAAATTTCTGGTCAGAGAGGTTATACCTCGGTTTGGAATTCCAACAGAGCTTTCATCAGACAATGGCCCAGCTTTCATTCATAAAGTATTTAAGGGAGTCTTGCAGCAGTTGAGGATTAAACAGAGATTAGGAGCAGTCTATCATCCCCAATCCCAGGGAATTATAGAACGGGTAAACTTGACCTTGAAAACTAAGATCAAGAAGGTGTGTGCATGTGCCAAACTAAACTGGGTGGATGCGTTGCCGCTTGCTTTGCTTTCTTACCGCATGCAAGAAAACAGAGTAACTCACTTGTCTCCACATGAAGCTCTAACAGGCAGGCCAATGCCGGTCCCACAGTTTTGTGGTCCCCATAAGGGACCATCACTTGAGCAAGCAGAGCAAGATCTCAAAAGCCATGTCAGGCAACTAACTAGTATCCACAAAGCAATCTATTTCCAGGAAAAACAAAAAGAGGCTGCCATAAGCAGAGATATCGAAGGTCCAGTGGCTCCTGGAGATCAGGTTTATATTAAGGTCTTCCGGAGGAAATGGCATGAACCAAGGCGCGAGGGACCATTTCTCGTGGTTCAGGCAACCCCCACGGCAATCCAGGTTGACGGTTCCTCAACGTGGTATCATCTGAGCCACTGCACCAAAGTCAGAGAAACAAGACAGGAGAGTACCCATCGAGAAAATAAGAAAGAAAAAACTGAAAAACATGAAAAAGATTGTGGGTCTGATAACTGTACTATCTTGGATGGTGGCAGGAATGCTGGTGATGAAGGAATTAGTCCTGGAGGAGGTGAAGACAATTCCCAAAGGAGCAGAAGGCAACGCTCGGTCACTAGAGCATTCGCGAAGACGGCAGCAAGAAGACACAACACCACAAGTTAAGTATGACGCTGACATGTCACTACACCGCACCAGATCAGTCAGGACACCAGTATTCAATAGTTTAAAACACACACTTCATTCACGAACACGTAGACAAACAGAAAATGTTAAGGAAGTTAAACTACCTACACTAACACAGAAACCTGAGGATAGATTTAAGATCGTGTGGGAGCTACCAACAGAACCCCCACCTATTGAAGCACCTACTATATTAGTAGACTCACCTACACTGGTAACAGAAAAACTCTCACCTATTGTGTTACCTGAAATAGTAAAGACAACACCTGTACAAACAGCAATTAACAGGCCAACAACTAATCAAGCAGCGCCAGTTGCTCCTAACCCACCTGTAGCTAATAATAAGCCTTCCATGAAACAGGCAGCGAATGTAGTTACACAAAGTATGATTAAGCCAGGTGACGAGGTCAGTTCTGACCGTCGTCAGGGGGGGACTAGATACAATTAAGGGATCACAATATCAAAATACAAATGATCCTAGCTATAAACCGATTAGAACAAAATCCATTAATGTGATCATCCCCAGAGCAAAAAGGCCAAAGTTAACAACAGATAAACTTTGGGAAGAAGCTAACCAAAATAGCTGGTATTTATGGGCATGGTATACAGCAAGAGAAATGACTTCCAAAGAATGTATTATATGTTCTGGTTCACCAAGAATTCCTCCAATTGCAATTCCAGAAAAATACACTTTTGAGGAATGTGCTTCAGTACAAAAACAAGCTTGTAAATTAGGAGAATTCAACAATGCAAGTGGTACACCATTATTTTTCAGATTTTCCATGTGTGGAATTAAATGCAGATTACTCTATGGGTCGAGAAGAATTCATAATTATTTAGACGAACATAGAGGTTACAAAATAGGAGATAAATGTGCAGAATTTATCATTTCAACAGCACAAAATGGTCCTCCAACTACGTATAAAGTAGATTATGATGCTGAATATGAATGTTTTGCTAGCGGAGGCTTCTCTGAGAGTGAAGGAACCTTGATGGGTAACACAACAGTCAACTGTAAGGTAACTTGGGTTCTATCATGGTTTCCACATGCTAACGTGACACCTATTTTTGTTACCACACCAGTTTGGTATGAAAAACCTGAAACCCTGAGTCAGACCTGTGATAATATGACTATGACACTCCCTCCTCTATACTTTCTGAGTGAACAAACTTGGGCAATAGCAGATAGTTATTTTATGTGTGGAGATGACATCCTAAGAAACACTTTGCCACCACGATGGATAGGTTTGTGCACCATGGTAAGATTGAAAATACCTGTCACAATGTTGCATGAAGGTGTGAATGAGATAATTAACCTTGATCGTTTGAATGCTAATCCTAGAGTAAAGAGACAGTATGTGCCAGATCAGAGTGTTTATCTTGACATAATAGGACAACCTAAAGGAATTCCAGATGAATTCAAGGCAAGACATGAAATAAAAGCAGGATTTGAGTCAATAATTCCTCAGATTACCATAAATAAGAATGTAGAATGGATTAATTATATTTATTATAATCAACAGCGAATCCTTAATTATACTGGAGATGCTCTTGGAATGTTAGGTCAACAATTACATGAGACTAGTAAGATGACTCCACAAAATCGACAGGCTTTGGACTGGCTGTTGGCAGATAAAGGAGGAGTCTGCGAATTATTTCAAGATACAGAATGTTGCACGTATATTCCATCACACACTTCTAACGAAGGATCCTTTACTGCCGCAATGACAAAACCTAGAGCACTTAGAGAAGAACTTAGTTTGAATGCTGGGAAGAATGACTGGTCTGAGGGGTGGTTAGACCTAAATTTAGGAGATTGGAAAGCAATGCTAATTAAGGTGGCAATTAGTGCGACCATAGTTCTAATTGTAATTTTCTTATTGACATGTCTCGTCATACCTGTGGTGAGGAGAGTATGGACAAGGACACTGATCAAACAGATGAACCTGGCTGCTGCAACCCAGCTGATCCAGTTGAAAGTGATCGCAATGAACAATCCTTCTGCCCCCAACATGTCTAAGTATCTAAGCCAAGACTGTTAAACAAGCTCAATTAAGTGCTTTCTGACTACAAGTCCCCTCCAGGACACCATCACCTCATCACCCCTTCATCCCTCATCGTAACCTTCAAGAAGGATTTATACTCTTACTCTATTCATTGTGTTCATTATATGTGGACTATCGAGACTGTTTAACACCATATCGATCATACCTTCCCGGGATGGACAAGATCAACATTTTCTC
>JAPXFQ010002028.1:0-113223 GCA_028564705.1 Apricaphanius iberus
TTAGAGGAGGTCCTAAAGATGGAAGAGGTTCTATGTGCTGTTAGAGGAGTTTCTAAAGGTTCAAAGAGATTAAACATGCTACTAGAGGAGGTTCTAAAGGTTGGAAGAAGTTCTATGTGCTGCTAGAGGGGGCTCTAAAGGTTGGTAGAGGTTCTATGTGTTTTTAGAGAATGTTCTAAAGGTTGGAAGAGGTTGTATGTGCTGCTAGAGGAGGTTCTAAAGGTTGAAAGAGGTTCTGTGTGCTGCTAGAAGAGGTTCTAGAGTTTGGAAGAGGTTATGTGTGCTGCTAGAGGAGGTTCTAAAGATGGAACAGGTTTTATGTGCTGTTAGAGGAGGTTCTAAAGGTTGGAAGAGGTTATACGTGCTGCTAGAGGAGGTTCTAAAGGTTGGAAAAGGTTTTGTGTGCTGCTAGAAGAGGTTCTAAAGGTTGAAAGAGGTTATATGTGCTGCTAGCGGAGGTTCTAAAGGTTGGAAGAGGTTCTATGTGCTGCTAGAGGAGGTTCTAAAGATGGAAGAAGTTCTATGTGCTGCTAGAGGAGGTTCTAAAGGTTCGAAGAGGTTCTATGTGTTGTTAGAGGACGTTCTAAAGGTTGGAAGAGGTTCCATGTGCTGCTAGAGGAGGTTATAAAGGTTGGAAAAGGTTTTGTGTGCTGCTAGAAGAGGTTCTAAAGGTTGGAAGAGGTTATATGTGCTGTTAGAGGAGGTTCTAAAGGTTGGAAGAGGTTCTATGTGCTGTTAGAGGAGGTTCTAAAGATGGAAGAGGTTCTATGTGCTGTTAGAGGAGGTTCTAAAGGTTGGAAGAGGTTCTATGTGCTGCTAGAGGAGGTTCTAAAGGTTGGAAGAAGTTCTATGTGCTGTTACAGGAGGTTCTAAAGGTTGGAATAGGTTCTATGTGCTGTTAGAGGAGGATCTAAAGGTTGGAAGAATTCTATGTGCTGTTAGAGGAGGATCTAAAGGTTTGAAGAAGTTCTATGTGCTGCTAGAGGAGGTTCTAAAGGTTGGAAGAGGTTATATGTACTGCTAGAGGAGGTTCTAAAGGTTGGAAGAGGTTCTATGTGCTGCTAGAGGAGGTTCTAAAGGTTGGAAGAAGTTCTATGTGCTGTTACAGGAGGTTCTAAAGGTTGGAAGAGGTTCTATGTGCTGTTACAGGAGGATCTAAAGGTTCGAAGAGGTTCTCTATGCTGTTACAGGAGGTTCTAAAGATTACAGGAGGTTCTAACGGTTACAGGAGGTTCTAAAGATTACAGGAGGTTCTAAAGATTACAGGAGGTTCTAACGGTTACAGGAGGTTCTAACGGTTACAGGAGGTTCTAAAGGTTACAGGAGGTTCTAGGCGGTTACAGGAGGTTCTAACGGTTACAGGAGGTTCTAACGGTTACAGGAGGTTCTAACGGTTACAGGAGGTTCTAACTTACAGGAGGTTCTAACGGTTACAGGAGGTTCTAACGGTTACAGGAGGTTCTAAAGGTTACAGGAGGTTCTAACGGTTACAGGAGGTTCTAAAGATTACAGGAGGTTCTAACGGTTACAGGAGGTTCTAACGGTCACAGGAGGTTCTAACGGTTACAGGAGGTTCTAACGGTTACAGGAGGTTCTAAAGGTTACAGGAGGTTCTAACGGTTACAGGAGGTTCTAAAGGTTGGAAGAATTCTATGTGCTGTTACAGGAGGTTCTAAAGGTTACAAGAGGTTCTTATGCTGCTAGAGGAGGTTCAACGGTTGGAAGAGGTTCTATGTGCTGTTACAGGAGGTTCTAAAGGTTGGAAGAGGTTCTATGTGCTGCTAGAGGAGATTCTAAAGGTTGGAAGAGGGTCTATGTGCTGCTAGAGGAGGTTCTAACGGTTGGAAGAGGTTCTATGTGCTGTTAGAGGAGGGTCTAAAGGTTGGAAGAGGTCTATGTGCTGTTAGAGGAGGTTCTAAAAAAAGTTCTTGTGCTGTTACAGGAGGTTCTAAAGGTTGGAAGAGGTTCTACGTGCTGTTAGAGGAGGATCTAAAGGTTGGAAGAATTCTATGTGCTGTTAGAGGAGGATCTAAAGGTTGGAAGAGGTTCTCTATGCTGCTAGAGGAGGTTCTAACGGTTGGAAGAGGTTCTATGTGCTGTTAGAGGAGGTTCTAAAGGTTGAAAGAGGTTCTATGTGCTGCTAGAGGAGATTCTAAAGGTTGGAAGAGGTTCTATGTGCTGTTAGGGGAGGTTCTAAAGGTTGGAAGAGGTTCTATATGCTGCTAGAGGAGGTTCTAAAGGTTGGAAGAGGTTCTATGTGCTGCTAGAGGAGGTTCTAAAGGTTGGAAGAGGTTCTATGTGCTGCTAGAGGAGGTTTTAAACATGGGAAGAAGTTCTATGTGCTGTTAGAGGAGGTTCTACAGGCTGAAGGATATTTAGGAGGATTTAATGTCCTCTGCTGTGGAATCTGTTGTCTGTAAACTTGAATTCAGACGTTTATTGTTTCAGAACTTGGTTGTGGAGACCTGATGGGTTCGTTATGTTTATGTTCTTTCTTAGAAAGTTCCCAGCATGTTGGGTTTTTGTGGCCCGACAGCAGATGGAGGCGTGCTGGTTCTGTTCGTGTTGAGTCGTGTTCGGTTAGATCACGGTGTGTGTGTCCGTCTTCCAGTCAGGATGAGTAACGCTTCGTTCTCAGCTTTAATTTTAGCGCTGACATTTCCTCAGAAGCACAAGGAGCCAACAAACCGGATTGGCCTGGTTCTGTGCAGAACCTCATGTCAGATATCTCCGTTTTCAGGGAAACGTTCTGTTCTCTACTGTTTCTGAGCTTCTGGGCTGAATCCAGTCAGAACCGCAGCAGCTGGTACCTGATCCGGTTAATTTAAAGCTGCAAATATCAGGCAGGATCCAGAACCTCCTGTTTTTATTCGGATTCTGGGGAACTGATCCAGATTCTGTTTCTTTCAACCAGAACTTTATTCCTCTGCTTCCAGTTTCCAGATGAAGAGGATTCCTCTGAAATATACCACCCCCACCGCCTCCTCCTTCTCCACCTCCACCCTCAGCCCCTCTGGGCCAATCACAGCCTAGCATCCATGCCGCCCAATCAGAGCGCTGCAGAGTGATGTCATGCAGCTGCTGTGGTGTGGTGCTGATGCTGCTGAGCTGCAGATCTTCAGAGAACAGAGACCAGAGCGGCGAGGCTGCCGGGTGAGTCTGAATGGGCAGAACAAAGCAGCTTTCTGTCTGCTTCATTTTCTGTCTGCTTCATTTTCTGTCAGCTTCATTTTCTGTCTGCTTCATTTTCTGTTCTGCTTCATTTTCTGTCTGCTTCATTTTTTGTCTGCTTCATTTTCTGTCTGCTTCATTTTCTGTCTGCTTAATTTTGTTTCTGCTGCATTTTCTGTTATGCTGCTTCATTGTCTGTCTGCTTCACTCTTTCATTCTGTTTCACTCTTTCTTGGTTCTCCTCTTTCCGCTCCTCCATCTCTGCAGCTGATGCGCTCATTGAAAACAATGACATCATTGCTCCGTGCACGCTCACATGCACGCTCCCTGTCCCCTCTCCCAGCTTAACTGTTTTTGTGTAGTTTCCCACTCTGACTGGGGTTCTGTGCTGGTTCTGTGCTGGTTCTGCTAATTGGAAATGAGGCACCAGTGCTTTTACTGGGACTCTCGAGGATTCTCTGCAACTGCAGCAAACACGTCTTGGTGTAAAAAGAAGCAATTCCTGCCAGTTGTTGTTCAGCTGTTTGAAAAAGCCTGCCACTCTGGTTCTGGGTTCTTCTCTGAAGTTGGACTTGATGTTTCTGCAGCTGCTCTGAGTCAGAACACCTCCTCCTGGAGGTCTGAATGACTCAGACCAGCTAGAAGAACCAGAGTTCCTCTCAGAGCTGCTACAGGAAGCTGTTCTAAAGTTCTGATCCGGTCTGAACCAAGTAGAGAACTTCCAGCCTGAGTTGGGATGTTGTAGGAGAACCTCAGATGGACCAAGAGTTCTTGCCTTGGTTCTGATGTGTCTCTTCTACAGTAGTGGATCTTGTGGAGTTCCTGACGTGGTTCTGATCCGTTTCTTTCTGTTCTCAGGAACAGATTCTACCTCACCACAGTGTCTTTGACGGAGAACAGCAGCACCATGACCCTCACAGGTGAGCCCGTTCTCCGACCCAGTCTGGTTCGGTCCGTTCATCACCTCCATGCAGATCTAACCTCCCCTTCTTTCTTCTGAACCTTCCAGCTTACAGAGAGAAGATGCGGGAGCTCCCCCTGGTGTCCATCTTCTGCTCCTGCATCCTTCCTGAAGCCAGGGAGCAAAGCCCCGACACGAAGGAAGGTCAGGGTCAGAACCAGAACCACCGCTCCACAATCTGGACCTGGTTTCAGGTCTTCACAGCTCTGACTCAGTCTGAAACTTACGGTCATCTAGAATCGATTAAAGGTCCAGTTTAGACCCAGAAAAGATCAAAATTCTCTTCTAACCTGTCCAGGTAACTCCAGCAGAACTCAGCCCAATCATGTTGTCATATTTGGGTTCTCAGTCCCGATTAGAACCCGATTGATCATATTATGGGATGTTAAGGCAGCTGAGACCAGAACCCCAGCTGGGTTAAAATTATTCTGTGGCTCAGAACGTTCTGTTCCTCTCCTGGTACCAGATTATTCTGACCTACTGCCGTGGTATGGAGGACCTTCCCTGCCAAAACTGACAATAAATAAATAAATAAATGCATTTGTAAATAAATAAGTAAAGTATAATTAAGAATAAATTTTGTAAATCAATTAAAATTGAAAACTATTTGTAAATAAATAACGTTATTAATTTTTGAGGAAATAGATTGTGAAGAAATGCATTTGTAAATAAATGAATATATATATATATATATAAATGTATAAATAAATACACATATTTGTAAATAAATAAATATTTACCTTTTTAAATAAATGAATCAATGAATAAATAAATAATAAATTGTTTTTGAGGAAATAAACTATTCGAAGAAATACATTTGTAAAGAAATATAAATATAAAAAAATAATATATATATATGAATAAATAAATAAATAAATAAATTGGAAGAAAGAAATAAATGATCTCGAAAATTCCTTTGTAAATAAATAAATATAGTGAATAATAAATGTCAGAATAAATAATTAAATAATAAATAAATGTGAAATTAAATAATTCTTTTTTTTTTGTTTTAATTTCCAGATAAATTTATTTGTATTTTCACATTTATTGAAGCAGCCCCATAATCTGTTGATGCAAGGGCTCTCCATAACGTAATATTACACAAGGGCGGACGGAGTAGAGCCCCATTTTCTAACTATCCATCAATGTAGAGCATCTGCCTGTGATTGGTCAGTTCAGCATCAGCCAGAGATCGTTTCACCAGTAGGGGGCGCTATAATCTCTGTAATAAGTAAATTAATGCAGTTTGGCCACTATATGCTTTCTAATCTAATCTAATCTGGTCTGTAGGTGATTCTGAACACCAGGAGGTGTAGAGAAACAACCAATCAGACACTGAGTTTGTTTCTATGAGCTTCTAGTAAAAAAATGATCTTCAGTGTAGATATTAAGAACTTCTGCAGGTTTTAACCCAGACCGAAGCGGTTCTGAACTTTAAAGCTCTTGGTCTTCCTGCAGGCGTGGTGGACCTGAATCTGTGCAACATCCGGGACATGGAGGTCATCGAGTTGAGCAAGCGAGCGAGTGGCCAGGCCTTCGAGGTCATCCTGAAGCCGCCTACCTTCGATGGGGCCCCCGAGCTGAGGGCCACAACGCCTCCTCGTCAGAAACCATCGCTGGAGGAGATCCAGAAGAAGCTGGACGCCGCTCAGCAAAGGAGGAAGGTACGCCACGCCATTCACCTGTAGGAAGCTGAGAACCTTGTTGAGTCTACAGAAAACAGGTTTAACCTGCATGCAAACTGACGCCTGCTCTCTGGCTCCCTCTAGTGTCAGGAGGCGGAGCTGCTGAAGCATCTGGCTGAGAGGAGGGAGCACGAGCGCGAAGTCGCCCTGAAAGCTTCGAGCAAAGAGCGCCACGAGCCTCGGGGCGACGCCAAGCAGAGACAAATGCACCTGAACGCCTCGCAGGAGGAGGTGAGAATGGTTCATCCGCTCCCAGCCTCAGATGTACCCACTGTCCCCACCCACTGTCCCCACCCACTGACCCCACCCAATGAGCCTCACTCAGACGGACATGTCTCTAATGGACGCCTCTCTCTCTCTCTCTCTCTCTCTCTCTCTCTCTGTCTACCAGGACAAGCACAGTGTGGAGGTGAGGATGGTGAGGATGGGGGGTGGGGTGGGGGAGGGGTGGATTCTTTTGTTTAGTAGAGATAAGTTGGTATGTTTAGTTTTACAGCAAAGGGGAGGAGCCTAATTCTAAAACTTCCCTGGTTACATCACAATCCACCAATCAGGAAAATGGGAAAGGGCAGCAATCAATGACCACACTCCCCATTCAACCTTCAGCATCCCAGCAAGGATGCAAGGAGCGTATCACAGTAGATCAAGTATCTGGCTTCATGGTTAAATGGAGAATCTCATATACTGGTTTTAAATATTTGCAATGTTATTAATTCACTATTTATGATGGAATATGAGGGCCATTGTAAACAAAACAAAAATATTTTCTATTTACATTTATTTAGTAAATCTCCACCCAAAAAACTCACAAATTCTTGGATTATAGTCATATATTTTCGAGAAAAAAAAGACTTAGAATATCTTTGATGTCAGAAAGTAGCAAAATTACGAGAAAAAGTCAGAATTTCTGAGATGAAGCAAACTAATTCCAGGAAATAACTCAGAAATACTCTGTCACAGAAGTCATAAAATTAGAAGTTAAAAAAGCGAGAAAAAAGCGAAGAAATTTTTATGATTAAAGTAATACTTTTTTTTTTACAATTTTCTGACTTTACAATGTCAGAGATATCTTACTTTAGATATCGAAAATCATAGAAAGTTTAGAGAGTTTTTTGGTTGGTAATTTACTACAAAATATTTTTTATGTTTTTTACAATGGCCCTTATACTCTGTTGTACACTATTACAGCAAAACATTTCTAAAGAGAACAACTTATTGTCAGTGAATGTGTAAATTTGGAAAAAATATTATGGTTACACAACATATAATAAATCTAACGATTAAACTTTAGTAATACATACTGATAAACGTGAGTAATGATTAAGGCAGAGATGTCCAAACTTTTTGATGCAAGTCGAAAATGCCAATGGGCCAAAAATATAATTTTTTTGACAATTTTTTTATTTTGTGGGTTTTTTTATCTGCTCAACAATAAATTAAACATGTAATATTTTACAAATAAAGCATGCATTATTCTAGAAACTTGATTTTTAAATAATTGTAGATTGAAAACAGGGCTTTTATTGTTTGACCTTTTAAAAGGAATGATCAAGTTTTCCAATATTTTGGAGGGGCTCATTTTGAAGCAAAAATCTGTCTTTTCTTGGGTCACTCTTTCCTTGAGAACATTTTATTTTAGATATGTTTGGTTTTCTCTATGTCTGCTTTTGTGTTAGCTGTTTACCCACTGAAATGACAAAGAAAGTAAAGAAAATATGATTGTTAAAAGATGAATAATTAGTTTTGTACCATGAAATATTTTCTAATCCTTTTACTTTGTCAACACAAATGACATCCTTATAAAAGAAAGTCTCCACCTGTATCAATCATTTGGGATTTGATGCTGTCTGCAGAAAGTACTGATCTTTAATGGGGGAAAAGGGCCGTACAAAATCAGTCTGAGGGCCGTAAATGGCCCCCAGGCCGCACTATGGACACCTCTGGGTTAAACATTCGTTTTAAAACCTTGACCTCTTTATTAATGGATTATCTTGGACATACGACTTTATGTAAGCAAAGTTTGATTTGTTTGGTTTTGGATTTAGTAAAAACTAGACATCCCAGTTTCATCTCTTACCATAAGTATCTTTAGTAATGATTACTAACTTGGGTTTACAGTGTAGCCAGTTCTGTCTTCATCAGATCAGTTTGTCAGAAGACAGAGCCGATCTGTGATTGGCTGATTCTTGTTTCTGATTTAGTGTCTATCAGGATTTTTTAAATTATTATTTGTAGTTGAAACTGATAAATTCAGGGTCTGAGTCAGTCTGGTTCTGGTTGAGGGTCCGTTTTAGGTTCTGGTAACTGTCCACCAGCGCCTCATCTCCTCCCTCTCTCTGTTCCAGGTGTCCTGATGGCCTGATCACAACACAAGCTGAACCTTATCCAGAAGCCCACCTGGAGGCTGTTTACCTGACGGAGGAGCTGGGAGCCAGGCGCTGCTCTAACTGAGAGGTACTGGGAAGTAGAACCGGAGACCGTGGAGGACTGGGGGACGTTGGTCTGCTCCACCAGGACTCTTTAAGGAGACCAAAGTTTTAAAATAACGTCACCGCTGGATGCTTTCCTTTGGCTTTCCTGTGCTTTGTTACCATGCCAACAGTGCCGTTGTCTTCATGTGTGAGTGTGACTGTAAAAGCAACAACCAGAACACCAGAGAAGAGTTTGTGGATGAGCCTACGCCCTCTGCTGGACAGCTCCTTGGGGACATCTTGTGCCAGCTGAGGGGACAGCTGGACATCAGCAAACCCGTCCAGGGTCCAGTCTGTGAACGGGCCGAGACGATCCATCCATGCGGCGCTGAACAAAGATCACTGCAGGACCAAAAGAACCACTCGGACAAGAGGCCACAACTGTCTGACACTGGTTCTGAAGTTAGAGTCGGTTTGGATCAGAACCATCTCATTCTGAGCGGCTGTCAGCAAGTCCGACTGAAGCCAAACAGACCGGTCCAAACCGACTCAAGAACCGAGTATCAAAGTCCGATTTCCTTTATTTCAACACTGTGGAGAGTCTGAATAAACGGGTCCCCAAACTCGGCCCGATGGAGAGCCAAACTAGGGATCTAATGGTTGTGGTCCAGTTTGGGATTAGGACAGAGAAAGGTTCTGGTCAAGTCCAGGTGAGAACATGTTGATTAACAAGTGTCTGCTGTGGACCAATCAGGAGGGATTCTGCATTACTGCCCAGAACAAGTGGCCAAACATTCAGCATTGGAGGTGGTTCTGACCCAGATTCAGGTGAAAAGCAGACAACTATGGACCTACCTACTGATCAGAACCAACAAGTCCAGACTGGGCCCAAAAACCCCTCAGAGACCCAAGTGTTAGCAAATCAGATTCTGCTAAAACTGTCTGGAACAAACGATAAAAACACCCAGATGGATGGATGGATGGATGGATGGATGGATGGATGGTTGGATGGATGGATGGATGTTTGGATGAACAGATGGATGGATGGTTGGATGGATGAACAGATGGATGGATGGTTGGATGGATGGATGGATGAACAGATGGATGAACAGATGGATGGATGGATGGATGGTTGGATGGATAATTGGATGGATGAACAGATGGATGGTTGGATGGATAATTGGATGGATGAACAGATGGATGGATGGATGGATGTTCTGCACGGCTCTCAGCTGCTCTCCTCTCCATCGTTGTAAAGTTGCAGGACGTGCTGTACAGAAATCATATTCTATTTTGCAGAATAAAGCAAGAACACTTTCTCCGTTTGCTCTGTTTGACTTTATTGACTCTGCACATTTAGACAATAAATACATCAACCAATAATAAATAGCTGCTGACGGTCAGAAAACACTTAAATAAAACTTAAATAAGCATAAATAAGGCGTGAGAGGCCTTCAGACTTTGAGGTTAGTGGTGTAGTTTCTCCGGTTCGGTGTGAAGCTGTCTGTGGAGAAGAGACGGGAACCGGCTCGACCCGACTACCTTCGGATGTTCACCAGGTTCTGGACCAGTTCTGGGTCTTCCACCCGGTTCCTCACTGCTGGATGTGGACCATGGGCCGGACGCAGGTGCAGCCAACCGAGATGATGCGGGACTCCAGGCGGTAGTGGTAGCTGCGCCCCTCGCTTGCCGCTTTGACCCGCCGCAGCACCATCACCTGGTGCTTGATGGGTTGCGACCTCAGGTTCAGATCCTCCTTCCCCTCCAGATCCAGACAGCCCTGCAGCAGGCAGCGCGCCTCGGAGATCCTCGGAGGGAACAGCGATTCGTCGCTGGACGTCCTGGGGACAGAGAGAGGTCAGGGGTCAGACGGTCGGATCAGGCTCCTCCCCCTCCACGAGAGTGACGTGGCGCTCCAATACTCACTCATAGGTCCACGGGGAGATGGAGGTGTTCTGCAGAGGACGGAGGTTCCTGCTGTGCAGCAGGGAGTTGGGGTCCAGATGCAGGGAGACGGTGTCTACTGAGTAGTTCCTGTTCGGCGCCGCCGCTGCCGTCGTCACCATAATCGCCACCATGAGGACAGCACTGACGATCTGAGGAAGAGGAGAAACCAACTTCAATCATCTCCATGGTTACAGCAGGAAGCCCACAACAAATATACCTCCAGGGTTCTCCGTCCAGAACCTGACCCGGCCCAGAGGTCCAAGGAAGAAAAGCTATAAAATTCATAAATCCAGGAAATAAAAATCATCTGCAGCTAGCGCTAACTAGGGATGCACCGATATGATACCGTTCTTATGTACAGTAAACCGATACTTAAAATGTGGAAACTGCAATAATTTCAAAGAATTTTTTGGTTTTGTGGTCATTTGATTCAATATTTTATATTTTTATCTAATTCACCATCGTTTGTTGCAACAAGCAGAGAAAAATATAAAACATATCTTCCACTTCATTGCAAGTATCAGCATCAGTACTCGGTTTTGGCAAGGTATCGTTGCATCCCTACTCTCAGCCAAACAGAATCACCTTGCAGGCCGGCTGGAGCTGCATCAGAACAGAACGGATAAGAACCACCGCCACTTTCCTCACCGTTACACTGGAGCTGCTTGCTGCAGAAAACATCCTTGTTCTGTCTGGTTCTGTGGAAGCTGAAAGTCCCCGTTGCTGAGCTGGAGGTCGGGCGTGGAGAGTCTGTTTTTCTCCTGCTGCGTCCTGCTGTTCTGATGCGCTCTGGGGTAAACCGCTCGCTTTTTTATGCGAGTCGGCGTCGTCGTGTGATGTCACCCCCAGAGAGTGTTTGATCCTCCTCTGTAAACCACAGCTGACGACGTCTGAGTGTCGACCCATTTTCAGACTTTACTTTGCGGATGAAATATTGTGCGTCGAACCCTGACAGCAGATTTTCTAGGTCGCATCTGAATCTGATGATTCTGGCAGCTTTGGTCGTCCAGAGTTCAGAAGGTTTTAATCTGCTGAATGAGGAACATAGAAAGCTGCTTTAAGTTTTAATTTCATTTATTAAAGGAAACAGAATTTATTTAAATTTATGTGGGTGAATTTTAATCTGGAAAGCACGTTGACGTGCAATTTTGCATAAAAAGTGCTTTATTAATAAAGTTTGATTTGATAAAATCCATCCAAACCAACCTGACCATGTGTGAAAAAGTAATCCCAGCCTCTAAACCACAACTTGGGGTTCATTTTATGTAATTTCAAAATGAGAAACTATTTTCCTTCATAAACAGGGCTATTTAACAAAAATATATATTTGATGGGCCTTAACTTTAGAGCTGGAGGGCAGTTCTGAGCGCCCCGTCCGACACAAATGTCAGCAGTTAGGATTGTTACTAAGAGGACAGGCGATGTTTTGTTGTGCCGTTGTAATGCACACATTGTAATGCACACGTTGTAATGCACACATTGTAATGCATCCTGCACACAGGATGATAATTTCACTTCATCAGTTGCTACAAGACAATTTAGCAACCAATACAGTGTTACTTCCCAGCTCGGCATGGGGGCTCGTCCAGGATCTTAGGGTCAGCTTTTCTTCAGAATTGGAGCAGCGCCCCATCCACGTGATGAATGAATGACTTTATTTGGGATTGTAAGGATTGCCATATGTAGGGGCTCCCTTTGAGAGAAGGTTAACAGTAGGTCAGGGTGGAGGGGTGAGAACTGACACCTACAGTGGGGCAAAAACAGGCTATGTTCACACTAAAGACCAAATGCACTTTAAATCAGACTTTTTTGCCCCTATGCGACGCACATCCGATTACTTTATCGATCAAACTTTAATCAAACTTTATTTATAAAGCGCTTTTCAAACAAACAAAGTTACTCAAAGTGCTTTACAGATTTAAAATAACCCCACAACCCCCCAATCAAATATAAAATCATCAACACAAATACAACCCCCTCCCAACCCAAACCATCAGCCATACTCACACACACACACACACTTAGAAGCTACAAAAAGCGGGCTGAGTACAGATGAGCCAGGAAATGCCATCATGGGAGCCATCTGCATCAGCAGCAGCAGATCAACAGCAGCAGCCAAGGCTCCGACCCAGGGAGCCCAGAGGAGGGTAGGCTGGTACCCCCACCTCCACCCAAGCGCTACCTGGGGGGCACCCAGGCAGCCACAGCCAACCACCGCCCCCGATGCAGGGGGCCCCCCAGAGAGGAAACACTTATGACAGTCTGAACGACATAAATCCATTTTTTTTCGAATGTGACCTAAGTAACTTGCGTGATTCCGATCCATATCTGATGTTTTTGAAAGTGACTTCAGTCTAAACAGTCACGTCGCTTTAAATCCGTCTTCTACATCACAGACAGACCATCGTCCTGCAGCAATGCACATGCTGCCTATAGGAGCCATGTATTAAATAAAGATATTTGTTACATGTTAATTAATTAATCTTTGAAATTTTGTTTGTTCATTTCTAAATCCGATTTATGGGTCAACCAACTAGGGGCGACGATATGGTGAAGTCTCAAAAAAATTAATTTCAGTTCAATTCATTTTTATTTGTTCAGCGCCAATTCACAACAGATGTCATATGTCAGATGTCCTCAGCAATCCCTCATACTTAGCAAGCATGTAGCGACAGTGGAGAGGAAAAACTCCCCTTTAACAGGAAGAAACCTCCAGCAGAACCAGAACCAGAACCTGGCTCAGTACAAGCGGTCATCTCCCACGACTGTCTGGGGGTCTGAGAAGACAGAAGAGACATCATGGAGGATGCTCGGTGACTTTGAGCATCATCTGGACCGATGTTCCCCATCCAGCAGGGAACGTTATAGTTGAGCAGGGTACCAGCAGGGCCCGTCTGAAGTTTGCTAGAGAGCATCTGGATGATCCAGGAGAGGATTGGGAGAACGTCATACTCTCAGATGGAACCAAATCAGAACTTTTTGGTAAAAAACTCTACAGCATAGCTACCGTGAAGCATGGTGGTGGAAGCGACATGCTGTGGGACCAGGAAGAATGAATGGGGCCATGTATGGTGGCATCAGTGAGAGCATTGAGGATGAAATGTGGCTGGGTCTTTCAGCATGACAATGATCCCAAACACACCGCCATGGTAACCAAGGAGGAGGGGCTTCCTAAGAAACATTTCAAGGTCCCTGATTGGCCGAGCCAGTCTGCAGATCTCAGCCCCATAGAAAGTCCCAAAACATGGAGGAATGGGCCAAAATAGCAGCAACAGTGGAAACCTGATGAAGACCTACAGGTGACCTTTGACCTCTGGGATTATAACAAAGTACTGAGATGAAGTATTTTTGTTTTTCTTTGTCTTGTCTGGCAGTGTAGCACTCAGAATTAGTTTCTGAGTATCAAGTTAAAGTATATATATAAAAAGTATATTGAAATATAAAGTATTTCTGATTCTGATGTTGCTCCTTTGATCCTTTATCCTGCTTCATGTTGTCAGGTAGGTTCTGTTTGAGTGGTTCTGTAAGTCGGTGTACAGTAAACGTTACTGAGTGGGACGGAAATGCACGGATAGTCGTTCCAAGCCAATCTGAACTTAACCTGATTGTTCTTGGACCAGGAGAAGAAGCTGGAGCACAGACAACCCCAGCAGAACCAGAACCAGAGGTACTTTCTGTTCTGGTTGCTAATGATACGTAGCTGGAGAGCAGTAGGAGAACCTCTCCATGGTGGCCTGACTGAACCAGGACCAAGCTTTGGGGACTTACTTAGTCATCTGTGGGTGCTCTGGTTCTGCCTGGTCCAGGTTCTGGTCCGGGTCCAGCCCCTGACGCCGACGGAGGACATTTCTCACTGTTTGGTGTACCTCAGGGCATTTCTGAGGTGGTTTGCACATAAACAGTGCAGCAGATTTCGGAGGGAGATAATCTGAACAGAGACGTTAAGGTTTCGGTTCTGAGTCACTTAGTGATCTCTCTTGATGTCAGAAGTTTCGCTTGGTCTGATGCCAAACACAAAGGAGTGGGGCCCCTGAAGGCCTCAGACTCTGCTGGGTCTCCTGGATCTGCTGTTTCGTGCTCATTGATCTCTGAGGGTCTGTGCGGGGCCCCTGGGTCTGTGCGGGGCCCCCTGGGTGCAGCAGGATGCTGCCTGGTTACTCTCTGACCTAGTTTCCAGTCATGCTGTGACACGCTGAATCATCATTTGCCTTGTGTACTTTCTGTTTGCCCACGCTTGCCGGCGCTACTCTGACCTGCTTCCACTCGGAGCTCGACGCGTATCTCTGATCTCAACGACTTCCTGCTGGTTGCATCAAGCTGCAACCGTCAGACGCTTTCCTGCTGCAGAGAAAACCTGCAGCACCTTTTAAGGACATTAAACTGTTTTTGCACCAAATCCCAAGCTGTATGAATCAGCTTGGTGTTAATCCTGTGGAGAACCAGTCCGTGCGTCTGTTCCTTCAAGGCTGGACCACTCTTCACCATCGGGAAGTCCAAAAGTTCAGCTGCAGCTATAGTCCTGAAGAATGTTAAAGAGAGAGATCGTATGTCTCTGGGTTTAACAAAGAACCTAGGAAGTGAAGGGGGTGAATACTTTCTGGTGTACGGTGAAAACGAGGGAGATATGAAAGATCTGAGTAAACGCTTGATTATGACGAGGGAAGCTGCAGGTGGCTTTGATGAAGGACTTCTTCTCCTCTGAACCTTTGATTCCGGCTTCATCTCTGAGACGATGACATGAGTTAAAATGTTGCATAAAACAAGGAGAATGAAGTGAGTGTAAGCAGGCCAGAGAGAAGGTGGCATCATTCGGGCTTAGATGATGTCACCCAGTCCAAACCTCAGCGCCCGACCAAACCAGGTCAGAGACACTCGCAGTTTCCGTGTGACGGTGTGTTCAAAGGCGCTCATCTTTCTAGGACTGCAGCAGCTGACTGGAAACAGCTTCACAATCGGAGGAGGGGCTTTCTGATCTGACCGCATCTTCTGCTGCCACGGCGACCACAAAGTCCGGTTGACATCCAGGAACTGAACCTCGGCTTCAAACAACATCCATCGGCCCTGCCTGTCGGGAAACGCAGCAAAATAACGGGGCACTGCTGTTTCAAAGGTGATGCAGCAAGGTGCTAGGTTTGAATCCCAGCCTGGACTCCCACTGCATGGTTGGGATCTTTCTGGGTATTCCAGCTTCCTCCTTAAATGCTCTCCAGATTATGCTCGGGTGTGAGTGTGTCTCTGTGATGGACTGGAGACGTGTCCAGGCTGGACTGAGACCAATGAAGACAGCCAAAGGCTTCCAGAACTCTCCGTCCGCTGCCCCACATGTGGCCCTTGCAGCTGTTTTGCACAGAAATCAGGATCAACGACAGATTTGTCACACATGAAGCAGATGTTACACGATACACACTGTGTTACTAGGAGTTCATGTAATCGCTGAATTCAAGTGATATTTATGGATCATTCATCATCAGAGATTCCTGCGAGAACTCCTGCTCTGTGTTTTTGGAGACACATTCTTATCCAGCTCACAGTGGATGTCCTCCTTCATAAAAAACCTTTCGGAGACTCCATGATTGGCAGTGATCTACTGTAATGTCACCAAAGGCATCATCATTGACGTCCAGCAGGTTAGCTCGGTCATGGTGACGCTTTACTGACCGACCATATGGATGAGGAGAAAATAAACCCTCAGTCTGGGTGGAAAGAGGAGATCTTTGCAGGACCACCATGCTCTGGGGTAAATAATGGTGTTGATATGATCTCTGATCATGAAAGTACCAAACATGTTCACTGGGTAGCTAAATATTTGGTCAACAAGCTAAACTGGCTAGCTAAATATTTGGTCAACAAGCTAAACTGGTTAGCTAAATATTTGGTCAACAAGCTAAACTGGTTAGCTAAATATTTGGTCAACAAGCTAAACCGGTTAGCTAAAGATTTGTTCAACAAGCTAAACTGACTAGCTAAATATCTGGTTAACAAGCTAAACTGGCTAGCTAAATATTTGGTCAACAAGCTAAACTGGCTAGCTAAATATTTGATCAACAAGCTAAACTGGGTAGCTAAGTATTTGGTCAACAAGCTAAACTGGCTAGCTAAATATCTGGTTAACGAGCTAAACTGGCTAGCTAAATATTTGGTCAACAAGCTAAACTGGCTAGCTAAATATTTGATCAACAAGCTAAACTGGCTAGCTAAATATTTGCTCAACAAGCTAAACTGGTTAGCTAAAGATTTGGTCAACAAGCTAAACTGGCTAGCTAAATATTTGGTCAACAAGCTAAACTGGTTAGCTAAATATCTGGTTAACAAGCTAAACTGGCTAGCTAAATATTTGTTCAACAAGCTAAACTGGCTAGCTAAATATCTGGTTAACAGGCTAAACTGGCTAGCTAAAGGTTTGTTCAACAAGCTAAACTGGCTAACTAAATAACTAGTTAACAAGCTAAACTGGCTAGCTAAAGATTTGTTCAACATCTAAACTGGCTAGCTAAATATCTGGTTAGCAAGCTTATTTTACAAACTAACAATTTTTGCTTTGACCTAATATGTTTAGCTAGTCAGTTTAGCCTGCTCGCTAAATGATTAGCGAGCAAGCTAAACTGGTTGGTTAAATATTTGGTTAGCAAGCTGAGCATTTAATTTAGAGCCAAACTCTTATTTTATAACTTAAATATTTATCTTTGAGGTAATGTGTTTAGCTATGCAGTTTAACTTGCTAGCAAAATATTTAGCTTGAAAATATACATAATTTGAAGTTGTGACATTAACATGTACACAGATGTGTTAAAAAAATTACAGAACATTTTTCCTCCTATGACAGGCAAATGATTGCTGTTAGTTTCTGACTGTGTAACTTTACAAAAGGCTCCCCCACTCCCTCCTTCCTTGGGGGCTTGGTCATGTCCCAGAGAGGGTCAGGTGGAGAAGAACTGTAGCTTTTCTCCAACATCTCCTCAACAAGAGGACCACGACCACATCTCAATGGGGGTGTTTGTCTCCTGGACTTTCCTGGTGTTCTGTGAAGATTTGTCTGTTTCAGTTCTAACCCCATAATGGAGACCAGTTCAGATGAACTTTCCTGATCTTCCACCACGTGGTGGCAGCCTTCAGTCATTTTCATTTTCACTGGTAGCTACCTAGATAAGGATCAGCCTTTCATTTTGAAGTTTAATGCTGTTGTGCTTGGTGATTAAATGTTAATGTTTCTTATTAAATTGATTAAATGTTGATCTGTAGTTTTGTGTTCTATCTGTTGTTATGAATCAGAAGCTCAGATTCAGAATAAAACGAGTCTGTCTGGAACCAGATGTGGCACAGAGATAACAGAAAACATTAGTAATAGCTGAGTTGTTCTTGCAGCAGATACGCTAAACAAATCAGAATTACACACTATAAAAATGTATGTTTCCAAGCGTTTATTTCTATTAATATTATTGGCTTTCTGCTTCCAGCGAATGAAAAAATTAGAATATTAGAATATAATCATATGAGCTTATTGAAACATATGTTTTATTCCTGTTGAAGAAATGGGTCGGATCAGAACCAGATCCTAACTTAGTGAGATGTTGCTGAGGGGCTTTAACCAGAAAGCTGAAAAATGTCACATAACGTGTTCGGTCCAAATATAATCCGACATCCTCCACATCGTGTGTGAAGCAATATTAATAATCTTCCAGAGGGTCTGGTGGGTTTTGTGGTTCTGGAAACCTGGTGGCTGTTTGGATCATGAAGATCCTGTAGAAAGTTCTGTTGATGACCTCAATGGATCTTCATGGTTCCCAGGTAGCACCAGAAACTGTTTAGTAGAAGCTTCAGTTCCACAGAACATCTTCTTTTAGTTTAATTGGATTTGTTCTCATGAATGTTTTGGGTTTGACTTCACATTCTTCTGTTTTTGTTTGGTTTAGTTTAGTTTATTAGTTTATTTGAACACTATAAAAAATATTTTTAAAGTGACATGCACACACATAAGTACACTTAGATTAGTGCATACCACTAGAACAAAGCACACTCTGAAATGTTCAAAAGGGAGTACGAAGAAGCTGATCTAATTTTAATCCTACCCCTTTTTTACAACATTCATACATTTTATCGCTGTACTAAGACAATAACAGACGTGTTCCATCAGAAAGTTATTACAAAATGAAATGTCCCTACTTCCAAAACACAACATATTAGCTCATTTTGCGATACGTTTCTTGAAAATAATGTGTGTATATTAAAAAAAAAAGATATATATTTATTCTTGAACTACTCTTCTAACCCATTCCACAAGTTTATTCCACTTATAGAAAAGCTCATTTGTTGAATTGTTCTTATTTTCCTTTTCATAGTGGGCTACTCTTGATGGGGTGGGGGCCTTGGCAGTCTGCTTGTTCTCGCCCTCTCGAAAACAACAAAAACGACTGCTGTTTTTGTTCCCATGAGTTTCTTGAGGATTCTATGAGCTTCTAGTAAAAAGATTTACAGCTTAATCAAAACGTACTTTCTGTCGTTCATTGCTCTCTGAGGAAGAAAAACGTTCACAAGCCTAGAAAAAAACAGAAGTGGCGGTGTGTGATAGCGAGCAGAGAATCCATGAAAACTTAGCGCCCCCTGCTGTCCTGGTCGAGCAATGCTGAAAAAACAATAGGGAGTGGAAGAGCGGAGTACTATAAAAAGAAAACATCTCCGTCAATACGTCTGCGTCTGAGTGCAAATTTGCGGTCGGAGAAGCATAAACTAGGCTTCAGGTTGGGTGTTTGGCTGCCCTCTGGCCTGGTGCATCATTTTCCCCTCCGTCACTCCCCGTCGGTGACTGATGCCCCTGCCCGCTGGTCGATGGTGGTTCTTGATGCCTGGGGCTGGGGGCCCGGATGCGGCCCGGCTCGGTCCTGGTGCATGCCTGACTAGGTTGTTGGCGGTGGGGATTGCCCCGGGGTGGCGGTGGCATCTGTCGTCCATCGGCCAGCTGCTGGTCCCTCCTGCCTTGGGGCGGCGGGGAACCCCGGTCGGGACCCTGCTTGGGGGCGGGGAGCCCCTGATCCCCGTGGCCTCCGGGTCCTGATCCATGCCCGCCCTGGCGTAGCGGGTTACCGGCAGAGCCTGTGGGCTCATCCCTGCGATCTCCCGGGACCCAGCGTTGCGGCTGGTGGGTGTTCCCCTGGGGCTTCCATCTGTTCCTCTCTTGGTGGGCGATCGGCCCTGCGCTGGTCCGCCTGCGGCTCCTGCGCTCTGTGGGACTCTGGACTTATACGTCTCCAGCCTCCTTCATGTCTGTGTCGATTCCTGTAGGACGGATTGACGGATCTTACACCAGAATCAATCACTTGCATGGGGAAACCTTATTCAGACCTGCATGCTCGCACACACACATTGGTGTGGACGGACATATCTTGAGCTGAGGTTATCGTCATTAGTTAGTTGTTACCAGGAGCTTACCAGAAACATTAGTATTGTGTTCATTAATCCATGCTTGTGTGTAGTGAATGTGTAATTCACAGTTCATATTACTAGATCCGTTTTGTTAATGTTGTTCTGTTTCTATTTGTGGTTTTTGTTTGTGTTGTTTTACCACTTCTCTGCCGTCCAACAGAGGTGGAGGACTAGGATGTTTTCTTGTGTTCTTTGTTTGCCTCCCTATCTTGTATCTTCAGTTCACACTTCTACCGGTTCTGTTTCTCTTCTTCATCTTCTTCCTTTCTTCCTTCTTATCTCAATTTTGTGTCAATAACTTCAAGAAATTAAACCCACAGTAATCACTAATAAAGATTTTTCATACACTCAACAAAAATATAAACGCAACACCTTTGTTTCTGCTCCCATTTTTAATGAGATGGACTTAAAGATCTAAAGTTCATTCCAGATACACAATATTACAATTTCTCTCAAACATTGTTCACAAATCAGTCTAAATGTTTGATAGTGAGCACTTCTGCTTTGCTGAGATAATCCGTCCCACTTCACAGGTGTGCCACATCAAGATGCTGATCTGACATCATCATTAGTGCACAGGTGTACCTTATACTGCCCACAACGCTGTGCGAAGTTGTTGGATATTAGTGGGAACTGGTACATGCTGTCGTATACGCCGGTCAAGCACATCCCAAGCATGCTCAATGGGTGACATGTCCGGTGAGTATGCTGGCCATGCAAGAACTGGGACATTTTTGGCCACCAAGAATTGTGTACAGATCCTTGCAACATTGGGCCGTGCATTATCTTGCTGAAACATGAGGTGATGTTCATGGATGTATGGCACAACAATGGGCCTCAGAATCTCATCACGGTATCTCTGTGCATTCAAAATGTCATCAATAAAATGCACCTGTGTTCTTCGTCCATAACGAGCTGGAGTCAGGTCAAGACCCCGATGAGGACGACAAGCATGCAGTTGAGCTTCCCTCAGACGGTTTCTGACAGTTTGTGCAGAAATTGTTTGGTTATGCAAACCAATTGTTTCAGCAGCTGTCTGAGTGGCTGGTTTCAGACGATCTTGGAGGTGAACCTGTTGGATGTGGAGGTCCTGGGCTGGTGTGGTTACACGTGGTCTGCGGTTGTGAGGCCGGTTGGATGTACTGCCATATTCTCTGAAAAGCCTTTGGAGACGGCTTATGGTGGAGAAATGAACATTCAATGCACGAGCAACAGATCTGGGTGACATTCCTGCTGTCAGCATGCCAATTGCACGCTCCCTCAATTCATCTATTTGCATCTGTGGCATTTTGCTGTGAGACAAAACTGCACATTCGAGGGTGGCCTTTTATTGTGGGCAGTATAAGGTACACCTGTGCACTAATCATGATGTCAGATCAGCATCTTGATGTGGCACACCACTGTGAGGTGGGATGGATTATCACAGCAAAGCAGAAGTGCTCACACATTTAGACTGATTTGTGAACAATGTTTGAGAGAAATGGTAATATTGTGTATCTGGAATGAAGTTTAGATGTTTAAGTCCATCTCAAGAAAAATGGGAGCAGAAACAAAGGTGTTGCGTTTATATTTTTGTTGAGTGTACATATACATCAAGTGGAGTATTATAGCAAAGCTGTAATGCTCTGCTTGGGAAAGTAAATCTGTAGGGGTTGTTCTTGGTACACCAATTCTGGGAAGCAACTGCTAGACAGGACACGTAAAAAAAAAAGAAAAAAAGAAAAGTTGTACAAATTTTGAGCCGATGTAAACTTTACCAGATCCATTAACTTTTAAACCTTAGAAAAAATCGATTAGTGTGTTTTCTGAATCCTACATTAATTTTTTCTGTAATGTACAAAGAGGTTGGAGGGTGGTTTTATAAGTGTTTCCCCATATTTCCACACAATAATATGTATACGGTAAGACTAAAGATGAGTAAAAAGCCAAGAAATAGCGGCGGTCTAAAGTATGTTTTGTTTTTCCAATAACTGTATTGTTCTTGGAGATTTTTGATGATAAATAGGCCGCATGAAGTTTCCAGCAGATTTTATGATCTATGCTTACACCAAGAAATGTATGCTCACATGTTCCATCTACGCAAGTCTGATTTACAACTGGTTTAGAATTGGATGAAATATTTGGATTTTCAAACCACGTAACTTTGGTTTTGCTCAAATCTAATGGCCCTAAAACAGAGCCTTGTGGTACCCCTCACTTTCTTTCCCTAAACGATGACTTAATATCTTCCATTTGTACAAAGTGAGTTAAACCCAATCACATACAATACCTCTTATTCCATATTTTTGCAATTTTTCTACTATAATTTTGTGGTCTTTAGTATCAAATCCTTTTTTGAGGTCCAGAAAAAACCATTGGTACATTGTTAAGAATCTATTCATTTTTTGATTTCTTCAGATTGTTCTTTTATGGTCTGCCTGCGACGTTTAGGGCCTCTCGCACCCTCTCAGCAGATCCACCCTCAGGTTTTCATGAGCTTGCAGGATGGAGGCCTGACATGCACCAGTTTTTCCACTTTCCACCAAACACGAGCAGCTGAAAGCGGGGACAGAAAGGTGAAGCAGTAACTCCTCGAGCTGAGCCGGGTCTTCCCCTGACTGGATCGTTTTAATTGAATTGGTCTTCATCAGAAGCCGTTTCCGCCGCGCCGAGGCGTTGCTGAAGCTGCTGGGTTCTCCAGCGGGAAGAGGAACGCTGATGAATCATCTCCGTTGCTGGATGTTGCTTCCTGGTCCACATGAAGAACGCTGACTCGTGTTCCTGTAAACGGCCTCGGATTCAAACCTGATGATTAATCAGATAATTCCTCCTCCTGCATTAAACCAGGTCAGAGAGCAGATGCTGAGATCATCTCTTCTCCAACCTCAGAGTCCACCACATCACAGCGGTGATGTCACAGCAAGGGGCGGGGCCAAGGCAGTCAACTCAGTTCAGACTCCCACGGGCAGACGGAGATAAGATCAGATGAACTTTCCTGATCTCACTCAGGGGGACCAAAGCGCTGCGGCAGCAGATCGACCAAAATGTGCATAGTACAGATAAGAAGCTCTGCCGAAACTCTGAGAACCACAGCAGGAGCTTCTGATCTTGACTGAGCTGACAGGAAGCGCAGCATAACTCTCACACTTTATTAGATCAGAACCTCTGAGGTTAACGAGACACCTGTACCCCTCAACTGGGGGACCAATTGTCTTCTTGTCCTGTGAAAGGTCCACTCCATGGTCCAGAACCTTTAGCAGCAACAACCCACTAACCCTAACCCTCCTGTCTGACTCCATCAGTCTCTCAGCTCCAGGCCTAAAAAGCCCATGCGTTTGTTTTTTCAAGGCTAGACTAGGCTAAGTCCACAAAATGTAATTAAAAGCCTTCATCAAATCATTAATTTGGCCTCTGGTAATAATGTAAAGAACCTCGGTGTAATTTTTGACCGACATGACATTTAAATCCCATATTAAACAGGTTTCCTACTCCCTAAAAAAAATCCTTGGTTAAAATCAACCCAACTTTTTAAAACCCAACACCTGAGTAACTATTGAACCAACCCAGCAGTTGTTATTTTAACCCAACAAAATGGGTTACACATTTAATTTAAATGCTGGGGCAAACTGACAGACGCAAGACTGCCATATTGCACCATTGGCCCCTCTGGGTAACACCAACAGGCAGGTTTGGTGAAATGTCTACATCAGAATGTAGCACAAAGAAGCAGGAACCAAACCCCCCAGTTTCTGGGTTGAAGGTCAACAACTCTACCACTGATCCACAGCTGCCCTAAGCCTGTGAACATGGACTTTTTATCAACTCATTTTGTAGAAGGCTAAAAACCAAACATATGTACTGCATCCTTATATAATTTCCATGATAACAACAACATAAATATACTACTTTAATATGCAATGCTAGACAGACAATGTGGATTAGATATATAGTGTGCACAAACCTTAACGTTGACTTTTTGAGTGGATTATCCGTTTGGAAGACAGGAGAAGTCGGCTTGATGATGCTTTAATGTTCAAGGCATAAACTCCTCATTTATTCTTTTGTTTGTATACTTATTCTTATTCAGTAAAGTTCTTAAAAAACATAAACAACCCAGGTTCTATATCAACTGATGTTTGTTGAGTTGATGGATTTTAACCATAGACTGAATTTAACCCAATGCATGGCTACACCAAAATAACCCAAATAATAACCCAAAATGGGTTACACATTTCATAACCCAGCAGTTGGTTTGATAAAATAACCCAGCATTTTTTTTTGTGTTAAGATTTTTTTATTTCACCTCCAGAATATTGCTAAAATTAGAAACATCCTGTCCAGGAGTGATGCAGAGAAACTAGTCCATGCATGTGTTACTTCAAGGCTTGACTACTGTAATTCCTTATTATCAGGAAGTCCACAAAATGCAATCAAAAGCCTTCAGTTGGTCCAAAATTCTGCAGCAAGAGTTCTGATTAATGTGTGCTAATTGTGTGATGGGACAATGGAAAGAGTTCTTCGAAGAGCTGATGAATGAGAAAAATCAGAGAGAATGTAGAGTAGAAGATGTGGCTGATGTGGATCAGTAAGTTCCTGAGATTAGTAAGGATGAAGTTAGGAAAGCTTTGAAGAGGATGAAGATGAGGAAGGCAGTTGATCCTGATTACATACCTGTGCAGGTATGGAAGTGTTTAGGAGAGGTGGCAGTAGAGTTTATGACTAGGTTCTTCAACAAGACCTTAAAGACTGAGAAGATGCCTGAGGAATGGAGGAAAAGTGTTCTAGTGCCAATCTTTAAGAACAAGGGAGATGTACAGAACTGTGGCAACTACAGAGGAATAAAGTTAATGAGTCGTACAATGAAGCTGTGGGAAAGAGTGGTGGAAGCTAGGCTTTGGTCAGATATGAGGATTTGTGAGCAGCAGCACGGTTTGATGCCAAGAAAGAGTACCACAGATGCTATTTTTGCTTTAAGGATGCTGATGGAGAAGTACAGAGAGGATCAGAGGGAGCTTCATTGTGTCTTTGTAGATTTAGAGAAACGTATGACAGGATGCTAAGAGAAGAGCTGTGGTTTTACATGAGGCAGTCTGGAGTGGCAGAGAAGTTTGTTAGAGTGGTGCAGGATATGTACGAGAGCTGTGAGACAGCAGTGACGTGTGCTGTAGGAGTGATAGAGGAGTTCAAGGTGGAGGTGGGACTGCATCGGCTCTGAGCCCCTTCTTGTTTGCTTTGGTGATGGACAGGCTGATGGATGATGTTAGAGAGGAGTCTCCATGGACTATGATGTTTGCAGATGACATAACCGGAAGTATGGTGACGTAAGATGAAGTAAAACCTAAATCCGTTGGGAGAAAGTAGACATCATGAAAGTAATCTAACGGTAAACAGAGAAGAAAACACGGAAGGTTTTAATAATAATTCATTTCTAGCTATTATAAGGAGAAAAAGGTTTGTAGCTATAATTAAGCTTACTTATGTGATTAGGAATGTTCATGAAAAAGAATGTGATCTTATCAGCAGAGAAAGTACCAATAAACCATCAACTTGTATTTTAGACCCAATACCAACCGAATGATTTAAGGAAGTGTTCCCTCTGGTTACTGGCCCTATCCTAGATATGATGAATCTGTTTTTAATAAATGGATATGTGCCTCAGGAATTTAAGGTTGCTGTAATAAGGCCTTTACTTAAGAAACCCTCCCTGGATCAAGATGATTTAGCTAATTACAGACCTATATCTAACCGTCCTTTCTTATCCAAAATTCTTCAGAAAATAGTTGCTAATCAAGTATGTGAGCATCTAAACAGCAATAAGCTGTTTGAGGAATTTCAGTCAGGTTTTAGAGCTCATCATAGCACTGAAACAGCACTGGTAAAAGTTACTAATGATATTCTAATGACCTCGATAATGGATTTGTGACTGTTCTGTCTTGTTAGATCTCAGTGCTGCTTTTGACACAGTTGATCATAATATTCTCTTAGAAAGGCTCGAACATGTTGCAGGGATCAAGGGAACGGCACTAGTCTAGTTTAAATCATATCAGTCCAACAGATTCCAGTTTGTTCATGTCAATGATAAATCTTCTTCACACTCAAGGGTTACTGGTGGAGTACCACAGGGTTCTTGGCTTGGACCGATTCTCTTTACTATATATATGCTTCCAATTGCTAAAATAATTAGACAACATGGTATGAATTTCCACAGTTATGCTGATGATACACAATTATATTTATCCATAAAACCTGATGAAACCAATCAGTTAGGTACATTACAAGCATGTCTGGAAGACAAAAAAAACCTGGATGACTCTGAATTTTCTATTTTTAAATTCAGACGGAAAGAAGTTGTTGTCTTTGGACCAGAACCTTTAAAAAGGAAACTGCTAAATCAATCACTTCATCTTGATGGCATTAATTTGGCCTCTGGTAATAATGTAAAGAACCTCGATGTAGTTTTTGACCAAGACATGACATGACATTTAAATCCCATATTAAACAGGTTTCTAATATTTCTTTCTTTCACCTTCGGAATATTGCTAAAATTAGAAACATCCTGTCCAGGAGTGATGCAGAGAAACTAGTCCATGCATTTGTTACTTCAAGGCTGGACTACTGTAATTCCTTATTATCAGGAAGTCCACAAAATGAACTTAAAAGCCTTCAGTTGATCCAAAATGCTGCAGCAAGAGTTCTGATGAATATTAAAAAGAGAGATCACATTTCTCCTGTTTTGGCTTTTCTCCATTGGCTCCCTGTTAAATCCAGAATAGAGTTTAAGATCCTCCTCCTTACTTATAAAGCCCTTAATAATCAGCTCCATCGTACATCAGAGATCTGATTGTTCCATATGTTCCTAACAGAGCACTTTGTTCTCAGAATGCAGGTCTACTGGTAGTTCCTAGGATTTCTAAAAGTAAAATGAGGAATTGCTGTGGTTGGAGTCTGCATGATCTGGATCTGAAACATGATCTGCTGGGATTCCTTACATAGAAAACTTTTAACTGATTGTAATGTTTGGATAATTGGATTGAAATTACTTTTGTTGTGAATTGGCGCTATATAAATAAAGTGAATCGAATGTAATCAGCTATGCATGATGGCTA
The DNA here is from genome assembly GCA_028564705.1 of Apricaphanius iberus. Taxonomy (NCBI): domain Eukaryota; kingdom Metazoa; phylum Chordata; class Actinopteri; order Cyprinodontiformes; family Aphaniidae; genus Apricaphanius; species Apricaphanius iberus. Next base: position 26,678 of record JAPXFQ010002028.1, read on the forward strand.
ATGATGAAAATGATTGTAAGTGTGGTTATTTCATTCTTGCCTAGCTCTTACGTTGGTTGATGACACAGACAGCTTAATAAACCGTTGTTTAACCACCAGTTCTGGCCTTCTCAATATTGACTGAATGCTACAGTAAGAATGAAGGGAAAGGTGTAGAAGACAGAGGTGAGACCAGCGATGTTGTACGATCTAGAGACAGAACCAATGACAAAAAGACAGGAAGCAGAACTGGAGGTAACAGAACTCAAGATGTTGGGATTCTCTTTGGGAGTGATGAGGATGGATAGGATCAGGAATGAGTCCATCAGAGGAACAGATCATGGTAGTTGTTTGGGGATAAAGTCAGACTGAGACGGTTTGGACATGTTCAGAGGAGAGACGATGATTATATCGGTAGAAGAATGAAGAGGATGGAGCCACCAGGCAGGATGCAGAGAGGAAGACCAAAAATCAGATTTATGGATGAAGGAGGACATGTAGTTAGTTGGTGTGAGGGCAGAGGATGCAGAGGATAGGACTAAATGGAGACAGATGATTGGCTGCTGCGATCCCTGGAGGGAAAAGGCCAATGAAGACAATTCTCCTGTTTTAGCTTCTCTCCATTGGTTCCCTGTTAAATCCTCCTATAGGCTCAGGCTGATAGAGGACAGACTGACCACTTTTCTTCATTCTTCTACTTTTCTCTCCTACTACTCTCCAGATATATTTTCTGCTGTTAGTTTGATTGTTAACATTGTTAGCTCTCAGTGTTTTCTCTCCATAGAAGCTCTACCTGGTCTGTTATCCTGCTCAGCTACAACGCCCCCTGCTGGATGGGGAGCATCAGGTCAGATGATGACCAAACATCCTCCATGTCCTTTGACTAGACCGCTGTATCTGCTGTAGATCTGCATCAGTGTTTGGAACGTGGATCAAGCTTCAGCTGTTGGACTGATGGAATCTAGAACAATTGATCTAGAGAGGTTCATGGTCCATGGACTCCAGAGAGTAAAACAAGCCCATATCATCATCACTCCACCACCGTGCTTTGATATTACATTTGATAACAGCAAAACTAAGCAAAAATTCTGCTAAAACTTTCTGTTGGTGTTCATTTTCTCTTCTTTACTCCACTGTTCCTTCCTTTCCCCCCGTTGTGCTTGCTTCCTACATCTCTTTCCTTCCACCAGTGAACAACCAAATATTGTTATTTAGCATCAGATTGCGTGCTCACACTATCATTCATACACATGATTCGCTTCCTGCCGTCTCTGTCTTCATCTCTAACTGTTGTCTGTTCTCTCATCATTTCTTCTGTCTTGGTTAATCTGTTTGGATCTGATGAACATATGAGGTGAATTAAGGCTTTATTTATACTTCATTTGTTATTCTAATTTTCAACCCGTTTCAGATGTATTTCTGTTTATATTTAATCAGGTTTTTTGATACAATTAAAGGACATTTTCTGATTCATTATCTATAACACAATACTAGAATAATTAATTGCTACCAGTTTATTTGGCTAATGATGATGATAATGATGCTCTTCAGGTCAGCTCCGCTACCTTCTACAGAATCATGATGTCAGAAATAACTGTGTAAAATGTGACTATTGCAAACTATTAATAAAAAACTACAAATTAAATGTCTGTATTCAAATGACTGGGCAGCATCAATTCATGATGCATCAAGAATATTACATATTTACATATTTAATTTGCCAGCATGAGATAAAATAATAATTTCCACGTTTGATTGGAACAGCTCTGCTGCTGCTCCTGGCTCCTCCTGTCTGCAGCTCATATTTTATTAAATCAAATCAAAGAGCCTGTGAATATTCTCATTCATCCAGGTCATGGTTATCTCAAGGAAATTTCAATCAAACGCAACTGGACTTGGTAATTTGTCTTGGAAGACGTTTCACCTCTTATCCAAGAGGCTTCATCAGACTGGTCCCAGCCTGGTCAGCGGCGAGCATGAACTGAAACGTCTTCCAAGACAAATTACCAAGTCCAGTTGCGTTTGATTGAAATTTCCTTGAGAAAATCAAATCAAAGTGTCCCAACAAAACAACAGACGACAAGTTACACATACAGTAATACAATAATGTGACAAAAACAGGTGGACAAAAACAATGAAAGTATTCAGCTTTCCTGTCCAAAGCATCGGTTCCAACATACCACAGAGTTCTGCAGGAGGAACTTAAAGAAATGATCAGGGGTCTCATTTATAAACGTTGCGTACGCACAAAACGGGGCCTGAAACTGGCGTACGCCACTTTCAAAGCAAAAGTTGTGATTTATAAAAAACAGACTTGACGGGAAAATGTGCGCACCTGTACGCCAACTCTGACCCGTGCGTACGGACATTTTGGAGACGAGGGAATCGACGACGCAGTTGGTGAGGTGGTGAACTGCAGCCAGACTGCATATTACTCCTCTCACGCATATCATTTCACCTCACACCAAACATTAATTATGGATTCATGTTATTATAAACATCCAAACAAGCAATGATATCTATATTGTAGCTTTGCAGTGAGCTATAGCTCTTCTAAAAACATTTTTCAATATTAAAATAGATACATAAAATTTATCTCAAAACCTTAAACTCAGATAAAAGGGCCGGGACTGTGTGCCAATTAATAAATTGAATCATCTGCCGTCCCTGAGCGCAATAATGCCTGCAGTCTTGGATGGGATCATTAAGATGAGCAGGCGATACATCACGTTTCCATATACTGTGGGGGAGCAGGCCGAAATTAAGATGCAATTTGCAGCAATGTCCGGTTTCCCAAACATAATCGGCGCAATTGACTGCACCCATATTACTATAAGGGCCCCGTCCGAGGAAATTCCCCTCCCTCCTGGCGTAACACCTCCCCAGCATGAGAACCCCGACCCACAGCCGCCTCCTCCTCGACAGGAAGCCTTCACCCAGGGAGCAAGGATCGGCCCGGATGTAAAATTTTTATTGTATCATTTAAGGTAGCAATGTGTCAGCTCGGGTGTTACACGTACCCCCTCCAGTAGCAGACCCACTCTGCGGTGGGTGGCAAGTGTTCCCCCCCCCCCCTCAACTTTGAGGTCCGACCACTTTTTTTTTTTTTTATTTCGGGTACCGTGCTGTCAGTTGCACTGCAGACGCCACATGCTGCCACTCACAGTTCTTCCTTTTATTTGTGACACCGCTGCTGTGTCCACCAAATAAAATGTCTCTTCTAGCCTCCACTTCACCCACTAGCACTTCAATCAACGTTTCCGTAAAGTTTCTCTTCTTGTTTTTCTTTTGTTGTTGGCATATTTCCCCTCTTCTTCATGTGCATCAATATTCATGTCCTGCTTTGCATTGACCTTTTATAGCCAGATTTGGGCGTGTTCAGGGCGGGATATGAGCCAAATTCACGTGCGCATACTTCCAAGAAGACCGTGATTTTTAAAGGGGAAATTGCTTACACCTGTGCGTAGGCATGGTTTTATAAATCAGAAATCGTTTTGGCGTACGCAAACTTTTTGTTTTGGTCGTGCGTACACTTTTAGTAGGGATTCTATGCAATGTTTTATAAATGAGACCCCAGATCTGTAAAATAATACGAATAAAAAAATCTACAGAAAAGAAGAAAAGTGATACTATAGCAAAATTTGCTATTTTATAGTTTTCCAAGTCAAGTTTGCAATATAATAAATAATTTGGTTGCTCTTGTGTTGGTAATTTTCTCATGAAGCTGCTTAGTCCAGGTGCTACTCAGGATTATTGGTTTGTTACTAACCAGCTAAAAAAATGATGCGTAAACCAGAGTTTGCCTCTGTGAATAATTCCACTTTATAAGCTGAAAAAAAAGCTAAAACGTTGAAACCGTTTCTTCAGTTTTTATTCTATTTGTAAGAAATATTGCTAATTGTAACTCATCTCCAGCTTTGGCGTAATGCAGCGTTTTATCCATGTGTGGAAAGCTCGGGTAAGATTGAGCTCTTTAGGCCCCTCTACTGATGAAGTCTTTATGTCCTGGTATGATGATAACATGATGGATGGATGGATGGATGGATGGATGATGATCTGCTGTGACTCTCAGTCTGTAGGAGTTTCTTCTGGTTTTTCTCTGTTTTTCTGCTTTTCTCTGTCAGATTTTATCAGGAAGGAAACTGCTGATCAGACTCTAAATTCACCTGATGGCGTGCTGCAGCAGATGGACCGCTCTGATAGGAGGAATCTCCCCCATTATCACTTCCTCTGCTGGTTATCTGACCCCAGATCAGATCTGATGGTCACATAACTTCATAAATACATCAGATCTGAGCACAGAGAGGATCAGAAGACGACATGAAGCTGCTGAGACGAACCGTCAATCTGCTGCTGGTGAGCCTAAAGTCTAATAACTCTTTCTAAATGATTTATCTCGTCTTTTAAAAGCTGCTTCAGCTCCTAGAATCGTTGATCAGATCAGTGCTGAGCTCCTCACCAGGAGGAGCAGAAAAGGTTCTGGTAGAACATCTTACATGGTTCTGATCCCATGTTTAAGAATAAAGTCAGGAGAGTGTTGGTGTTCAAATATTTCCTCATAATTATAACAATCTGCTGGGGGTAAAAGCCAGTAAAGTCAACGCGACCGATCACATAAAAACATAAACGGAAGTCATTTAACCAAAAACTGAGGAAAAAAAAAAAGTAAAATAAATGTTTCAGTGAATGTTAAATATATTCATCATGTTTCAGTAAATCCTGATGATTGATAACATTTTGAGATTTATTACTTTCTTAGTTTTTAAATGATTTCATCTCATTCATGCATCTCTGCGTTTTTGTTCCCATTTTTTTTCTAATTAACTTCTTAATTTTCTATAAAAACAGTTGAATCTTTTCCCCATGGGTGTCCTTACTAGTTCATAATGTTCATAAAAAGCTAGATTACCATTATTTACTGGAATTTCTTTAGAATTAAAGATTTCAGTCTAAGGTTGTGTTGAAAAATATTGAAACATTTATTCTGAATCGATTCATAAGCTCAAAAATCAGCTTTAATTGTTTAACATAATTTGTCCTTTTTAACAGCTAAAATAGGAATAAAAACCCAAACAGCCGTTTGAAGATTTAGTTCTGAAATTATTCATACATTAAATCATTGAATTACATGCAGATAATTAAGATAACAGCTAAAAAATGATTTGTAATAATTCTGACCCGGATCTACATGAAACTGGATCAGATTGAATCGGATCTGAATCGATACCTAGCCCGACACAACTCAATCAGAACCAAAGAACCGAAGGCCCGGAGGAGCGGTTCTGTGGGTTTTTCTATCCTAAAATCTCTGGTGTGACGAGATCAGAGAGGCATGGAATGGATCAAAAACGCAGCAGTCGTTAAAACGGTCCATCTTTGGTTCTGGATTCTTGTTCCAGACTTTTAACTGTAGAACTGGGTCAGACTTAACTGGACCTGGTAGAACTCAGATGAGCTCAAGCAGACCCGTTTGGACCCAGTCAGACCTGGTCAGACCAAACTGGACCCGGTCAGACCCAGTTGGACCCAGTCAGACCGAGTAAGACCCGGTCAGAACCAACTGGACCCAGTCAGACCCGGTCAGACCCAGTAAGACCGGGTCAGACCCGGTTGGACCTGGTCAGACCCAGTCAGACCCGGTCGGACCCGATCAGAACCAACTGGACCCAGTCAGACACGGTCTTCCTGGAGATGGCAGAAATCTGAACGGAAACAGTAAAAATAATTTATATTATGAGATGAATAATGATATTCTCATAGCCTCAGACAATGGACTGGTGACCATTCTGGTCCTGTTAGATCTCAGTGCTGCCTTTGACACTGTTGACCACAATATTCTCATAGAAAGGCTTCAAAGTGTCGGTATAATAGGAACAGCACTAGGTTGGTTTAAATCTTATTTGTCTAACAGATTTCAGTTTGTTCAGGTAAACAATAGATCTTCCTCAACCTCAATAGTTACTTGCGGAGTACCACAGGGTTCAGTGCTTGGGCGATTCTCTTTACTATATATATGCTTCCTATTGGTAAAATAATTAGGCAGCATGGGATAAAATTCCATAGTTACGCAGATGATACACAGCTATATCTATCCATAAATCCTGATGAATCCAATCAGTTAGGTAGACTACAGGCATGTCTGGAAGACATAAAAACTTGGATGACTCTAAACTTCTTGCTTCTAAATTCTGATAAAACAGAAGTTGTCGTCTTTGGACCAGAAGCTCTGAAAAAGAAACTACTTAGTCAGCCCCTTCACCTGGACGGCATTAAATTAGCCTCCAGTAATAAAGCAAAAAACCTCGGTGTCATTTTTGACCAAGATATGTCGTTTAGAACTTACATTAAAGAAGTCTGTAGGATTTCCTTTTTTCACCTTAGGAATATTGCAAAAATTAGAACCATCCTGTCCAGGAATGATGCTGAAAAACTAGTCCATGCCTTTGTTACTTCAAGGCTGGATTACTGTAACTGTCTATTATCAGGTAGTCCACAGAATACAATTAAAAGTCTTCAGTTAGTTCAAAATGCTGCTGCTAGGATTCTGATGAATATTAAAAGAAGAGATCACATTTCCCCTGTTTTAGCTTCTCTTCACTGGCTCCCAGTAAAATCTAGAATAGAATTCAAGATCCTCCTTCTGACATATAAAGCCCTTAATAATCTAGCTCCATCATACATAAGAGACCTGATTGTTCCATATGTTCCTAACAGAGACCTTCGCTCTCAGACTGCAGGTTTACTGGTAGTTCCTAGGATTTCTAAAAGTAGAATGGGTGGCAGATCTTTCAGCTATCAGGCTCCCCTCCTATGGAACCGGCTCCCAGGGTTGGTTCGTGAAGCAGACAATTTGTCTATCTTTAAAACTAGGCTAAAAACTTTCCTCTTTGACAAAGCTTACAGTTAGAGATATGTTTATAGGTAGTTAGAGTCAGGTCAGACAGGTAGATAGGAAGAGACAGGTTAATGTTAGTAGTCAGGCAGAGTGTCAAAAGTTAGGAAGAGATAGGAAGAGGTAGAGTAGCTAGGTAGAGATAGATTAATGTAAGCCAGGTAAAGATCCGGAGCCGGTCGCGGCCTACCGCCGCGGAAGAAATGTGCCCCACAGGGGCCAGCCAGCGCCGGAGAGAGGTCCCTCAAGGGGATCCTCCCGCACAGTGCGGCCGCCCATTACCTGCCGGGTTGAATCCCCTGGGCAGACTGTGCGGACCCCACCCGTTTATCTCTTAAACGTTTCTCGCCCTCTTCAACTCTGTCCTCTCAGTTCTGTCTATTTTTCCTTAAGATAGTTGTCGACTATCGGTCTCGTGCCGGTATTTAGCCTTAGATGGAGTTTACCACCCACTTTGGGCTGCATTCTCAAACAACCCGACTCCGAGAAGACCCCGGCATGACGGGGGCCGTTACCGGCCCTACACCGTCCACGGGTCAGGAGGACTCAGACAGAGTGTTGGTAGCCAGGTCTCCTAGTAGCTAGGAGACAGGTTAATGTTAGTAGCTATGCTGCTTTAGGCTAGGCTGTTGGAGGACATTATTAGGGTCTGTTCCTACTTTCTCTCCTACTTCTCCCCAACTGCATGATGTGCTGTCAATTCAAGCACTAACCTGTTTTCTATTATAGTAGGTGCTCCGGATTAGCCCTGCTTGACGACCCTGACTAAGATGGCATTGCAGTGACGGAAAATTCTCCACGTCCTGCAACAAACTTGTGCATCGGTTCTGTTGCTCTTTCTGTGTCTCTGTTGTGTATTCTCCAAGCCACAGACGGTCGCGGCAGATAACCGCTTGTGCTGAGCCTGGTTCTGCCGGAGGTTTCTTCCTGTTAAAAGGGAGTTTTTCCTTCCCACTGTCGCTGCATGCTTGCTCAGTATGAGGGATTGCTGAGAATTCCACGACGCAATCTTCTGTGGTTCTGTAATTTCTACACTAAACATTGTATTGTAATAACTCTTTTTGTAAAGTGCCTTGAGATGACATCTGTTGTGAAATGGCGCTATATAAATAAACTGAATTGAATTGAATTGAATTGAATATGAGGAATTCTTCCTGTTAAAGCCCTTCAGGTTCTGGTTCTGGTCCAGCTAAACATGAATCTGTTGTCCTCAGGTGTTGTGCAGTGCATTGTGGGTAATCTGCTGTGGGGAACAAGCTCCTCTTCCTCCTTTGTGTAATGCCACCCTGATGATCTCCTCGGAGATCTCCTCCTCCTCATCAGTAGGAAGCGGGAACATCAACCTGCGCTCTCTGTCTTCGTGGACCTGGAGGTCGGTCCCGCCTGGTTCTGGTTCTGTTGGGTGCTCACGTAACCAGGTTCTTATTCTGAACTGTGTTCCTGCAGGTCCACGACCGAGAAGAACCGGATCCCCGACACCATCTATGAGGCCGACTGCAGCAGCGAGTTCTGTTCCAGTCCAAAACCGGGGCATGATCAGTCTCACGATCTCAACTCGGTTCCCGTGTACCAGACCCTCCTGGTTCTGACCCGGAGGGATGGCCAGCGCTGCTTTACCGCCTCGTACCGATCAGTGGCGGTGGGCTGTACCTGTGTCAGGGCCACCACTGACCAGAACTAAATCAGCAAAAAACAGAACCAGAACCTCCAACCAGATGATGAATTTATACCAGAACCAGAAACACACCCTGAGCCAATACCAGAACCCAAACGTAGACCAGAACCACAGCCTGAAATTACACACCGGACCAGAACCAGCTGGGAATCGGTTTGACCCGGTTCCCTGATGTCATCCAGGTCCGGCTCGGTTCTGTCTACAGTTCTGCTGGTTCCACCCTCCTCTTCCTCTTAGGTCCGTCCCACATCTTCGGGTTTCCATGGAAACAAACATTTGAGTTCGGATCCTGCTGACCCAGAACTTCTGATTCTGGGTTCTTCCACCATAGCTTTCTGGGCTGAACTCAGGTTCTGTTTGTGGTTTAATTTATTTCTCTGTCATTCTGTCGTTTATTTATTTTACTGCATTCGTTTGTATGAAAAGCGCTTTATAAATAAAGTTTGATTTGATTCATGAGTTCAGATTCAGAAGAGAAAATGTTCTCATTTTTGATAAAAGTGTTGAGGCGGTGAATCCTTGCACATAAATACCAGAAATCTCTAAGATTTTAAACAGTTGTTGGTTCTGGTTCTGGTGTGGATGGACTCGCCTGATCCCAGAAGGTTTTCCAGCATCCTGAGACTTTTATGTGTCCCGTTTCTGTTCTGTTGCTCTGATCCTGGTTGTGTTTCTGTACCAAAACCGTCACGTTTATCGGTTTCTGTTAATGTTTTAATAAAGCAGCTTTTAGCTGAGCTATTCTGACCCGCAGAAAACGGTTTACGGAACTCATGTTTTCCTCTGATTTTTTTTTCTCCTAGGAAATGTTAACATTTAGGCAGACTTTCATATGGAATCCTGATTATATTGTTTCCATCTGAATCCGTAGCAGACCGACACATTTGGGTCTTCACACTCTAGCGCTCCATACAACATTGGTTATAAACAAATATTTCCTGCCATCTATATCCTTTTTCATAGAAAATGTAATTACACTAGAACTTTATTAGACAACAGTGTTGAAGTTGAAAGAATCTGTTGATTTTTTTTTACATTTCCTCAGTGTCTCGGGACCACCAGCAGAGGGCAGCAGTTTACTCTCCACCGTTTCACTAATTGATGTCGTGGTTCATAGTGTTTCTTCCTCATTGTGTCCGGCATCAGACATTGGAAGCTAATGAGCCATAGCAGGTCAGCTCCCTGGTTTCATTTACAGTTTTATGCTTTAAAGCACAACACTAGGAAAAAAACAGTCTAAAAACATGCTTTCGTTAATTTAAAGCAGCATATTTCCCAAATATGGCTGGAGGAGAATCAGAATAATGTAAATATTTAAGACAGACTTTCACCAGCTGCTTTATACCAACATGTTTTTATTGTTTTCTATTTGGATTATTTAATTTAAACTAATAATCTACATTCATGAACACATGACCCAGATAGCAGATTAATCTATGTTGAATCCAGATTGGATTGTCAACGTTAAATCATCCAATGGTCAGAGTTCAATGTTGATTCAACATCAGTTTGCACCCAAAATTAATGCTGAAACAATGTTGATTTATTAACTATAAATCAATGTAATTACAATTGTATTTCAATTAATTTGAATATTGAAACAACGTTGGAATTGTAACATAACTACAGATCAATGTGTTTTAACTTATATTTCAATAATACCAGAGCAAATAAATAATCTTGCTTTATCTACAGCTGGATGTCCTGGATAACATGAAGTCATTTTTTATTTAGTAAAACTAGTGAACATGCTAAAAAACCAACAAGTTATTTAATTTAATTTATCTTTTATTCACGATTTTAACCACGTCCATCTCCTCCTGCATAACGGAGCCGATATATTCTTTCTGACCAAATAAGTCGGTCTGAACACCATTAGACTATTTTAACCTAGCCTATATATTTTCCTTATATAACAAAAAACATACACTTTATGTTTGGAGAAATCACATACGATACATTTAGCAACTAGTGATGTAGGTAATTATTAGACTATTTTAAGATAGCCTATATATTTTTCTTAATAATGTGGGAGTTACGAAAAGTTTGAGAAATAAACACACTGAAAGAGTTTTCAGAGGTTTTCAGAGTGGACATAAAGCTTGTTATAGTAAATTAATTTGACCTTTTAATGTTAAAAGATTGTTTATGGAGATGGCTTAATGTTCAGTTGGACATTTTATTTTATTTATACGTTGTTTGACAAAAGCGTTGACTGTATGAACAAAGCATTGCTAGCTAACTGATTACAGTAGACCTGGTGTTTTTAACAGGCTGCCAGCATTATTATAGAAGTCATTATTGTGTCTGAATTAAGCTACCACAGTCCAACGTCTATGTATATAAAATATACATCTCACTGTGTAGTGCATTAGAGCATTAGAAGATTAAAATGAAGTAAAGATAAGCACCAGCCCCACCCACATAGAATTAATAACGTTTACAGGTACATATATATTCGAGTGCAGATCACGAGGTAACGTCTGATATCTAGTCTGAAACCGCAGCAATCCCTAACACTGAGCAAGCATGTAGCGACAGTGGAGAGGAAAAACTCCCCTTTAACAGGAAGAAACCTCCGGCAGAACCAGAACCAGAACCTGGCTCAGTAAAAGCGGTCATCTGCCACGACCGTCTGGGGATCTGAGAAGACAGAGAAGAGACACAGAAAGAACAGAAGAACTGATGGAAGAGGATTTATATATTAAAGAAAGTAAAAAGTCTATAACAGGACATGGAGGATGTTTGGTTACTGGAAAATGCATTTGATTCTGGTTCTAGGTGTGTTCTGCAGGTCCAGATTAGCCATCTGAAATCAGGCCCAGTTCGGCTAACCCAGGGTTTCTGGTTCTGGACCGGTTTACTCATGTAAAACATCTGCTGCAAACTGTGCTGGTTTGATTTCTTCATCAGTCTCCATGTTTGGTACCTGAGTTTGCAGAAGTTCTGATTCCGTTTGGGTTTCTGGATTTGAAACGAGTCGCGTTTGTTGCTTTGGGCCAGTCCACACCATCTCTCTGTTTTCCCGTCTCACAGCGTATGAAACTGATCTAATTTAAGGAAATTTCAGCCAGAATTCCTATGGAAACAAGGATTCAGTGTGGAGCGCTGGAGTCATGTGTGCCGACCCAGACTGGGACAGAACCAGCTCCGGCAGAACGAAACACAGGTAGGATTTGTTTTCACACACTGAAGTTAAAGTCTTCAGAGGAAATGTGCAGGAGATTATCTCTGAGCGAAGCTTTAGATGCAGCCGGTTCTGATCCAGATGGGAGCTACCAAAGAAGTGTTTCATGTGATTCTGGTTCAAAAACAAAAAAATATCTGTTACATTTTCTGTAAATCAGAAAACAAAATGTCTCTTTATGAGAATCTGGACCGTTAATAACCAGCTGAAGTTCTGCATAAGGACGAATAACCGCTGCTTACACAGCAGGGGGCGCTGCTGCTCTCACAGAGAAAGAGATGATAGAATATTTTTGATGACTTCTGCAGGGATCCCCACACTCTCCACACATCTTCTTATTGGCTGCTGAATTTCTAAATATTCACACTAAGATCAGTAATGTACAACGAATTAGCAATAACTAAGTTGTTTCTATAAGCCAATTAGCCGATTATGTCTGATTTTAAGGTATATATCCCAGAACTCTCCTGCGTTTAATACTGTTGTAATTTTCAATAAAGCTGCAGGTCTGTTAAATAAATATGAGGTGATTTCAATCAAACAATGGTGCCATTCCCCAATTTGACTCCCCCAGTAAAACATTTAAAATAAAAAGGATTAAAGCCTAAAGAAACCAGATTCTGTATGGAATTGTGTGTTTTCTTGTATCTATAGTGGTCCAGAGTTCATCCTCCTGTGCGACTACAATATCTCTTAAACATCAGTCAAGCTCTCTGATTTCTACCAACAAGAATTATTAGTATGATTCTCTGATATATGAGGATAACTTTTCCCATGTTATCAATTTACTGCAGATTGGTAATCTGTAACACGTAGGCTGCAGGTGAAACTAAAAAACATTAGAAGTTTATGAGAACCACAAATCAAAAAATACAGGAATTAAATGAACCTTTGCACAATTTTCAAATTTTTTAGTTTCACCTGTAATTCCTATATCTGGAATAATGTAATATTTTGTAAAAGAGCAAATCACCATTATTCCATAACTGATCTAATAGTATTGTGTTTCCCAACTGCTTAATTAACAGTAAAGAGTGTGTATAGATTTAACCAGAATTCCTGAAACAGTACAGGACTTTAGTAACTTTAACAGAATACAGAACTGTACTTTATGCAGTTCTAATACGTATACTTACACTGTTTAAAGCAGTTGACCCTTCTCTAATTAGACCAGAAGACCCCTTAGACTCCAAGCAAACCTTGTTGGCAAACTTTGCTTCATTTTGCAGGACAATTCGGCTAATTCTGAAACCCATTCCTGATCTGTAGTTTCAGCCTCATCCCGTGTTAACAACAGCAAAGATCTTAACTTGACAAAAGTAAAGTCCTTATAGAGTAAATTCTGTATAACTAAAAATAATACATACATTTTATTAAACTAAACATTTTCTTTAAAAAAGTTTTAATAAAGCTAGTCGTGGGATATTTCCCCAGAAACCACTGTCCACCTCTTTGGGATTTTTTTGTCACAAAAGACTTTTTGATGGAGATTTCTGCTTTTATTTCAAGAAATACCAACATGGACTTTATGTTGTATTTAAAAATGTTATATTTGGCATCACTGATCAAAAGTCAAGTGACTACCCCAGTTTTTATTAAAGTTATTGATTTTTTTATGTCCAATTTACATATTGTGCAATTTTGTTTTCTTTTTTCTCGTTTCCTGATGTTTTATTATTAATGCTGTAACTTTTCCCACTATGGCTTATTCTATAAAAAATCATAAACTGGTAGAGTTTTTGATGTATAAATAATAGAAATAAGATCTAAAAAAAATTACAAATAAAACTTTAAAAAATATATTATTTAATAGAATAATAATTTACTAACCTATGACTTAGAACAACTGGCGACCTGTCCAGGGTGTACCCCGCCTCTCGGCCTTTGACCGCTGGAGATAGGCACCAGCCCCCCCGCGACCCCTGGAGGACTAAGCAGTTCAGAAAATGGATGGATGGATAACTTAGAACAGGATATTTAATTGTGTACCAAAATGTTTTCCGTTTCCCATCATTGAACCACCACCTGCACAAAGACAGACCTGTCTGACCTCTCTGCCCCCTTCTAGGTTTCTCATCATGCCTCCATTTCCCATCATGCCTCGCTTGTCCTTCGCCCCTTCCTCCCTGTGCTTCTCCTTCCTCCCCTCCCTCCCCAACACCGTCAGGGAACTGGAGGTCCCACCCCTATTTCGGAGACGCTTCATCCTGGGGGTGGTGGGGTTATGGGGGGTACCGCCCAGTGGGGCGGCCATGGCGGCTCTACCTGCTCAGCCTCTTCCAGATGCACAATGAGACCCTGTACGTGTGGAGCCCCCTGCTGGCTGCTATTACAGCTGCACTGAGGTTTATGATTTTCACTTTACTGCAAGGAGGAGTACGAGTCTGATGGACCCCATGATGTACCTAACATCTCCCACTCTCTAACATCCAACCATCTCCCATTCTCTAACATCCTAACATCTCCCACTTTTTAACCTCCTAACATCTCCCACTCTCTAATATCCAACCATCTCCCACTCTCTAACATTCAACCATCTCCCAGTCTCTAACCTCCTAACATATCATACTCTCTAACATACCAACATATCCCACTCTCTAACAGCCTAACATCTTCCACTCTCTAACATCTAACCATCTCCCACTCTCTAACCTCCCAACATCTCCCACTCTCTAACATCCAACCATCTCCCACTCTCTACACCCCTAACATCTCCTACTCTCTAACATCCTACCATCTCCCACTCTCTACCCCCTAACATCTCCTACTCTCTAACCTCCTAACATCTCCTACTCTCTAACATCCTAACATCTCCCACTCTCTAACATCCAACCATCTCCCACTCTCTAACCTCCTAACATCTCCCACTTTTTAACCTCCTAACATTCCACGTATATAACATCCAACCATCTCCCACTCTCTAACATCCAACCATCTCCCATTCTCTAACCTCCCAACATCTCCCACTCTCTAACATCCAACCATCTCCCACTCTCTAACCTCCAACCATCTCCCACTTTTTAACCTCCAACCATCTCCCACTCTCTAACCTCCTAACATCCCCTACTCTCTAACATCCCAACATCTCCCACTCTCTAATATCCAACCATCTCCCACACTCTAACCTCCTAACATCTCCTACTCTCTAACATCCCAACATCTCCCACTCTCTAACATCCAACCACATCCCACTCTCTACCCCCCTAACATCTCCTACTCTCTAACATCCTAACATCTCACACTCTCTACCCCCTAACATCTCCTACTCTCTAACATCCTAACATCTCCGACTCTCTAACATCCAACCATCTCCCACTCTCTAACCTCCTAACATATCCTACTCTCTAACATCCTAACATCTCCCACTCTCTAACATCCAACCATCTCCCACTCTCTAACCTCCTAACATCTCCAATCAGTTCTCACCTCTCTGTGTCCAGCTTGTGAAGCCGCTCCCCTTCAAGTGAGGGGAAAGGAGGTGGTGAGAAAGCTGTGAGAACAACAGGAGAAAAGGAGCCAACCACTTTGGGCACAGAGGCCAGGCATCATAGACACCCTCATATCTCCTGGTGCAAACTGCATACAGCATGGGTGCACAGAGAGTGCCTGCATATCGCTGACCCGTTTGGCTGACACCAAAGCCAGAAGCAACACCACCTTAAAAGACAGAGTTTTAAGGTCAATGTCATCCACTGGTTCAAGTGGAGGCCCTGAAAGGCCCTTCAGCACCACGGAAAGATCCCAGAGGGCACCAAGGGTCGCGACACAGGGAGAAGCCTGCGTAGAAAATGCCTTATTGTTGTCCAGCAGCTCTTGCGACAAGGACAAAATGGCGTCCGCTGTCCAGTCTCCTTGCAGGGTGTCTACCTGGACAGCAGGTCCGCTCCCTGATACAGGACACCAGAAACATGGGTGGCTCTGATCGAAAGTAAACGCCTGCTGCACCACAGGATCAGTCTACGTGCCAACATGTGTAGCCGGCGGGAGCGCAGCCCCCCTGGCGATTTATGTGGGCCAATGGGGTGGTGTTGTCTGTTCTCACCAGAACATGGTGGCCGGCGAGGAGCAGGAGAAAGTGCCTCAGGACTAGGAAGACCGTGAGGAGCTCCAAATAATTTATGTGTGTTCCCTGGAGCTCTCTGCTCCACACACCTCTTAAAAAACGGCCATCGAGGAGTCCCCCCCATCCAGACAGACTTGCATCTGTTGTGATCACTCTGCTGGAAAGGACTGCCCCTAAGGGCACTCCGTGCTCCAGAAAGAAAGAATAGCGCCAAAGGTGGAGCGCCATGACGCACTCCACTGTAACCTTCACCCTGTGTGCCCAATGGCACACCGAAGACAGTTTCAGAGCTGCCACCCAGCTCTGAACTCCCTCATGTGCAGACGGCCTAGTGGCACTACCAAAGGCGAAAGTGCGCACGGCAGGATAGGAGCGCATTTACGAGTGGCGCCGAGAGGTGGGCCGCAAACGTTTCTGAGTCCGGATCCAACCACAGAAAAGTTATTTTCCGCGAGGGTGATAACGAGCTTTGAACTATGAAAAGGCAGCACAGGTGGAGCTGGTGAACGGGGAACTCCCAGCCAGAGGAGAAAGGAGGCTGTCAGGTCGCCCTCTTTGTCTTCCTGGGCTGCTGACTGCCTGGTCGAATTGGTGCAATTGGAGTCCTGGATCTCCGTGACCAGGCTGTTCCTCCTACCGGACCGGGCGGGGTTGACTGGATCGGCTGAGGCTTTGGTCGTTTCGGGATCTGGAAATGAGGCGGAGCCTGAGCATTAGTCTGGGAGAAAGACCGGTGCGGGGCCGGTGGGGGGGGGGGATCAGTTTTTCTGGGGAGGCAGAGCTGGAGGGCTTCGCCTTCCTTCTTCGCCTCATAGCGCTGCTGCATGGATGCCAGAACGGATGCGAAAAAAGCCGTCAGGCACAATTAGCATGTCCAGGATTTCCTCCTTCTCCCTGTCGGGAAGGTTTGTGAGGTCGAGCCACTGTGCTCGCTCCTGCAGAACCTTCATTCCCATTTCTTTCCCCGTGGCCTGGACAGTACAGCGCTGAATGTGCAGGGAGATGTCCATCAACACGGTGATCTCCTCCCACACGTCAGAGTCTGGCTTTGCAGCCACGTCTTCACGTCTTCTTGGTAAGCTGAGAGCATGACATTTAGAGTCCTGATAGAAAGCACAGTCGCTTTATACGCCTTCTTGGTAAGCGCAGACTGGAAGCGGTCCACTTTGGAAGGCAGTGTGGGAGGTTTGGAGGATGTCGCCGACAGACGCGGGTGCAGGTGCACTGCAACCAGAGGCTCCATGGGCAGCATCCGGAACATGCCAGCCTTCTCAATCCCTTCAAAATCCAGCGAGGAGGCCCCTTGTATCGGGGTCTTTCCGCTCAACGGGCGGTCGCTCCAGGAGGTTTTCACCTCCTCTTGGAGCTCCGGGAAGAGGGGAAGGAGCGGCATTGCGGCCCTGGTAGACTAAGGCAGTTTATTTCTCTCATAGCGGGATGTTACAGTCTCAGTCACAACGGTGGGCCATGGGATGTTCAGCCTGGAAGTAGCGCATTTGCACTGAGTGCATGCACAGCTGTACAGCCGGGGAGGTCGCTCCATCCTGGGGGGAGGATGAGGCACTGGGCGGCGGGATGGAAGACATCTTCCTCCTTGTCATCTTCTGATATGAGGAGTCCGTCGGTGTCCTCAAGCTCATCCTTGTAGTCCACCTCCAGGACATCCTCCACGTGCTGGTCCGCATTGGCCAGGTCAAGCTGGGAACCCCAGCTGAACGCAGCGTACGGTTTCAGTTCCTGGAGGGCATGAGTGTTGGCAAACGTGGGCGGCGGCCCGGCCCTGACAGAGGTGATTCAATGGCTCTGCGTAGATACGCATGCCTCTTATAGAGCAGGCCCCTTATCGAGCAGGTCCTGCAGGAATAAGAGGACGGCCGGGACAGGACGGCGAATGGGGTCCAGCCCATGGTCACAACACCAGTTGTTAAACAGTTTCCACCTGTTCGCATACAACAAGCATGTGGATGGCGCCTGGGCATTGCGAATAGTGTGACCGACGCCACCGTCGAAGACTGAAAAATTTATGCCGGGCCCTGCAGCGGCCAGACCCAGAGCTGGAGGCGAGCAGGCTCGGGGTGTAACACCTGGCCCTTCATTTGGGACAACAGGTCCGCCCAGCAAGGGAGACGCATCGGCGAGTTGCAACAAAGCCTGCGCAGCAGTGGATACCAAGTCCTCCCTGGCCAGAATGTAGCCACCAGAAGGAGCCGGTGTCCTTCCTGAAGGGCCCGGAAAAGCGTTGGGAAAACGAGAGGCAGTGGTGGGAAGGCGTACAGCAGAACACGTGGCCAGTCATGTGCCAGCGCGTCCTGGCCCATCGGGCTGGAGGCGTCCGCTAGAGAGAACCAGAGTGGGCAGTAGGTCGCTTCTCACGAAGCGAAGAGATCCACCTCCGCCCTAATGAAAGAGCTCCAAATCAGGTCCACTATCTCCAGATGGAGCATCCACTCCCCGGCCGGCACAGACCGACGGGACAGGAAATCGGCCACCTGATTTTTTTGGTCCCGTTATGTGAGTTGCACGTAACCCCGCCAATCGAGGCCACGCCCATGTCAGTAGCCGCCCTGCCACTTGCGTCAACCTGACTGACCCCGTTCCCCCCATGTGGTTGATGTGGTAAACCACAGACGTGTTGTCCGACCTTATTAATACATGTCGGCCCTGCAGATACAGTAGGAAACGGCGAAGCGCGAAATGCACCGCAAGCAGCTCCAAGACATTTATGTGTTCCCGCCTCGACTGAGGGGACCATGCATCCTGCGCCACCCAGCCTTGCCACGTCGCACCCCAGCCCGTGGATGACGCATCCGTACATACAACTTCTCGCCGAGACGGACAAGCTCCCAGTTGGACGCCTTGCTCGGGCCAAAGCCTGTACATCCATGGAGCCAGAGTCGCCAGACACTGACGTGACACTGGCAACAGCACGCGCTGACCGTTCAGCCATATTTGTAGGCGGCGCAGACGGAGCAGTCCCAAGGGAACCACACTGGAAACAGACACCAGCTTGCCTAGGAGTCACAGGAATTTATTGAAAGGCAACCTGCTGGCCCCTCGAAACGCAGAGAGGGCCTCCATGATACCCTCGACACGCCAAGGGGAGGGTTGCACGGTCACAGAGACAGTGTCGAGAGCAATCCCCAGAAAAACCGTGCCCTGGGTTGGAACCAAGTTGCTCTTGGGGAGATTTACACTGAGCCCCAACCGGCGTAAACGCGCGAGGACAGTATTCGTGTCCATAATTGCCTGTGCGCGGGACGGCGCACAAACCAGCCAATCGTCTTCAAACCCTGTGCCTGTAACGGTGCCAATGCCTCTGCTACAAATCGCGTGAACACACGGTGGGACAGTGAGAGCCCTAACGGAAGGACCATGAATTGATAATGGCGCCCTCGAAACACAAAGCGCAGAAACCTCCAGTGAGGAGGAGTGATCGGGACGTGAAAATACGCATCTTTCAGATCGATGCTGGTGAACCATTTGCCCATCGATATAGCGCGAGGCACGACATGTGGAATGGCAAGACCTTTAAAAACCTGTTGAGACCCCGCAGATCCCCGGTCTTTTTTGGGACCAGAAAATAGCGTGAATAAAAACCCCCCGGATCCCCCAGGGGATCCACAGGCACAATCGCGCCCTTGTCCAGCAAAGTCACGATTTCCAGTTGTAGTGCCTGGGCTTCGGCCGGGTCGCGGATGTGAGTGACCCGGAATGGGCCAGAAAACGGAGGCCGGTGGCGCAACTGTAATCTGTAACCCCCGGACAACGTGGTCAACACCCAGGCGTGGGTAGCCCAATATAGGAGTTGTTCCGGGGTGAAAAGACCGACCACCAGCCTGCGGGTCTCATTTATGTCCCCCACGGCCCCTAGTGGACAGGGAGGGTTGCCGAAACTGCTGTTCCGTGCAGGGTGGACGAGAGGCATGTGTCCCAGGTTGATCGCCTGCGTGAGAGTGGAGAGCAGGCGAACGAGTTCCCTTGACATGAAGGCAAAAGCCTGCAGAGATGTGTCAACAAGGACTTGTGTCGGGGAATCCAGGCCGGCATCCTCCAAAGATGAAGCCAGACCCAGCAGAAAAAGGGACATGGAGTTCCCAATGCACCCCATACGAGCACCGGCCTCGTACGCCTTGCACAAAAGCTCCTCCGTAGTACGACACTGAAGACGCGGACACCTCGCGTCAGTCCTCAGGGCTTCGTCTGGAGACACTATTAGTGAGGCCACCGCAGATTTGACAGACGGCCAGCAGGCCTGAAGCTGGTCGATGTATTCAGTTGATGGGGGGACCAAAAAGGCAGTGGACGAAGCCTGCCGCCTAAAAAAAGCACTGGAGACAGCTGACTGCGCGGGTGGAGCGTCCAGCTGCAAATGCGCGAGCGCTGTACGCACGGCAGAGATTGCCGCGCCATCCACGTCCCTCGCGGAGGAGTCAGAAGTGCCGCTGCCCGCTTTTAGACGCCTCCGTATGCATGCCCACAGGGTCAGTGGAACGTAGGTCCACATCACGAAATTGAGTGTCTGATGCCGCAACCGACAGGGCGTCATCGTCGTGAAGGGACGCAACATCCTCCTGCTGCCCCGTGAATGGCCTGAAGGAGAGCCTTCATCTGGGCCAGGTCAGACGACAAACTGTCGACCTTCATCTCCAATCCCGACGGACGACCCACCTTGCCCTTCTTCCAGGCAGGGGCCTCAGCTCCTGTAGCGGAGCGTTTTCGGACAGCGGACGGAGGAACTTAAGCAGCGGAGTGCCCCCCGTCCAGCACCTGCTGAGTAGGAAGCAGAGAGGAGACCGGCCCCTGCGTCCACTCCATTGTAACCCCCCATGCAGCCAGGCGTGCCTCACGCATTGACAGCGGCATCACACGGCAGTCCATGCAAGCAGCCTCGGTGAGGCCCTCCTGAAGGTGACCAACACCGAGGCATGAGGCGCACAGGTCGTGCCCGTCGTCCAAGGCCAGCGGGGCTACACAGTCCCTGCAGCAGGGAGAGCCCAGCATGACTTCGGGTCGATTCCGCCGTAAACGGCACTCACGACCCGAAAAAATAGAAAAAGTAAAAACCACGCGGCGACGATTTTCCACGCAGCCCAGGAGGGCGGACACGCTCGCGGCTCCCAACACGGAGAAGGGGCAAAAAACAGCAGTGGAGTCCGTCAAAACTCAGCAGCAGTGGAGTCCGCCAAAGTGATAGCACTCGACCATGTGCGAGAATAACAAAAGGGACTGTGTTTCCGGTGTCATGTGAATTTATAGACTCACCTAGGTCCCCGGATGTCAGAGGTGACTGTGTTGTTATTACTTTCTCGACCTGGGCATGCTCAAGAATGATCCTTCAGTGCTTGAAGCACCGCCTCTGGTGGTCAGAAGGGATGAAATAGAAACCACAGAGCGGAGTAACTCCCTGCAAGCCGATGTCTTTAAAGTATGCGAAAGTTTGCTCACCATTACTGACAAACTGGAATCCCTTGAAGGACAAAGCCGACGGAATAACCTGGTGTTCGAGGGTGTGCAAGAAATAATGGAGAGTCATGGACCGATGCAGAGGAGAAAATCAAACAACTGCTGACCGAGAAGCTCCAGATGCAGCATACAGTGTAGGTGGAGAGGGCACACCGCGTTGGGAGACATGATGACGGGAGGGACAGACCAAGACCCATCGTCGCCAAACTACTCCGCTGGAAAGACCGGGAAACTATCCTGCAGTGAGCAAAATGTCTTAAGGGAACCAAAATCTTTATCAACGAGGACTACACGGACACGGTGAAAAGGAAACTAAAAGAACTGATGCCAGAGCTGAGAGCCGCAAGAGAACAGGGAAACATCGCTTTTTTACGCCACGATAAACTCATTGTTCATCCGCACACCTGCACTTCTAATCCAGTATAACAACAAAAAAACAACATGACACCGGTATGTTGATGCACATTCCTTCACATGGACATGGATAATAACACCCAGACTCACCGTAACAAACGACCTGGATTTTACATACTCACAATATGACTTACAGAACACTGAGATCGACCTGTACCCAGACAATAACTTCTTTTAAAGAGCTAATGACTGTCAATATTATTCAGATGATCTTTACAATTGCAAATTCAAAAACACTAACGCTTTCTCAATCATTCACTTCAATAGCCGAAGCCTTTATGCAAACTTTGACCCCATCAATAATTTCTTAAAACAGTTTTCAAAACCATTCAACATAATTTTAATATCAGAAACATGGATTCATGAGGAGAGAGAAATGGAGTTTAGCATCGAAGGTTATGACTTTATAAGTCTGAACAGAAGAAATAAATATGGTGGGGGGTCGCTATGTTTATTGACTCAAATTATAGTTTCAAAGTGATTGAAAATATGTCTATGGTGGTTAATGACGTTCTACAATGCCTTACTGTTGAAATCATAAGGACCAAAAAGAAATATATTATAGTGAGTTGTATCTATAGGACACCTGGCTCTGAAATAGATGTTTTTTATAATTGGATGGAGGAGCATTTTATAAGCTCGAATCAAAAGCTCATGTTTGTTGGGGGAGATTTTAATATCGATTTCTTAAACCCAAACAGACACAAAAAGACTGATGATTTTATTAATACCTTATTCAGCATAGGTCTGTTTCCTCTAATCACTAAACCAAGTAGAATCACAACTCATAGTGATACTTTGATTGATAATATTTTTTCCAATGACATTGACAGTAATACAGTCGGTGGAGTAATGATTAACGATATCAGCGATCACCTTCCAGTTTTTGTAATATACAATAGCGAATATCAAAAAAATTATGATGAAAACATGTATTTGTTTAGAATATTAAAAACAGAGAAAACTATTGATGCTTTTAAAAAGGAGCTATTGATGCAAGATTGGAATTGTATATACAGAGAGAATGATACTAACAAGGCATATGATGAGTTTGTGCGAGTGTTTCAGAAAGTATATGATAAAAACTGTCCAATGAAAAAAAACAGTAAAAACAGAAAGAGCAAAGAAAACCCATGGATGTCTAAAGGATTGCTAAATGCATGTAAGAAAAAAAAACACACTCTACCAAAAATGTATTAACAATAGAACAAAAGAAGCGGAGGATAAATATACACTCAACAAAAATATAAACGCAACACCTTTGTTTCTGCTCCAATTTTTCATGAGATGGAACTGCAGATGGAAAAAACATACATACAATATATAATCAGGTAGCGAGAAATATTGAAACGGGCAAATTTAGCTAAATTTAAAAATTATTGTGGACTGATGAAAACAGATCCATATGAAATTGGGGGAACTATGCCTGGAAAACAAAAGAAATACAGTATTGGACCCGGCAAAGCTGAAATACTGCAGAACATAGATGAGTTAGGTAATATGGGCATCTTGAAACCGGTATCGGAAGCACATTGCAGTTTGCCTATCCAGGCAGTCGCAAAGCCCGACGGCACTCATCACCTCGTCCAGAACCTGCAGGAACTTAATAGAGGGACAATCAAAGATGTGCGAAATCTTATTGACCTAGGCCGGACGCTTCAACAATTAGGCCTTAAAAAGTATAAAACCTGTCTCGGCCTGGCGAATGGATTCTGGAGCATCCCACTGACTGAAGCATCACAGCTCAAAACATGTTTTACAATCTATAATAAAGCTTTCAAGTGGGTTTGTTTACCGCAAGGCTTTTGTAATGCACCAAATGTATTCCAAGATAAAGTTGCACACATTTTAATAGAGGAGGATTTGGTCCAATACATTGATGACATTTTTTTCTCATCGGATGATCAGGAGGAACATCGTGATCAGCTGGAAAGGATTATCAGCAAACTAACGGAAGCAGGCCTGAAAATTGGAATAAAAAAATCACAAATTGCGCGCTTTAATGTCACGTATTTGGGATTTAAAATTTAAGAATCCGGCATCCAACTGACTGACGAATATTTATCCAATATTACCCCTCCAAAAGATCTGTTAGAGCTAGAGAAATTTCAGTTTATTGCGGGGAACATACCAGACTTTGCAGTACATGTGTCAAAACTTGCCGTTTCATATTAGTAGCTGGTCCTCATGCCAACTATGGTGTTGTGTTCTGACTGTATGGCTATGGAAGGCTGTTAATTATCTGGGATTATATTGCCCGAGAGTCCAGCAACACAAATCTATTGAATCTAAATCCCTGCAGAGTCCAGTAAGGTAGACTTGGTAAGCCGGAAGCTTGCTGGATAACTGCTGTCTATCGACTCTGTACGCATATGTATATAGGCAAATATACGTATGAGGGCCTGACTGCTGGAGGGAGTAAGTGAAAGTAGAGTAAGCCGTAGAGAAGGGCCGAAGTACTTTGTGACTCGAGCAGTCAGCGCAGGGATCATTATTCTATACGAAGGCAGAGGGGAACCGTAGGCTCAGTACTCAATAATCTTGGGTGTTTAAGTACATCTGCAAGGGGGAAGGTAAGGAACAGACGAGTTACTCTGACCTGTTGTATGGGCGGAGAGGAATGTAAATTCGTTATAGAACTGAATAGCTCCGGTAATCACTCCAAATTATTTTTACAACAGGAACATCATTGAAAAGAAACCAACAGGGGCAAACAGTTGGACACCACGAAAACTTATTGGTAATGTGTTTGTATTAATTGTAGAAGTTCTCTTTTTTACGCTATAGTTTGTGTTCCAAATGTAATCGTGCTCTTTAGTCGTCCTTTGAGTTATTTTATTGTGACTGTTTGGTGGTTATTGTCCATTCACCATCCTACAGAGGGTGGTGCATGGGAGTCGGATGTGTGCCTTGACTGTTATTTGAGTCATTTGCTTTTACTTATTCCTGCAAGAACTTCAAACACTACTGTCCCTTTGTGGTCCTGCAGCACAGTAAGGAGAGCAGGGAGACTCTTTTCTTTAGTGAATGGATACCTGAGTGTTGTTACAATTGTTACTCAAATGCTAGTACCAACATTAAAAAAAAAGTTATATGCATATTTACCAATTTCTTGTCAAACTAACACCTGATAAAAATCTAGGTTCACCTCTAGCACTTCGAGCATGGCAAAACAGGAAGTTGGAAGAACGCAGCCCATGACTTGGTAAAGCTGCCTTTAACATTAAACCATGCCCTCTGGTGGCCAAAATAAGCTACAGCAGAGACACACTTAGTGAACATAGAGTACTTTGGCGTTATTTTTTGCTCTGTAACATACAAGGTGGCCAACTACATGTGTTTAACTTAAAAGGTAATTTAGCTAAAACTGAAAAGATTATTTTGCCACCTGGCTACATTAGGGATGTCCAGATCAGTTTTTTTTTGCCTTTGAGTTTGAGAAATTTGATAGTACCTGCCAATACTGAGTCCTGATACGATACTTCTATAGGTATTACATAAAAAAGAATAA
The DNA here is from genome assembly GCA_028564705.1 of Apricaphanius iberus. Lineage (NCBI taxonomy): Eukaryota > Metazoa > Chordata > Actinopteri > Cyprinodontiformes > Aphaniidae > Apricaphanius > Apricaphanius iberus. The sequence goes on from JAPXFQ010002028.1 coordinate 51,862, forward strand.
GGAAGAGCAAAGAAACAGATACAGGATGTTTCTTTTTTTATTCACCTTATTATAATATTTAAAAATTCTGTTAACAAACACAGGACTTCTGTGAGGTATCTTAAAACAGTCAAATAATAAATAACATACATTATTTCCTTTTGGACTTTAGGGCAACGGTAAATATGAAAAATTCTAATATAAAAATAAATAACAGCTAAACTTAAATAAACTTAATGATGAGAATTCATATGTCAGGAGTCGCATTAACTGAATATTCTCCATATTTGACTGATTAATTTGAACGGCGACAGAGAAATCTGAAGGCTGTCTATCATATTTGTGATCATTCACACTGACCAATTGTTGCAAATGCGCAGATACTTAAAGCTTGACCCAAAGATTCCAGGTTAACAAATCAATGAAAGAAAATATTCCCAGACATGTTAATAAAGGCATATATCTTTGACTGGGAGCTGCCTGCATGCTGAAAAGTTTCAAAGAGTTCAGAGAGCGACTGTAGCCTTTGCAATTGGTTAGACGCACTATGATGTGTGCAAAACACCAGGGCCTGCTGCTGCTTTCCCACTACGCGCTTTTCTGCCTCTGAAGCATTGTTTATTAATCAGGAAACACTTAGTTCAAAGTTCATAGTCTTTTAGAAAAAAACTTTAGGTTAATAAAATATTTTATTCATTTATGAAAACACAAAGTTATACGCATCCATGCCTTTGTCAAGAGAACCTATGATGGAGAAAAAAGTTTAGAATCATACTAATGAACGGAATATTTCTTCAGTGATTTCAGATTCTTTAAAAAAAACTCAGAAACAACAAAAAGATGGAAAATAAAATTTTCTTACACAGACAAAATCTTATTCTTTTGTAAAGAAGAAGGGGATTCAGCCAGGGCCACAACCATGCAGGAACCACTGTTGGATTGGAGTGCATTTGAGGAAAGAAAAGTTCAGTACAACATGCTTGGGCATACTCATGTGAAGATTTAAATAGTGAGCAGATGTAAAAAGTTATAACATGACTACTATAACTACTACTACTACTATTACTAATAATAATGATTTGTCCATCAGAGCTATAGCTCTTCTAAATCTTGTGACAATAACTTTCTGTAACTATTAATGGCTATTATTAATAACCATGGCAACATTAGGACAAAATATGTATATACAGTTGTAGAAAACACTTCAGTTTCATAAAAGTTTACTTTTTATTTTGAATATCATATTTCTGTTAAGCATATTGCCTGTTTCCTTATCTTGTTAATCTTAATACTACTACTACTACTACTACTACTACTACTACTACCAATAATAATAATAATAATAATAATAATAATAATAATAATAATAATAATAATAATGATGATGATTTCTCCATCAGAGCAATAGCTCTTCTAAATCTTGTGACAATAACTTTCTGTAACTATTAATGGATATTATTAATAACCATGGCAACATGAAGACAAAATATGTATATACAGTTTTAGAAAACACTTCAGTTTCATAAAAGTTTACTTTTTATTTTGTATATCATTTTTATGTTGAGCATATTGCCTGTTTCCTTATCTTGTTAATCTTACTACTACTACTACTACTACTACTACTACTAATAATAATAATAATAATAGATACTAGTAGATCAAATTTATCACTGAGCTGCATAAAAAGGATACGATTTGTGAGAAATGATTAATATACTGAATTTACCTTAATTTACTGAGATTTTAACAAGGTTTTCATTTGAAGTGGTACTATTTATCATCAGCCAATCAACATTTGTCTTGTGTGTAAGAACAAGTATTTCCAGTCAGTAATGTGCAAGGTTACCACAGAAACAAGCCTGCACGCTGTGAAGTGTGAGGGCTGTCGAAGAAGTTCAGAGTGACAGAATAAATCTGGTTGAACCTGAAATGTTGGCTCCAGTTTTTCCCTCCTTCGTAGGATAGATACATTTTCCATACCTAGAAAACAAAACTAGCCTCATGCTGTTTGAAATATTTGATTCAAACTGTTGTGATAAATGAGTGGTGTAAAAATAATTTTGCATTATAATTCATGTCTACTGTGATTGACTGGCGACCTGTCCAGGGTGTACCCCGCCTCTCGCCCGTTGACAGCTGGAGATAGGCACCAGCCCCCACGCGATCCATTAAGGATTAAGCGGTTAAGAAAATGGATGGATGGATGGAATTCATGTCTATCTTCCTTTGCTTAACAGATAACATCTGACAGTATGCTACTGAGGTATGGATGTGTAGAAAACTGGATTCATTCTTGGTAACCTTTTAGTATTGAAACATTGAAACGTGACCCAAAAAAGAAAGAGAAGAACATGTGTAACTAAATGTACTTACACAGTGACATTCCTGATCAAACAGAACAAACACTTCCAGTACCCAGCAGGACCACTCCTACCAGACATGAAACTGCAGTTGAGTCATTGTAATGTACATGAAAAACTTTTAAAGGCAGCCTAAAATTCTTCGGTTCCCTCCATTCTTGCTGGGTTTCTGCTCTATCTTCTCGAATACCCATTCGGTCTTGACAGATGGCCTCTCAAACTTAACCAGGTTCTGGTTCTGCTTGAGGTTTCTTCCTCCTAGAGGGGAGTTTTTCCTCTCAAGTGTCGCTACACGCTTACTAAGTATGAGGGATTGCTGTGATTGGAATCTACATCAATAGGGTACAACTGCAAGTCACTGATTCGATGCAATCTGCTGGGATTCCTTAAATTGAAAACTTTTAAACCCATCTGAATGCATGTATGACTGAATTAAATTGAGTTTTCTTTTAAAGCGCCTGTATTTCTATTGTCCACTCTTTTCTGCTAGCCCTCTTTATTCCTAATTTTTCTGAATTCATCCCTGGACTTTATTTTTTTTTTAAATTATTTTTGAAGTTTATTTTTCATTTGCCTGCTTCCTGTATTTTCGGTCCTGCATTCCAACTTTCTCATAAAAAAACAATAATTTTGGCAGCAGTAATATGAGAAACAATATAAAATGGAGAGTAATCGGTAAAAGTCTACAAGAGAGGGGGAAAAATGTCAGCAAACCAAGCTTGTTGCAATATACGAGCAGAGATAGCTCAGGAAACTAAGCCGGTATTTATTCAGATTTGTACTCAAAAACAGGACATCCCTACATTTATGCAGGTGGTAATGCTACAAAATGTTGCATTGTGAAATAACAAAAATCCTAACGCACCAAATCAGACTTTCTGGTGAAAGAGCTGCAGCCAGCGGAAAGTGGATCATTTTGTCAGACATACTGGTGCCAAAACTTCAGACCAATTCCTGTCAGGAGTGATCTGATTCTTTTGACCTTTTTATTTCCACTTCAGAGATGAACAATGGCATCCAAACATTAAAAATATTGTTCTGTACAAACTTTGCAAATATGTCTTTTTTTAATTACTGTGTTTTCATTTCTATTGTCTTGTCTTTTTGCTGACTAGAATTGGTCTTGTCTGGTAAAAAAGTCAGAATAATGTTTAAACAACAGAAGGAAAATATGTTTTTCATCATTTGGTATGTTTCTCTTGTGTAGAATTTTCCAATTGAAGATATTGCAGTCAACTGACACTTAATTTGGTAGGCTACTCCTGCTCAGATGCTAGTTAAGACGTATTAAAGCAGCAAAGTTGTTCTTTGCATTTAGGTATTTAGATTTGGCTTAGGCAATTCACTGTGATCAAACCTTAAAATCCAAATGGGGAAGAGAGAGACTTTAAGGGCATAAAATGGTTGATGGTTTGAAAAAATGTCCATGAAGTGGCAATTTGTGTCAGAGGCCAGAGAGGAGTGGTCAAATCTGTCTGATATAATACAAAGCACGCTTTAAAACAACAAGAGAAAGTTTGAATAACTAGTTATTAAAACTGAGGTGCAGAATTTCATTCATCTCATAACACATTGATCAACAACAACATCAGAAGGCTGAAGGCACAATTCATACTGTTTAATTAAATTTGATCATTAGAGATTGTACATGTTCTTTGGGCTGACTCTAAACTTCAGCAGCAACAGTCTGATGATTTGGTTACAATTTATTAGAGCAAAGGCTAAAAACCCAGAGGAAACCTTAACCTCATCAAACATACAACTAAGAGAGTCTTACTGCCTGAAAAATTATCTGTTAATATGATTGCGTGCCTAATATTTTCATTTCCTGATTTTCCGGCCATACATTTTCCGCACACGTATGAGCGCAAACATTTACATAACAGAATGACGAAGAAGGTAAAAAAGCAAAGAAAAAGAACAAAATTTTTAAATAAATATGTATTAAAAGATTTTAAAATATGTGGTTTTAAGCAATTTCATTATTCAGTACTATTATTTGGACAAATTTATACCCACATTAAAGGTCCTAATGCGGGATTGATTATCCATCCCTCTCACATTATCATACGTCAACATGTTTTTAAACATGTTGACGTATGATAAAGTAAGGAGAGCAGGGAGACTCTTCTCTGTAGTGAATGGATACCTGAGTGTTGCTACAATTGTTACTCAAATGCTAGTACCAACATTAAAAAAAACATTATAGTACTTTGGCGTTATTTATTGCTCTGTAACATACAAGGTAGCCAACTACATGTGTCAAACTTAATAGATATTTTAGCTAAAATTGAAAAGAATATTTTTCCTCCTGGCTGCATTAGGGATGTCCAGATCAGGTTTTTTTGCCCTTGAGTTTGAGAAATGTGATAGTACCTGCCAATACTGAGTCCTGATACGATACTTCTATAGGTATTACATAAAAAAGAATAAGGAAGAGCAAAGATACAGGATGTTTCTTTTTTTATTCACCTTATTATAAAATTTAAAAATTCTGTTAACAAACACAGGACTTCTGTGAGGTATCTTAAAACAATCAAATAATAAATAACATACATTATTTCCTTTTGGACTTTAGGGCAATGGTAAATATGAAAAATTATAATATTAAAAGAAATAACAGCTCAACCTAAATAAACTTAATGATGAGAATTCATATGTCAGGAGTCACATTAACTGAATATTCTCCATATTTGATTGGTTTATTAAAACAGTGACAGAAAAATCTGAAGGCTGTCTATCATATTTGCAGATTTTTCACTCTGACCACTTATTGCAAATGCGCAGATACTTAAAACTTTACCCACAGATTCCAGGTTTACAAATAAATGAAAGAAAATATTCCCAGACATGTTAATAAAGGCATATATCTTTGACTGGGAGCTGCCTGCACGCTGAAAAGTTTCAAAGAGTTCAGAGAGCGACTGTAGCCTTTGCGTTTGGTTAGACGCACTATGATGTGTGCCAAACACCAGTGCCTGCTGCTGCTTTCCCACTACGCGCTTTTCTGCCTCTGAAGCATTGTTTATTGATCAGGAAACATTTAGTTCATAGTTCATAGTCTTTTAGACTTCTGATTGCTTTAATTGGAGAAAAGGTTACTCATTTTAAAACTTTGGCTAAAGCGATGCTTAATTTCAGTCTCGAGTGCGGCATCGCGGGGGATTCAGCCTTCAGAACAACATTCAAACCCCCATCAGAAGTCTTCTGTCCGAGGCAAAAATCCTAAACTTCATAACAACAACCACAGCAGCAATTCCACCATTTGATTAAACATGGATGTGTATTACTGTTCCATGTGGAGCTGGAACTGCAGAAGGTGCACCGCAGTTGTTTAACTTAAATACGTACTTCTCTGATCAGCTTGTCTGGATTGGATATTATTTAAAGTCAGTAAATATATATGTATTACAAACACAATTCATACAGTTCAGATTACACAATAAAGCTGGATGTTGTAATTTACCTGTAAAATTTTCCATGTCAATAACATATTCAAATCATTGCGGCGTTCCAAAGCGAGTCAGTCTAATAGTAAAAAAAAACATAGATGTTTCCTGGTCACAGCACTCAAAGATCTTTTGTTCCTTAATTAACTCAAATGAAAGGAGGGCTTAAAGTTTTAATTTTGACTAACATCTTAGGAAGCTCAGTAAGGCAAAAGTTTTGTGTAACGTTTTCCTCATACCATCGTAATCCCCTTCTATATACTTAGGTTGTAATGATGATACTTATGTACAAACACAACTGTTTCCCGGTAACACCACTCAAGAATAACTTGTTCCTTTAATAACTCAAATGAATTGCAAATGAGGACACTAAAATTCTAAACATGACAGACATTTTGAGGCATGAAATAATTGATTGGTTTTGTTTAGACCAAAAAGCGTTTGCTGCTTGATTTAATAGATTCATAAAGATAAACTAAAAGCAATGTATTTTGATGTGCACGTTTGAGACGTATTAGATATTGTAGTTTTAAATCAATAAAAACTGCAGTGCTTATGCACATACACAATGAGCAATATAAAAAAATCAGAAGCATAGTTTAAACAATGCTTAAAAATCCATAAAACATTTAAACAGGGTTAGGGTTAGGAGAGTACATGAATAAAATCTATTAATTTGATTATTTACTTCATATTTTCTTAATTTCCAGGTTTTCTATCAATCCCTTTTCCACACATGCGGATCATTTTTCATCCTCACTCATCTGTAGAGTAAAATTCCCTTCATACTAGCGGCAACTGCATAGTAACTAGAGTCCGTGTGTGTAATGTAATATGAGTTTTGTTAGAGAAAGAAGAACAGACAGCATCATGAAGAGCAAGGAACGACGAGGCCTCTAAGAGCTGAAATTGTTGAATGATCGCAATGTGACTTGGAAAAATGGCTAAAATGCTATTCTGCCTAATTTTACAACTGCTTGATCAGATTTTATCTACTCTAGTTTAAATGTTGAGTAGAATTATTCAAGTCCACTTTTAATTTAATTAAATGTTTCTATTAGTCCTTATATCAAGGTGGTGACAAGCAAACAAGAGGAAGAATGTGCTCTAGAGGAGACAAAATCAAGTTTTTGTCCTAGCAGAACTAGAAAACCAATGCCCTGGTCTAGTCTACTTTAAGTGCTCAGATTTTATAACATCTTGAACTGAACCATGTTATTTTTATAGAATGAAACAAGTCAATGTAGCCACTTTACTAACCACTTAATGCTGTGTTAAGAACTAGTTCTCTAAGGATGAACTGGCGGACCAGTCCAGAAATATTGTTTCCAATCTTAAACATAGTAGTGGCAGCATGACGGTGTCTAAAAGAAACACAGAACACAATCCTGGATCCTACCTGAAAATGGCTTAGTCCAAGTCAGTACCCACATCCAAGTAAGAACATTTGGCAAAACATAAAAATTCCTATTATAAAGCTTTTCAACCTTCTAAAAAATATAATGCACACCCCACTTATTAAGGGTTATAGTTGTGTTATATGTTAGTCAAATAGAAGTTAAAAAGCTGTGAACACTTTTGCCAAGGACAGGAGAACCCAATTCTTAGCTGCCTTCAGATCCCAGATCATTAACACAATCTGAACATTTAACTGTCAAGAAGATGGTGTTTAACTTAGGAAAATCCATCTCTTCATGACCTTCACCTTGCACATGAGGAAGATCATTGTTTTTAACCAGAAAATCGACACAATGTTATGGGTTTGGGCATGAGCTTTTGAATTAAGGAGGGAAAGTTACCTGCTGTCTTTTACAATAAATAAGTATCGTACAATGGAGCACTACACTTACTGAAACACTGAAACTTCTGCAAAAATGTGACTGTTGTTCACGTCTGTGATGAGGAAGACGTAGAGTTAAAAGTCACAGTTCGTGATATACCGGTTTATTCACACTCTTGCTGTTGGCTCATGAAATGGTTTCTGACATAAAAAAAATACCAAGACTTAAGTAAGTTAGGTAAGTTAAAATGAGCCTGTGATACATCATGGTTTCCTTGGTGGCCCCTGAGCTAACACAGAATGTGAGGGAGAAGTAAAACTTCACCATGGATGGATGGATAGATGCATGCAAGCTCTGGCTTGGCCTGTCTCTAAAATTTATGTTGACATTCTTCTAGAGATTTTTTTCCCTAAAAGCCTTAAAATATGGAAACATATGTATAAAATAAATCAAATTACAATGGATTAGCAGGAGTGCTTTTTCATCTTCAAACTCTGGCTGTTGAGGCCACACCTGCAACAATTTGACGCTCCCAGATACATCTCGCTCTGAGGTCATTCTCCCAATGCTGTGTGGGATTGCCAATCCATTTGAATTAAGTTACACTTTTAGTGGGGTGAGCATGGAAAATGAAAAAGAGATGGCCTTTTCTTTTTCTTTTTAATAAAGTTACAGAATGAGCAATGCTGAATTGGAAAATGAAAACACAGTTTTCTTTTCAATGTATGACATTTCTGACATTTCGGATAAAATGTTGTAATAATTTGGCTGGAGTGTTATTTGAAAATGAAATCTTAAATTTAATTTTCTTTTTAATAAAGTTACTGAATGAGCAAAGCTGATTGGAAAATGAAAAAAGCAGTTTACATGTTTTCTTTCATGAGTCAAAAATGGCATTTGTAGACAGAAAGTAAAAAAAACACTTTTGCACATGCATTATAATTATAATTTTTTACATTTCAAATGGATTTTTCTAACAATTTTGTCAGAATGTTGTGTAAAAAATTAAATGTTAAATTTACCTTTCTTTTCATTTTAATGAAGTTACAGAATAAGAAATGTTGAATTGGAAGCTGAAAAAGCATTTTAGATGATTTCTTTTCAATTTTATTTATGATTCAAAAATAGCTGCTACAGTCTGAGAATAAAAAATGCATTCTTGCTAATCTATTTTAATTTGATATATTTTACACGTATGCTTCCATAATAAAAGTTATAGTTTCCCTTGTTGTTCGTATACAAAGCAGCAACACTTTGAACCTGCTTTCAGTTTTGACCTCAGTTCATTACACTCATTTAGTCCATTTCACAAATAAAAGAAAAATATTATTACGTAAACATAAAGTATTGTTGAAAACGGAATTTAATCCCAGGGTAATGTGCAAATGAAAGCTATGTTTTTCATAGCATTTTTTGTGCTGCGAGATTAGTTCCACTCTTAGATGGCTACGTTCAAAAGGATAATCTCATCAGCATTGTCAACCTTTGAGTGAAACTATGCAGATTTAAATACTTCCTTAAAGTGTTGAAAAAAATATTTCAGCCCCACGCTCTCAGCCTGAGCTACGATCATTCAGGTAACTGACAGCTGATTGATAGACAAACAATAAAGCCAAAGCCACACCCTGTGTTCACAGTGCTTAAAAGAAGAGAGGCTGAGCTCCTTCTGCATCCAGCATCCGACTCCTGGGCTAACAGGTGAATCTTGTCTTTTTTTATGCCATTTATTCTCCAAGGTTAAAACTTTTAACTCAACAGCAAAACTGTCTTTAGATTTAGATTTTTCAGGTCATAACACCCCCTGCAGAGGAAAGGCAACATGGTTCCAATTTTCGTCTTCCTTCTCTTCCTCTCGATGACCGCTGTTCCTCTGGTATGTTTGAATAGACAAAAAAAGTGTAGTAATACGATATGTTTCGATATTTTGTTTGTTTTTGCAACTTCAACAATAAATATCAAAGCCACCATGAAACAGAATGAATGTGGTCATATTGAAATGTTAAAATTTCTGTTTTGCAGAGAGCCGCTGACACTGAAAAACAAATCGGTGAGTAGAAAAAAAGCACAAAGAATCTTGAAGTGGAATATAATTCTGACTTGTCTCCTGCTTTCCACAGATGAGGACACCGACGTCACCGAAATCATCTCCAAAGCAAATGATGGCATAAGTAAGACAACAATTTCACTCAATCTATTTTTTGGCTGTACCTTGATATTTCCACATGAAGACAAGAAAAACAGAAGCAGCCCGTAAATCAAAAATATCTCAGTCTCATTGTTAATTAGTAACTCAGCTGATTTAGCTTAATTAATGGTTTGCCACTGTCAAATCTGAACTCTCCAGCCTTCAAGCTGAGGAGTACAAACTGGGTATCAATGTTTAAAGAAAGTAAAACATAAAATAATATGTTGTATGAAAAAGGCATTGTTGACTGTATGCAGTTAGTTGTGATATTTCTTTGCACTAGTTTATCAAATTTGTCTTTTATAAATTCTCAAAATATAATTGAACAAAGAAATAACGCAATAATAATAACTTTTTGCATAGTTTGCGTTAGTTGTCTAAATTCATCTAGCAATGGTCTGATTTCTTAAATTATTTACATCCGCTGCAAAAATGTTTGATTAGATTTGAATGAATTAGGAGTAACTGATTCAAATAAAAAAAACTATATAAACATTATATATATATATATATATATATTTATACTTAACTGCACACAGTCAGTTTTTTTCAAACTTATGATTCAGTTATATTGTTTGTTTTCGTTCTGTAAGAATGCACTAAATGATACATTTTTCATACAACATTATCTTCCAGTTTACTTTCTTTAAACATTGTATAAAAGGCGACTTTATACTCCTTGAAGAACCCTTAAATTGCAGCCATCTTCAACTTTTGAGTACAAAAACTTGTCAACTGTAGTATTTAAATTAGTTAATTATTTAAATGGTGGGAAACAAATATAGAATGGAATATAAGAATATATAAAATACATTAAAATAGCAAATTTGTTGAAGAGGAAAAATATTAAGAATATGATGTTAAAAAAAGTATATGTTTGGTGTCCTAGCTTTGGTAAAGATTTATCTCTCTTTCATGTTTAATGTGGCTCTGCAGACACGCCGCTGATCCATGGTGACATTGCACCGAGCAAAAGTAGGAACGCTGTCCCATGCACAGCCACAGGCTGCAAATGGCCTAAATCTGGAAATTATGTCTACATTCCTGTCCAAATCTCCTCTGCATACTGTAAGTACCACCAAGATTAAAAACAAATGCAAAAATATTTTGAAATAGGCTCAATTTCTCTCTACATATTACCTCAGCAAATAATTCTTAATTCAGATTAAAGGCTTAAGCAATCGTTTTGGCAGATTTTACCAGAATTCCAGCTCCTTGTCAGTGTTCTGTTTCATTCTTCTGCTGTTTGACTTTGACGCTGATGTTTGGTAAAAGCAAGATATTTCAAACCACTTGCTAATACACAAATGTTTGCACTGAGAAGTAGGATCACATGAAGAAAATAATGCACTTTTTGGACCTGAAACCTCTCCAACAGCCAAGCCTTCAGTAATTTAACCTGAAACTGCAGAAGGTAGTAGTTGTACTGGTTGTACAGTTTGGGTGATCTCACCAGAGGAAGTTTGACATGTTGTCTGTGTTGGAGTTTTCAGGATTAAACCAGTTAAAACATTTAGTTGAAAAATGTTGTGAATTTCTGTTTTTTGTTTTGCCCTGCAGCCAGTACAGAGCGGGACATCATCATCAGAGGCTTGATAAGCTTCCACCAGTCCACATGCATTCGCTTTGTTTGGAGGAACCCGAGTCATCGGGACTACATTCACTTCTACTCCGGAACTGGGTAGGAACACAAAGTCATACAAGCTTACCAATTATATTTAGCAACTCGACATCCTGATTTTCCCCCAATCTGCCCTTCAGGTGCTGGTCCTACCTGGGCCGGCAGGGCGGAGAACAGCTGGTGTCCCTGAGGAAAAACGGCTGCCTGTACCACTCCACAGTGCAGCACGAGGTTAACCACGCCCTGGGCTTTCACCACGAGCAGGTCCGTTCTGACAGAGACAACTACGTCCAGATCCTCACCAAGAACATCATTCCAGGTTGGCTGACTCACAACTGGCCCAAAACACTTCTGTATTTAGAAAGTTTAATGGACGAACAGAGAAAGTTATCAGATCTGTGAGAAGTCAGGAAATTGACTATTTTCCAGATGTGGGTAGGTCTTTGTAATCACATCCATCCATCAAGTCAAATGAAAATTCTGTATTTATACTTTACAAATTAACTAAAAATGACTAAACTAAATATTTTTTTCTCTGGGGAAGTCTGCAGTTTGGCATGACTGCAGAATCAGTGTATTCATGTTCTCTCATCTTCCACTTGTATGCTTAAAACAAATAGGCAAAAAGATTACTTCAAACAATAAAACAAACAATAAAAACAACTTCAAATATTAGAATTTGATTCTGTGTTCCAAACAGGACAGGAACACAACTTTCAAAAGGTGCAGACCAACAACTTGGGAACTCCCTACGACTTCAACTCGGTCATGCATTACTCCAAGTGAGTTTTTGAGCTTATTCATTTTATTAGAACAGACGTTCTACCCTGGGTATTTTTTTACGGCTCAGTTGCAGAATGTTGTTGTTTCCAGTCTGACTCTGAATACTTATTCATCGTTTCCTCTTTCTTTTAGGTATTCTTTTTCCAGAAACAACCAACCAACTATAGTTTCCAAAGCTAATCCGTCCCTCAATTTTGGATTGGCTTCATCGATGAGCACCAATGACATTGCCCGCATCAACAAACTCTATGGATGCAGTAAGTCAAACATAAAGCTTTACTCTAATAGTTTCAGCGGCTCAAGTTGTTAACAGAACTTTTTTTTCTCCATTAACATTTTAACAGAATAATGGAATCAGCCTCCAGAAACATCCGCTCGCCAGCATCATCTCTGATCTGCCCTACACACAAAATCTGAGCTCAAAGCTCCTCCATCACTATATCTGCGTTTACTATGTAATTTACTCAGGATCTCTCTCTCTCTCTCTCTCTCTCTCTCTCTCTCTCTATATATATATATATATATATATATATATATATATATATATAAAACATATAACATGGGCGAGATTGGTTGTTGATCAGTGAAGTATTTTTCACAAAAATTATACTTTTTGGGTTTAATTTGGTGGTAATGATTTATTATTATTATTATTACTTGTTTTTCATCTATTAAGAACTGAAGGGCATTTTTTTCTCTTGGATAAAAATGAGGGCAAATCTGAAGGGAAGGTTTGGTTTAGTCATGCTGTCACTCATCATATGGTGGATTTAACTGAGATATATTGTAGATATTAATCGATAAAAAATGTGTGATCTTGAAAAACAAGCTAATATTTAAACATTAATTTGAATAAAACTAGGGGGCATTTATTCAAGTTACCCAGATGCAATTGGCTAGCTAGTGTAACTGGATGCATATAATGATGACTTGTAGAAAGTAAAAAAAAAGTAAGTTAAATAAGTACCCCAATCATTTTTGACTTAAAAAAATGTTTTTATGAATATGATATTAGAAATCTCATACAAAAGTTTTACTTTTAATACCTATATATTCTCTGAGTTATAATGATGTTTTACCACATGCAATTAAGTACTACTAAATAAAATTGGATAATTCCAATATTATTGTTTGTTTCTTTTCGTGAACACTTGAACATTAGACATGAACAGGGGCATGACATTTAAAGATATTTAAAAATCCTGTTGAAATACTAGGAAGTATCCCCAAAACGTAATTAAGCTATTGTGAAATGGCTTTTATGTGTTGAGGGGCCATTAAAAACTGATCATGTACAAAAAAACAAAACAAAGAAAAGGCAGAAAATGAATATTATTTACTTGAGGCTAATCTATTTTCAGTTTAACTTAAATCGGTTTATTTATGTTCCCAGTTCCTTTCTATGCACTTATATATAGCCACTCAGTCTCCTCACACACACAGAGTCACAGTCATTAACACATGCTTACAATCTAATCCTTGTTGTAAAACAGTACTGTCAAGTTTTCATTCAGGTCAGTAAAACCAGTTTGCTGCATAAAATCACTGACTTTGCAGAAATCTCTCCATCTAGATGAGCATGTTGCAACAGTGAACAGTTGATTGGATCATTAACTCTTCAAAAGTTTTTGTTAATAGGAAGAAACCTCTATCAGAACTAGGGATGGGTATCGTTAAGATTTTATCCGATAACGGTGCCAAACCGGTACTCTTGAAACGGTGCTGGTGCTTAAACGGTGCTTGAAACGATGCCTAAAGGATGTTAAACATACAACATGGTCCAACTACCCTCTTATTTTTTATTTTTATTTTTAGTAGGTCTGTCAAACAATAGAAATATTTAATCTAATTAATCACAGTAGCTGTGAATCAATAACCATTGCTAAATATGACCCCAAAAAAATAACTAGAACTTTCTGTGTAAATAAAGGGACAAATCTAGATGCAGTTGCTCTTTAAAGAAAAATAAATATAGGAGAAATCAGTTAACTTTTTTTTTTTACTCCAGTCACATTCATAATTGTTTGTGGTCCCATGTGAATGATAACAAATAGAGGCAGAACTAATCCAAATATATGAATAAACATAACATTTGGATATCAGCAGTCTGTGATAAATATCACATAAATAAAATGTAATATAGACTTAGTAACCAAATGTCACATTTGATCATTTTCCAAAAGTAAACAGCAGATTCTCCAGTTCAACACAACAAATAAAGCTCCTATTGTGAAGATGGACACAGCTACTTCCGCTAATATTTTAGCACTAATTTAAGTCCGAAAACACCACCTTAACTGAATAATTTCGTATTATTAACGCAGCGGTATCTCACTATGAAATGTGCTGAAACTATACAGTGAGCCAACATGCATAAATATACAAAAATACGAATCATTTAAACTTAAACTGCACTGCACGCACAGCAAACACTGAAACGCACACACCGAAGCGGACATCCGAAGCGGAGGGATAATTCCCACAGACAACTTATAAACTTATAGCACCACAAATCCAATGCGCCAATAATAATATACTCCCATGTCATTTAGGACCACAAACACATGCTGCTGCACAACAATCCACGACAACGCATAGTTTGGCTGGTTAGGAGGGAGAGCTGATGTGGTGCGGGCTGAATTATAAATTCAGTTCTTTGTATGCGTTCAATGCGTAAAACAAACACACACACAAAAAAGTTAATTCCAGGAATTAATCCAGCCGTGTTGGTACGTGACATCTTGGGGGGGGGGGGGACCGAAATAAGGCATCGAAATGTGCACTGCTTTTTGGTCTGGCTACTACCGTTCATGTCGGAACCGTAATGGCACCGGATATCAGTACCCATCCCTAATCAGAACCTGACCCAGTGTTACGATTTATCTGACTGAGGGTTTAAGATGGTGCAGAAATGGGCACCATCATGTACAGACACAGAACCTTAAGTTGTTTGCAGCGGGAATTCAGCTGAGGGTGACCTCTGAGAACTGGGAGCTGGTTCCATGAGAGGAGCCTGATAACTAAAAGATCTGCTTCCCATTTTACTTTTTTAAAATCCCAGGAACTACCAGTAAACCTGCAGCCTGAGAACAAAGTGCTCTTTTAGTACCATATGGAACAATCAGACCTCTGATGTACGTATAATGGAGCTGATTATTATGGGCGTTGTGTGTAATCAGGTGGCTCTTAAATATAATTCTGGATTTAACACGGAGCCACATCAACAAGAGACAGCAGCAAGTTAGAATTAAACCTATACCTTCTGATTGCAAGACAACTACTCTACCTTCTGAGCTACAGTTTCCCACATAGATAACGGGGATCCTGTCACATAGATATCACAGCCTGAAAAGCTTTTTCTTCATATCCCCAGGATTTATCACATTTTAAAGCCAAAACTCAATTGTATAAATGTCATCAGCAATGCTAAATAACCATGATTATAGGCTTTCTTTAATGTGCTTTCTAACTGTAAAAGTGTTCTTGTTGGTTTTTAGGCAGTATTTTCATTTTTATCTTCCGGTAAATAAAAAAAAGAAAAAAAGAAAAACACGGTGGAGTAGTACAAACGATTGTGAGAAGTTCTGCAGGAGAATGACGCGACAGGACCCCGGCAGCTTAAGTGGGTAAGCCGATGCAAATACTAACCCTGTGTGGGCCGGAGGCCGGCGGCGGAACTGTAATCTTTAACCCCCGGACAACGTGGTCAACACCCAGGCGTGGGTAGCCCAATATAGGAGTTGTTCCGGGGTGAAACGACCGACCACCAGCCTGCGGGTCTCATTTGTGTCCCCCACGGCCCCTACTGGACAGGGAGGGTTGCCGAAACTGCTGTTCCGTGCGGGGTGGATGAGAGGCATGTGTTCCAGGTTGCAAAAATCATTCGTCTGTTTACATCAGGAGACAAGCATCTCTTCACAAACTACAGACCTGTTTCTCTTTTACCACAATTCTCAAAAATCTTAGAGAAGGTTTTCAATTCTAGACTGGACAGTTTTATAGAAAAAAACAATATCTGGTCCAAGAATTAAGAGTAAGGGCCAAACCAGGACAAAAAAAAAAATTTGGTTTTAATGTTTTGCAACTTCGATGAGGAAAACTAAGAATTAGATGTTCAAAAGAGCTGTAGTTAATAATTTGTCTAGGGGCAAATTTGAAAATCTGAATGAAAGATGGTTGCAACTCCTCCTCACCCAGTACTTCTAGGAATTTGAAAATGTTGATAATGGGAAGGAGCTGACTCATTTATAATTACAAAATCCTCCTGCTGCAACCAGGTTTCTGATAGAAAAATAGATAAATTTTATTATCACATATCAAGTCATTTACTAATAAAGTCGTTGAGGAGAGGGATCTTATGTTCAGTAAACCACATCTAATGGCCCTATTTCCTCCTTTGGTCCGAGTCGTATTTACTTTAATAAGATTTTCATAGTTTGCTGTTGTCAGGTTAACTTTTAGTCTATTTGATTTTTTGCCGTGGGCAAGACACTGTCTCATTGGGGTATTGAGTGGGTAACA
This sequence comes from Apricaphanius iberus, assembly GCA_028564705.1. Lineage (NCBI taxonomy): Eukaryota > Metazoa > Chordata > Actinopteri > Cyprinodontiformes > Aphaniidae > Apricaphanius > Apricaphanius iberus. The sequence goes on from JAPXFQ010002028.1 coordinate 68,541, forward strand.
GTACAGAAGCTGCAGAGAGGCGGATTAAACTATGACTCTGCTTCCTGGTTTGGACCCTGGTTTGTCAGTGTTTTGAAGGACTAATAAATCGGTCCAGTTTCCTAGAAAGAAGAGCTGCTCCATCCAAAGTGGGATGTATGCCATCTCTCCGGATCAGACCAGGTGTTCCCCAAAAAAGTTTTCCAATTATCAACGTAGCCCACGTTGTTTGCTGGACACCATTCAGACAACCATCGATGAAATGATTGCATGTGGCTAAACATGTCACCGGTCGATCGGGCAGGGGACCAGAAAATATTACACAGTCCGACATCTTTTTAGCGATGTGCATTTGCGCACTAGTACAGCCAAAGCCTTTACATGTGACGTTCATTTGCTCACTAGTGAGACAAATTTTCTTCAAACTAGTTACACTAGTAAAAAACAAAAAGATACCACTAGGAACACTAGTGAGCATTTTTGACATCACTAGTACTACTAGTAAGGTGTAAAAGTCCCCTACTTGTACGAGCCACTTACTAGTGCTATTAGTGCAAATTTGGCCCTTACCAGTACTAATAGTAAAGTAAAATGTGCCTCACTAGTTGACATGTTGGCCTTTTCTTGTAGTACTATTAATATTATAAAAGTCTCACTTGTGCTACTAGTAGAGTGTTTGACTGTTACAAGTTTTACTAGTAAAGTAAAACACATCCTCACTAGTACTACTAGTGGACATTTTGGCTTTCACTAAATGGTAAATGGACTGAACTTATGTAGCGCTTTTCTAGTCATACTGACCACTCGAAGCGCTTTACATTGAAGCCACATTCACCCATTCACACTCACATTCAAACACCGATAGCCAACATGGCTCGGTAGGACAATGTTTTTTGGGGTTAAGTGCCTTGCCCAGGGGCACATCGACATGTGACTGGAGGAAGCTGGAATCGAACCTATGACCCTCCGATTGCAAGCCAACTCTACTGTGCAACAGTCGCCCGTACTAGTATTACCAGAGTGCGTTCTCACTGTTACTAGTAGTACTAGGAAGGGAAAAACACCCCACTAGGACATTTTGTATCTTATAAGTAGCACTAGTGAGGTCAGAAATGCCTTACTAGTGCTACTAGAGGGCATTTTGGCGATACTAGTAGGGTTCGGGAGGCTACTAGTGCGTGACACACATGTTGATGCATACTAGTAGGCCAAAAGTGGCACTAGTAGTGGAAAAAATGTTACAAGTAAGACACAGTCGTTAAACTAGTGCACCCAGGGGCGGATCTACTGGGGTGGCTTAGGGCCACCCTAAAAGAAAGCCTTGCCACCCCAGCCAGCGGCTATGAAATCAATAAATAATTGTGTAAAATCGGACGTTAAGCACATGAAGCTCCTTATTCCGACAACATTAAATGCAGCACGAAGTGACAGCACATCAACTCCGGACGGTTCTGAGAGGCGGTAAGTGAGAGAGAAGCCGACCTGCACACAGAAGGCAGAAGCACACCAGGAAAGCAGTAACTATGCAATCTTACAAAATAGAATATCATTTCTAGCTCAAAGCTGATAGTTTTGAAACTATTTGAGGCGATAAAAATTGAAAATCATAATTTTTTCAACATGTAAACTAAGTCAGAGAATGTGAAATCTTTACGTTTGTCCAGAAAAAAAATTACAATTAATTTAAATTCTACAGAAATGAAGGGACAACGAAGCATCTCAAGTTTTTTCTCACCAAAGACAAAGGTAAGAAAAACAGAGAGTAACCTGGTGAGTAAAGTGAACGGAGGAGACGATGTGGAAGAAGAGAGAGAAGAGCGACAGAAAAGTGATGGAGGGGAAGGACGAGATCTGGGACAAGAGAGAGTGCAAGAACGGGACATCGGAGAGGAGCCGGAGGAGGGAGAGAATCACCGAGATGAAGAGGGAGTAAGAGAAAGGCAGGGCAACATGGAGGGCTCAGCCAGTGACAACAGCACAGAGTCTGAGACAGCACCAAGCACATCAAGTCGAGTTAGTCCACAGGGTAGGGAAACACAGCATACTGACTTACATCTTAATTTAGAATAAATTGGTATTTTGATCAACTTTTTTTAGGAACACGCCCCCTGTGAGACAGTAAATGATATTTCTCGTCTTTTTCAGATTCAGATTTATCCTAATTACCAAGTTTACTTTATATTAGAAAATACAGATTTTTTAATATTATGAAGTAAAAAAAAATTTGAAGGGAGGGCTATGATTATGGCTAGATATTAGGGTTGTCAAACGATATATTTTTTTTAAACCTAATTAATTACAGGGTAGCTGTGAATTAATCCGGACTAATTAACATCCCTACATAAAAAAACTAAAAATTTTAGTGTAAAGGGAATTGCGTAGCACTTTTTCATGAAATAAAGGAGAAATTAATAGAATTTAGTTTTTAACTCCATAATCACATTCACATGTGGCCCTTTTAAACTATTGTAATCTCACCTAGGTCCAGCTCTGTCTAAACCCGCTTCTCTTCCATAGTATGTGTGTGTATATATATATATATATATATATATATATATACTAGCATATGGTGCCACCCCAGAAATATTTTTCTAGATCCGCCCGAGTGCACCCTAGTCGTTATAGTAGTGTGCCAATTTGTCTGACTAGTGAGGACAAAGTGTGTGCTAGTACATGGACCTAAAGCTGGATATCAAAGATATCTAATAAATGCTCAAATGACTTTCCATAAGGATGCTTATCTGGACGCTGCAGTTTTCCTCCATTCTTCCTGAACTGTTCCAGCTCAGCTGTGATGGAGGTCTGGGTTTTGACTGGAGTCCTCCAGAGCCTCCACCTCATGACAAAGACTTGACGCAATCTTCTGGGATTCCATAAATAGAAACTTTTTTAACTGACTGCAATGTTCTTCTTCTGCAAGCAGATAAAGAATATACATGGATGGAATTAAAATATGTGTAAATTCTGATTTCTCCCTCAGCTGAGTTTCCAGATGTCGTCCCAATACCCAGAGTTGACTTGGCTTTGATTTTTAATCAAGTTTAAACATTTCAACATTAAGTGGAGAGAAAGAAAATAGAAACTTCCAGCACTAATGATAGATAAATTATAATTGGAGGAATTTGCCATAACATACTTCTAAATATGTTTAACATTGTTTTTATTGGAATAACCTTAAAAAGTTAAAATTTAGGTCACTGAAAAACACAGAACTGGAGTTATTTGTGCTCAGGATGATGGTCCTACCTAAATATCTAAAGTTTTATTTCTGTTTTTTGGACTTCTGATAATAATAAAAAGTAAACACTTCATTCTAGATAGTAATGCCTAAAATAAATAAAAAGTAGATTTTAATAAATTAGATTAAATGTTCACTTTAGTTGTACATAATTTTTTTAATCGTTTTTTCTGTTTAAAAGACAGAAGTTTAAATATCAACAAGAATAGTAATCTAAACTGTACTGTTATGTTTTGTTACACTTGTTGTTACTGCGGTGTTGTTGTACAGGTGTTGTTATTTTCGCTTCCGGCACTTGGTCACTTCTGGAAGGGATAGCTCCCAGGCTAGTAACAGTTCGACTAACCTGGGAGGCAGAGGAATTTGTTTTTGTAACTGCATTTTCTGGATGTCATCAGTTGATTAGGAGTAAGGCGGTTTGGTTCGACTTCAACTGGACTAAAGTTTGCTTTTAAAAAGTCAGACTTTAATCAGACTGTGGCAATAATTTGGTTTTCTCTGAAACCACTGAGATTAAGTTGTGGCGTGTTAATTGGCAGCTGGTTTCGGATTTACTGGTACGTTTTGGTTACGATGTCGGGTTAGCTTCTGGTTGTTGAAATGCTGTGTTTGCTTCATATTAAGCATGTATTTTGTTCTGATACCATATTGAGTCAGTTTTAGACCAAAAATCAATTTTACAAAATCTCTGGTCTTTGTTTTCTCTCTTGCTAAACTTAGACATCAGATTTCTCTTAGGGAAAGCTTTCTCCCTTGCCTCCCATTACGTTAAACGTTTGCTGTCTCTTAATGTTTTGAAAGATATACACTTTAATTTCAAAACTATCAATATCCTGCCGTATCTGGTAAGACAACATATGTGGGTATTTAACTTTTTTTAGCCACTTGTGGCTAAAGAAGCTCTTGTAAGGTGGACAATAGATTAACAACCAAGCTAAAATCACACGTTTGATTTGTTAGGAGTCTCTTAAATGCAAAGTCTTCTCAGAATATCCATCCAGCCATTTTCTGAACCACTTAATCTTCAAGGTGTCACGGGCGGGCTGGTGCCTATCTCCAGCTGTCAACGGGCAAGAGGCGGGGCACACCCTGGATAGCCCACTAGTCTATCACAGGGCAAAACAGAGTCAGACAGGACAAACAACCATGCACCCACACACTCATACACTCATATAAGGACAATTTAGTGACCAATTAATCTGAGAGTCATTTTTTTGGACTGGGAGGAAGCCGGAGTACCCAGAGGGAACCCATGGATGCAGCCCATTCTAAGAATACTTTGAAATCAATTTAAAAAGGCCTTTCGATCAGTTTTCATTGTTTGTTTTTATTACTTAATTTAGCTGAAATTCTGATATTAAAGGATGTAAAGTCTTTTAAACACCAATTATTTTCAAAAACAAATTTAACCTAAATACCATTTTTATTTTACTTGTACAGAAAATATTGTGCTGCTTGGAGACATTGCTGCACCAGCTATCACTAACAGGAATGCAGAACGCCCAAATCTGGACGTTACGTCATTGTACCGTACCTCATCTCTAATGTCTTTTGTAAGCAAATCTAACTGTAATATATAAAATAAATAGTTCAAACAAGTAATTTTAAAGAAAAAAATACCAAAGCTTTAATAAAAATCATTTACATTTATCTTTAAATTATCTGTAGCTTGAAGAGAGAAGGACACCATCCTTGAAGGGATGAAAAGCTTTGAACAGACCACCTGCATTCGTTTTACCCCACACAGTTCTGGAGATACAGATTACATTCATTTCTTTTCTCAACCTAACAGTGTGTAGGAAAACACACCAACACACTTTACTGCCATTCAAAGGAAAACACCTAGGCCCTATCTATCTATCTTAAAACGAATCTATCTTAACAGTGTTTTTGTACACATCAGGTGTTGGTCCAGCCTCGGACGTCAGAACGGTGGACAGTACATCTCCCTTGAGAGACCAGGATGCGTATATTTCCCTACTGTTCAGCATGAGATTCTTCATGCTCTAGGCTTCCACCATGAGCATGTCCGCATCGACAGAGACCAATACGTCCGGATTCTTTTGGACAACATTGAGCCAAGTCAGTAGCTATAGTTTTCAGTTTGCTAAGTTTAGGAAATATCTAATTACTTTGAAATAGTCTAAATCTAAATTTGAAATGCTTTAACATATTGAAATCACTTTCCAATTAAAAAAAAAACAATTTCAGGAAGGTGCAGACAAACAACTTGGAAACTCCCTACGACTTTATATCTGACATAGTCTTTTCTTCATTTTTGCAAAGCACTAATAATCAACTTTGAAAAGGGACCAACAGACAACTTGGGAACTCCGTATGACTTCACCTCTGTCATGCATTATGGCAAGTGAGTCACAAGCAACCACTCCCTCTTTTAGCTATTTATTAAAACTCCTGGAAGTACAGTAAGATTTATCCTTGCAGAGTTGTTTTGTTTTGCTGATGGGGACAATTTCTTTAAAACTGCAAAAAGGAGAAGACCCAACCTTAGTTTAATGGTGATATAAACTGTAAAAGCAGCTTCAATAATTATACATTGTCATTGTCCTCTTTACGATATGACGGCTCCATAAATGGTTTGCCTACCATCGTTGCCAGGGCCAATCCTAACTATGATTGGGGACGGGCCAGGAGAATGAGCACCAACGACATTGCTCGTGTCAACAAGCTTTATGAGTGCTCTAAGTAAAAATCAAAAATAACTACAGTAACGGAAAGTCTTATAAATCTTTGGAACTAGTTAATAAATCTGTAATTTTTTCTATATTCTCTACCAGAATTTAAGCCTTCCAAGAGGACAGCACCTTAAAAGAGATCAGCACAACTACAGTACAGCCAAAACCTGTTCTACTGCAAGAACATCATGTCTATGTTTTGGAGAAATCTTGTTTTACTCATATACTTTAAATACATCAGGCACTGATTAGCCACTGTAACTTTATGGGACCACTTTTGATTTACATACACACACGATTCCCTTGGATGGATTACCACTTATTACTTTTACAGATCAATCATGATCAATAAGTAAATGCTGTTTTGACAATAACATTTCCAAAATCTAACTTTTATGTCTAAATTTAAATTAATTTCTACTAAATATTGACGATTTAACAAGTATCCACCCCCTTAGTTAGTTAGTATTTAGTGTTTAATAAAAACTTGGTTGATCAAGCCAAGGAGGAACAGACATTTACATTGAGGCATGTAAAATACTGACCTTTCTCAATATAACTAACACACCCTTTTTTAATTTAGTTAACCTTATAATTATCAACTTCATATAGATAGACGTTTCTTCAGGGTGATGTTGGGAGACTTGGAGGAAACTTGTACTTGATTGGGAAGCCACAACTTTGTAGAATGTCAGGACGAAGAGGGTCGTCTCCACAGCAACGCATGATGCAGGGATTTTAATATCAGTTCATTTGACCTGACCTAAGTCATTCAGTAAGACTAATGACTATAATATACCTTCAGGTAAACTCTAGACACGCCTTGGTGAGAGTTTTCTTCAAGAGTGTCTTTCTTATAGCTTCTCTCCTTTAAATCTGTGAAGAATCCAGGTAAATTATTTTGTCTACAGAGTATATCTGCTGCTGGAGCTTTTAGCTCCTTCAGGTAGTCAGAAGTGTCCTGGTTTCCTCTCTCCCTTGTCTCCTTCTTGCTGGTCACTCTTGTTGTGTGGATGACCTGATCCGGGCAGATTTACACACAGGCCATATTCCTACCATGATGATAGATTGAACTGCACTTCAAAGGATTTTGAGAGCTTTTGAGATTTTTTGTATCCATTCCCTGACTTATAATTTTCAATAACATTTTCTCTGATTTGCTTTGAGAGTTATTTAGCCTTCATGCTGTAATGGTAGACAGGAATACTGATGGACAAGTGAACAGACCTTCCATACAGGTCTCTTTATGCAAGAATCACTGGAGACAACCTCACCGCACTCACCTAAACTTCATTCCACTTATTGCAAGACTACTAGCACCAAAAAAACTGGACCACTGTTCCAGGTTATTCACTTCAAAGGGAGTGAACATTTATGCAATCACGTATTTATTGCGGCATATTTGTATTTTATTCTCAATAATTTTGGAGAAATGTTTTCACTTTGACATAACACAGATTTATTGTAATGGTTGTTTTTTTTTTTCTAGAATGAGTCAAATTTTCTTGATATTCAGACGTTTGAATGATACTTCAATGCTAAAATAAAATTCATGTGCTCATACAATCCGTGTGTGGTTCATTATTTGGTTTTTCCGTTTCAAAATAAAACCCCAATAAACAACAAACAGCATAGCTTTAAAACCTGAAGTTAGTGGTTCAATTAATCATTTTCTGGTAAAACAACCCAATAGAAATAAGTCTCTGCAACCTTTTCACTGCAACGTTGTTGTTTTTTTTTAACTTTGCCTGTTAATATACCCTTTTAGCTTTTGCAATGTAGGTGGAAAAATTCGGAAAAGATTAGGCCTAAAGACAGTACTGCAAACAAACAGATGATGGCACAGAGTGCCCCACTAGCAGCAGGACAACCACTGTGCCCACCTAATTTAAATTCAACCCTATGGGCAGTCCCATACCCTCCAGCTCAGGGATGGGGTTACAATCAATAGAATCAGAAAGGGTTTATTGCCAAATGTTGAGCAGATTTACAACACTAGAAAAATGCTGCTGTGCTTTATGCAAACACACTATAAGACAAATAAAGATCAAATGTGCTAAACAGATTCATAGATACATGAGTACAAGTGATGATAAGTTCAAAAAAGAACAGTTGCAGAGAACACAACACAGGTCATCCACACAACCTGAGTGACCAGCAAGAAAGAGCTTGATTGAATCAGAGCGGGTGGTGGGAACAGTCTTAGGGTTATTTTTCATGCGTCCAACGAGATATGGGGAGAAACTGTTCTAACGGCGACGGGTTCTGGTCCTAAAAAGACCGGCGCCTCCTGTCTGAGGGGAGCAGGTCAAACAGTCTGTGTCCAGGGTAAGGCTGTGTGCTTCCAGAAGTCCATAGTTATCTCCAGGTCACTGTGGCTGCACCAGGACACAAGCTGTTCAGCTTCCATCCTGTGGGCAGATTCAGAGGATCTCATCAGAGATCCACCTTCAGAGAGGATCTTTCTGGTTTAATCCCTAATAATTAATCTTTTTAGTGAGATTATTGGTTGATAATTTCCTTTTGATTATATATAGTATCTTGTTTCTAGCCCAGAGGCTAGATGGTGCCCGGATTAAATGATTTAAAGAATAATTATCTACTAACTTTTTATCTACGACTCCCACGCCTGCCGCCCACGAGCTTTGCGAAAACTGTGCTCGTACAGCATTCGGTTTGCCAGAAACAGCACAAAACTGTCAACATTGAAAAAAGGCCTAAAAGTTACGGTAAGACGTTCCCAAATGTCACGCATGACATTCGGCTTACGACCTGCAAGGTTTGATCATCGGGTCAAATTTAGGGGTCGAAGGTCATGTGACCCACAAGCATTCCACACGTCTCCGTGTACGGGACCCGTGTCCCGAATCACAGCTCTCTACGTCGAGCAGAAGCCTAGATCCAAGCGTTAACGACTTTGACCTTTGTCCTACATTCAAAGTGACAGGGTGGGGGAAGGGCATGTTTCGACTTTCTGGGTGACTGTCTGACATTTGGAATCAGAAAATCTGATTCCAAATTTCAGACAAATCCCTACTTTACTTTCAACTTTTGTTGACATTACGATTAAGTTTGCCATCAAGGAAATGTGATGCCAAATGACTGGCCTAGGACTGCTCACTCAACATAATTCCCCAATGCTTTTGAGCCAGAGATCTGAAATTCTAGAGTACGTATCAGGGCATGGGCCTCAGTCTTGCCTCTGAATTTCACACCCGCAGCACCTTGGGAAACGTCAAAGGTCAGGGGTCACGCCATGTTTTTTCTGAATATTTCACCAACACTCGGAGCCAGGGGTCTAAGACTCACTGGCGTCCATCAGACAGCCAAGGGGGACCGGCATGTCGAATTTCACATCCGCAGCACCTTGGGCAATTTCAAAAGTCACCCTTTGGCACCCGACTAGGCCTCCAGGCCTTCCAGCCCCCTTTTTCTTCATAATTCCTCAATGCTTTGAGCCAGGGATATGACATTCAGGCGCATGCATCAAGGACCGCGCCTCAGTCTTGCCGCCGAGTTTCAGACCCGTGCGATATCGGGAAAGGTTCGAGGCGAGATGTTTCTAGACTGGCCTTGTTTATCGACATTTAGAATCAGTTACCATTCTAATTTCCCTAAGCCGAATGTCCAAGCGTTTGCTTTTGCTACCCAGAACACACTCAACGTAGACGTAACGTGACGAAACTGTGATATGTCGTACCAGACCGCGTACGGAACGGCAATCAGCGGAAGAACCGGAACGCATCGTTTGATCGCCGTGGCCAAACTCCGGATAACTTAACCCCCGCAGCGTTCAAACTTTTTGTCGTCCGGAGCCACCCCGTAGAACGTGCCAAGACCGTGAAATCGACAGATATCATGCCACTGTCCTCCGCCGATACGCCCACCGAATCGCGAGTGCCAACGTGGAACGCACGTGCTTAATTGGCAGCCTTTTCTATTTCTGGGGTAATGGTCCTGACATTTGGATTAAGCATTACATTCCCCGAATGACAATCGTTTCCCTAATTTTTTACATCGCACGACAATCGGAATCGGTGTCCATTGTACCGATCTTAATCCAAAATTCAATGGCGGGGGTCGGCGACTGCTCTTTCCAAATAGCGAACGTTTAACGGAACCGTATCCCGGTCTACTCTGGATATGTCGTACCGGGCTATGTACCGAATGTGGCAGAATTGGCCCCGGCTTCCTACAAGGCTCCTGCGGGTAGTTAGCTTTAGAAGGAACTTAGAGAGGTGCGCTTGGGTTTCACTCGCTCAACGGGAGGTCTGGAACGCCACCTCCGATCGGCGTGTCCAAACACCCGAGAACCTAGCCCCTGTGTCGTCCGAATTTTTAAAGTTTCGGAGCGACCTTGCGACCCCGTACGACGTCGCAGCGGTGCCTGTTCGACGTATGACGTCCTCCTGGCTCCCCCCGCGCGGCCCACCGAAGCGCGTGCGTCTGCGTGCTCGCCAGGTCCTTAATTGGCCCCCCTTTCCGTTTTGGGTCAAGGGTTCTGACATTTGGATTATGACATTTACATTAGTATTTTCTTTTGCGATCTGATTCCGAATGTCAGACCCCTGATGCCAATTGTCAGGGGGTCGGGGTCAAGCGAATGTCCATTAGGAGCAACGTACGCTTAAATTCGTCTGATCCCGTTCCGTTTCGGATATGTCGTCAGGGGCGAATTACCGTAAATTATGAAACTCTCCCCGATTGCGTAGGTGGCTCCTGGGAGGAGTTTTTTTAGCTGGAGCTCGGAGCGCGTCCTTTCCACTCGGTGCGGACATACGTCCGGAAATGTCCGAAACGTAAGCGTTTGAACCTTGGGCGTTTGGCATCAGTTCCCATTCACTTGTCGGAGAGCGATTTCTCCATTCCAACTTACTCCAACCGTCATGGCCGTAGCGCGGCTTGGGGGAGTCCTGGGGGTCTGAAACCACGGTGGGGGAAAAAAGCGTTCACATGTGTTTTGATCCTTAGTCAAGAGTCAAAAAACAGGTAATAGAAAAAACCACACATAAACATTTAAGCACATATTCAGACATTAACATTGACATTGGTGACATTCAGCTTAAAAATCAACGCTTAACGGACTCCTGTCCTCTTCGTACGTAGATATATTTTACGTGACAATTTACTGAACGTTAGGACGTTTCGCCAGGGTTCCTACGAGGCTCCTGTGGGGAGTTTGCCGTAGGAGGCATTTGGAGGCATGCTCTTTGCTACGTACGTAGCGTGGAGGAATTTGAACCCATCTGTGCAATTTTCATGACGATAGGAGCAAAAAGGTGGCACCTAGGAGGTCCCGAACATTTGACCCTTACGGTGACCCCCTGACCATGTACGACGTACGAGCAGGGCGTTTCGTACGAGCAGGGCGTTTCGGACGCGCGTCGTCGCCCTGACCCCCGGCGAGGTGCGTGCCAAACGTTGAGCGTCTACGCCGAGATATGGCCTTAAACGGCTATTAAGCTTGCAAGACAGTCCCTACCTTTTTAATTTGTGACATTGGGAAACTGTTCCGATTTTAAGAATCTTAATCCAAATTTCAATTGAGGATTCTGTGAGTGCTCTTTCCAAAAACCAAACGGTTAACGGAGTCGTATCCTGCTGTACTCTGGATATGTCGTACTAGGCTATGTACCGAACGTGGTGAATTCGGTCCCGGGCTTCTACGAGGCTCCTGCGGGGAGTTAGCTTTAGAAGGCATTTAGAGACGTTCTCTTTGATTGCATTTGCTCAGCGGAAGATGTGGAACGCATGGTTCGATTGCCGTGGCCAAACTCCGTATAACTTAGCCCCCGCAGCGTTCGAACTTTCAGATGTTCGGAGCCACCTCCTGACCCGGTACGACATGCAAGGACTGTGTAATCGACATATATCGTGCCCCTGGACCCAGGCGCGCTGGTCACCAAATATCAAGTGTCTACGCGGAATGCACGTGCTGAATTGGCAGCCTTTTCTGTTTCTGGCGTAAGGGTCCTGACATTTGGATTAAGCATTTCATCCCACAAATGTCAAGATACACCCACTCTTCCCTAACTCTCATGGGTGAACTTCAAAGGGACCAGACAGTGGTTAATTAGCCTAGAATAGAGGCCTCCAGCCTGGGTAAATGAAGGCAGGCTTGGGCCTGCACTACAGCAGAGCACCAGGGGCCAACACAGTGTACAATTAGCCCAGTATAGAAGCCTCCACCCTGGGCAAATGAAGCCAGGACTGGGCCTGCACTACAGTGGAGCACCAGGGGCCCACAAAGTGTACAATTACCCCAGTATAGAGGCCTCCACCCTGGGTAAATGAAGCCAGGATTGGGCCTGCACTACAGTGGAGCACCAGGTGCCCACAGAGTGTACAATTAGCCCAGTATAGAGGCCTCCAACCTGGGTAAATGAAGCCAGGACTGGGCCTGCACTACAGTGGAGCACCAGAGGCCCACACAGTGTACAATTAGCCCAGTATAGAGGCCTCCAACCTGGGTAAATGAAGCCAGGACTGGGCCTGCACTACAGTGGAGCACCAGGGGCCCACACAGTGTACAATTAGCCCAGTATAGAGGCCTCCAGCCTGGGTAAATGAAGCCAGGACTGGGCCTGCACTACAGCAGAGCACAAGGGGCCCTATGACTGTGTAATCAGCCCAGTATAGAGGCCTCCAGCCTTGGTATTTGAAGCCAGGGCTGGGCCTGCTGTACATTAGAGCACCAGGGGCCCTATGGCTGTGTAATTAGCCCATTATAGAGGCCTCCAGCCTGGTTAAATGAAGCCAGGACTGGGCCTGCACTAGGGTTCAGGGGCTAGGGTTATGTGAAGCCTCAGTACATGAAGCCAGGGCTGTGCCTGCGTCAGAGCAGAGTTCCACAGGCCCACACAGTGGTTATTTATCCCAGTATAGAGGCTTCCAGCCTTGGTAAATGAAGCCAGGGCTAGGCCTGCACTACAGCAGAGCACCAGGGGCCCACACTTTGGTTATGTAGCCCAGAATTTGGGGCCACAGCCTGGGTACATGAAGCCAGGGCTAACAATTTCATCTAAGTCTGACAACACCTACTTTACATACATTTAGATTAGGTCCCCATTAAGGGAAATTGATTCCGAACGTCAGTGGGGCTATTGACTCTTAGCATCAGTTTCCTTTAATGGGGTCTAGATCTGAATGTCTGCCAAAACCCTAAATACTGACTGACATTTGGAATCAGTTTCCAGTAATGGGGACTGTTGGGGAATTATCAATTAAAAGTAATTAGTTAATTGATAATTGTTATGATCTATCTGGTGATGCTGAGAATATTAACTAATTATTGTAGATTAGTAGATAATTATTCTTTAAATCATTTTGTGTACGCGAGGAGGCGGTGTATGACGCGAATGCGCAGCTCGTCGGATAAGGACAGGGGGGATGTTTTATGATTCCGTTTTATGACTTATTGTTTAACTTGAAGCAGACCTCGTGGCTCTTATCAGTGAGTTAGCTTCTGCTAATACAGACTCTGGTTGGGAAATTTGGAAGAAAATGAGTTTCAAAATATCCTTTGCGTGCTGCGCGTTCCTGGCAGGCACTCCGAGGATGCTGACCCAAAAATGCCTATGACACCAACGCTCACTATCAACTAACGGATAAGAACCAAAACTTCTACAGACTAACAATTCTGCTCACTAATAAAAGACAGAACATACAGGAAACCCAAAATCGAAATACAAAAACTCACACATTTACCAGTAAGCAAAACACAGCACAGAGGAGTCACAGAGCGCTCGAGGGAGGCAGCTCTTCACATCAATGATTATGCATGCATATAATTATAAAGAAAACTATTTAATTCCTTCGACCCAGGTTGGATAAATTGATATAGTCTTACTTTAAAGAGGAAGCTTCCAGGTGTGGAAGTAAAGGTCGGGAAGCGAGATGCTTGGCTCGTCAGCTGCGCAGAGAAAAGAAACACAAAAAGAGGGGAATTCAGTGGATCTGGGAATTCAGCGGATCAAAAAGGGATAGTTTGGGGGCCAGCCAAACTATTGGGAAAACTTGGTTGCAGGGAGCAAGGACAAAATCCAGAACACGTGTGAGGAAAAAGGGTCTCTCCTTGCAGTTCGAAGAACTGCCGACACCACCAGGGAGAGTTTGGAAGAGAGAGAGAGAGGATGGCAATTCTTGAGATTTAAACCCACCGGGTTGGCACCTTTCGTCCCTCCCATCGGTGTAGTCTCCATGCACGCCGCAGAGAACTGCAGTGAGTTTGATGGATTGGCGCTTCTGACCAACCAGCGCGACAGATTCTTCCAGCGCTCAGCTGGGGAGGGAGAAGAGAAGTGCGCACGGATCTGCCGTTGGCCTATTTGAAAACTGGCGTCATATTTCTAGGCCATTTGATTAATATTTATGCCATGTATCAGACCCCAACAAGGACTTAAAGGAGACATATCATGGAAAATCCACTTTTTAGCCCTTAAATGCATGTAAATGTGTTTTTTGGGTGTTTAGGAGTGCAGACAACTTACATGTATTGTCTTCTGGTGCTGTGTTTATATCTTTACATTATTTTCTTTTTTGGTACTATTTTTCAGTCTGTTTAGTTTTCTCTATTCGCTATTCCTTTTTTTTGTCTATTACATCACAGTATTTGTTGTTGAACTGCCAAATAAGGTAATGGACTTCCGGGTAACCAATTTCGTGAAGCTGCCATTTTTTCTCCCCAGCAGCGATTTTGTAGTCCAAGGTCAGTCATGTCGAAATTATAAGAAAGCAAGTCAAAATGTTCAGTTATTGGGTACATTAACCCACACAAATCCCTACATCGACTCCCAGCATCAGAGCCTCTGAGAAGTGCCTGGTTAAATTTTATTTTTAGTGGAAATATACCGACATCCGTGGGGAAAGTTCTGCTCGTTTGCGCGAAGCACTTCGAGGACAAGTACTTTAGCAACCTCGGTCTGTATCAGGAGGGATTTGCCAAAAAGACTTCGTTTGATTGAGGGGTCAGTTCCTTCTCTCCACGGAAACCACGGACAAAGCAAAGCGGTAAGCTTCAAATAACACTAAAATGACAGTAAACGTTATTTTAGACATGAATGTTGTGTGTTGATATGTCGTAGGGGCGATTGTTTTGATAGTTGTAGCTTTGTACATTCTGCTTCTGTTAGCGATGTGTGCTAGCTTTTAGCTGAGGATATAACTGTACTGCATGCTTTGAATAAAATGATTGGGCTTTTTTTGCCGGTTTTTGTCGTGGGGTACACACGATGTACAGGAATTTAGCGACGATCGCTTCGCAATAAAAAGTTTATCTGCCTGTAGTCATCGTATTGCTGCTATCAGACTACAAAAATGTCCGAACGGAGTGGAGCGGAACGCTCTGTAACCTGGAGGGGGTGGGGCATGAAATGATTTGCTTATATTAAAAGGGACCGCACGAAAATGAGTTGCTCTAAAGATGCTCCTCAGAACGGTATAAGGAGGGTCTGTGGGGCTACAATAACTTGGAATTCAGACCAACCACTGTGGTTCTACTTTATATAGACCACAAGTGAATGATTAACATGTGAAAAGGAAGGATTTAAATGCATGATATATCTCCTTTAATCTAAATGTCAGTAAATTAAGTGTTGTCAGACATTGACATTCAATTCTATGACATTTAGATTAAGTCCCCATTATGGCAATCTGATTCCAGATGTCAGCTACCACACTTTGCAGTTGTTTGCAATATAACAGAGTTCTGGGGTTCCAGAACGTGACCTTTTAGCCCAAAAGAGGATTGAAACCTTGGTACACGAATCCATGGCTGGCACTGCACTACACAGCAGTGCCACAGACCGACACAGTGCATAATTAGCCCAGTATAGAGGCCTCCAGCCTGGATACATGAAGCCAGGGCTAGGCCTGCACTGCAGCAGACTTACACAGGCCCATACACTGTATAATTACTCCAGCATAGAGGCCTCCAGCATGCTTACATGAAGCCAGGGCTAACAATTTAATCCTAAATCTGACAACACCTACTTACCGACATTTAGATTAAGTCCCCATCAAGGGAAACCGATGCCGAACATCGGTGCGGTTCCACTGACATTTAGCAGCGGTTTCCATTAATTGGGGTCCTAATCCGAATGTCACAACTGACAGATGGCTTAAGTTTCTGACATTTGGGTTAGGGGTGCTCCACCTGGTGGTCGTTTTGTCCCTGCTGCCACTTGGCATAGGAAACAGCGCGATTACGAAAATTCGCCACGGGGGCCCCGGGGGCGCTGAAAATCCGAAACCCGCGGGGGCGTGCGGGGAGTGGTCCCGGCTAATTTCCGGCGGGGGGCCCGACCTCACCGGGCGCTCGGCGCGGCCGGGGGGATTTTTTGAAGGAAACGGTCACCTCGCCCTAACGCTTACATCTCGCCCCTAGGGGGGTCTCATAAACACCACTAACCTAGTGACTCTGATGCTATTTTGAATGTTATATAAATGCTTTCCTTTCTACTCTCTATCCCACCGCTCTTGCCACATTAGGCTTACTTTCTCCCAGATGACACTCTTGACCTCTGCCTTACTTATATTTAATTTAATCTCTATTCTTTCTTTCTTTAATACCCTCTTTGCTCCATCCACTCTCTCATTCCCTCTCAAACCTACATGTGCTGGAACCCACATAAATTTAACCTGACCTCCTCTATTCACAATTTTGGTTATTGACTGAAGGACTTGATGTAATATATCTTGTCAGCTTTTGGAGTGTAATGATTCCAAGCTTATTAACACTGACGAAGAATCTGAACAGATCATAACCTTTTCGTGTCTAGTCTAATAAAAACCAGTCTATATACGGTAGTTCCAGCAACCAAGGTGGTACTTTTGGGTATACAACTGTTGGACTTATCTTCATTCCCAAGATTCCCAGTTGTTTCGCCACATCTTTCCCTATCTTTCCAAAATTTACCCCCTGACTCTTTCCATTTTCCCAGCACTCCATCAGAACTTCTTTTGTAAGGTGAGAATCATTGTGTCCCTGCAAATTTACCCATTAACTCCCCATCATCTGTTTCCTTGTCAGCTCTAGTGGCATTTCTCCCATCTCTACCTGTAAAGCAGGCACTGGCGATGTCCTAAAGACCCTGCTGCAGACTCTCAGTGCCTGTGCCTGAATTGCATCTATTCTCTTTAGTGGAGATCTAGCTGCTGACACATGAAATACTGCCATAATCAAATACTGACCTAATCAATGCTACACATATTCTCCTCAGTGCTGAGCAACTAGCTCCCCATTGCCTACCTGTCAGACATCTCATCACGTTTATCACATTTTTACACTTTTCTACAATCCTACTAACGTGATCTGCCCATGTTAATCGTGAATCAAATACTACTCCAAGAAACTTAAACGTTCCAACCCTTTCTAATTCATTTCCATACATCCTTAATTTCAGTTTTTTCCCCTATTATTTCCCTGCTGAAAATTACTGTCTGGGTTTTCGCAACTGAGAACCGACACCCCCAGTCCCAACCCCACTCTACCACCTCATCAATAGCCCCTTGTACTTTGCCAGTTACATGTGCCAAATTCCTTCCTTTCTTCCACAATGCTCCGTCATCCGCAGAAAGAGACCGACCTATATCTGCTGGTATTTTTGAAAATACGTCATTTATTATGATGGAGAAGAGTAACGGACTGTTCACACTACATTGAGGAGTCCCATTGTCAACCACATATTACTTGATAAATCTGATCCTACCCTTACCTGTATTTTCCTTCCAAACAGAAGATCCTTTATCCAATTAAAAGTTTTCCCTCTTACTCCGATCATTGACAGCTTTATCAACAATCATTCCTTCCACATCATGTCGTAAGCTTTTTCAATATCAAAAAAGACTGCAACTACTGACTCCTTATTTGCCTGTGCTCTTATCTCAGTTTCCAACCTTTTTACTGCATCCATTGTATTTAGTCATTTCCTAAAACCACTTTGATATTTTGCAGATATTTCTCTCTTTTCAAGGACATATGATAATCTCTCTGTTAACATCCTTTCCATTACTTTGCAAAGGTTTGATGTCAATGTTATTGGTCTATAACTAGTTGGTTTTGTTGGATCCTTACCTAATTTTCTGATTGGTATAACTACTGTGTCTTTCCATGCATTTGTTAACCTTCCCTCTTTCCATACTTTGTTGTAAAGTTGGAGTAGCTTTGACAATGCTCCTTATCCTAGATGTTTTAACGTTACATAACATATCCTATCCTTTCCAGGTGAGGTTGGTTTAGATTTACTTATAGCCCTCATTACCTCTGCTAAAGAAAATGGTCCTTCCATAGTTTCACCCATTTCCTCCCTCCTGTCTAACACTCCTGGATATTTACTCATCGTCCTTTCTCTCCTCCTCCTCTCCTTTTCTGACATTATCCATGCTGTGTACCTTTGCAAATGACTTAGCCACGATTTCTGCATTTTCTCTATTAGAGACTTCCGTTTCCTCCCCTAATGTCATGAGTGGATACTCCCATGTGCTGCTTTCTCCCCCCATCTTCTTTATCATCCCCCATACCTCACCCACAGGTGTTGTTCTTCCTATCTTATCACAGAACTTTCTCCAACTTGCGCTCTTAGCATGGCGAATCGTTCTCTTCACAACTGCCTGTGCCTTCTTATACTGAATAAATGGTTGCATATTATGACTTCTTTTAAGTTGTCTAAATGCTCTGTTTCTGATCGCCTGACGACACTCCTCTGACCACCATGCTACCAGTTTCTTTCTCATTAAACCTTTACTCCTGGGAATAGCTTCTTCTGCTGCCCTGAACATTCTAGACGTGACCTGGTCATTTGTTTCCTCTATGTCTCCAGACATGTCAATTGTGGCAAATGTCTCCTCACATACCTTCTGGAACTCGTCCCATTTTGTCTTTGCACTTGTCCCTATCCTCTCTCCTACAAAACATGCCCATGGTTGGTGATCACTACCTAATGTTGATTCTGTCCATACCTCACAATTACAGATTCCAGCAATGGAGCTAGACACTAAGGTGATATCCAATGCTGACTCAGTACCTGTTGCTACATTCACCCCTATTCCTCTCCCATCATTCATACATACCAGATTTCTTTCATCCATCAGATCTTCAACTACTTTTCTGTTTGAGTCTGTTTGTAATCCTCCCTACAGTGTGCTGTGAGCGTTGAAATCTGCACACCATATTATCCTTTGCCTGTCTTGTCCTGATATATCCCCAGCAGTTTATCCAATTCCAACCTCTTGCATGGATTATAATAGTTTCTCTGGTCTTATCCGTTGTATTTATTCAGACCCTCCCTCCTCACTCTCATTGCTCATATTGCCTTCCCCTGATGATATCTTTTTCCTTTTTGCACGACTTACCCTTTCTATTTTTTTTATCTCCTCTCCCCCTCATCATCTTCCTCTCTCCCATCCTCAAAATCTATATCTTCCCAGTTACCTACAGTATCTCTGATCCATTCACAGAGCAGTCATGCTCAACCGCCTCTACTCCTCGTTCGCTTCCTGCTGATTTCTCCACCATGTTCTGACTCCCCAAAATCCCTTCACTGTATGTCCTTCCGATCCACCCATCGATGCGTTTTTTGCGTCAACGTATTTTACGTGTCGACGTAATCAATTACGTCGACGCGTCGTCCCAGCCCTAGTTGAAGGCAGAGCTGAAGTCCTGATTCGGTTTCCCTAAAAGGGAAGTTAGAGGTTAAAGATTTGCTGATTAAGCAGGGAGTTTCTACACTGTGTGGACCCGATACACAAAGTCACTTTTCCTTATGGGAGCGCATGCATGTTCCAGTCTTTCTTCCTCGCACCGTCAGTCCCACTTACAGCCACTACCTGAATGCAATCCATATGCTGACTTCTACTGGGGCCTCCTTAGGCACTGTTACAGAAACTCTGAGTCAAAGTTAATCTGAGTTACACTTGTGCATGAGGATATAAAAAGCCCTCATCAATGGGTACTGATAACATGATTAAACATGGCAACAAGTGAAAAAATAGATGCTTCTACTTCTACTCAGTCTAATTAGATTATATTAATGACGGCAAATGTAGAAAATGAGTATATTTTTAAAATCTCTTTTGTCTGTATGTCACAGGTGATCCTGCTCCATATCGCTAATAGCTGTATGGTAAATTTGATCAAAGGCTCATGGGTAATTTTATACATTGATCAAATATTTTGCTGGTCTTATAATGTGTGCAAATGTAAATATGTGCTCAAACATGCCGTAAGAGCTAAGGTGAATAAATAAAGTCCACAGAATTTTTTACAGCAAAAATAAATTGGGATCAATCTATATGAAAGGCTTTTACTGAGCGACAAACTCTCACAAGCTGCAGATCTAGCCACACCTGATCACAAAAAAACCTGGATGTTACTGAAACAGAAGGGGTGGTAAATTGTGTCCTGTTTCAGAAAAAGGGAAAGAACCCCACCAATGTGAACACAAAGTAAATGCTTTCTACTGTTGCTTTAAAGGGCCTATATAATGCAAAATCAAGTTTTTAACCATCTAGTAATCAATTTTCTCATTAAAAATATCACCAGAGTGGTTTTTGACAGAATCCCCACATGTCTGAGTAATCCTCCTGAATGCTACTCTCTGAGCAGCTGCCCCTCCCTCTCCTAGAAAACAAATTAGTGTTCAAACTGTTCAACTAGTGATGTCACTAAGTGAAATCAAGGGAGTGCTAGAGGTGTCTGCACCAACGCTGCGGGCAGAGCGGCTTATCACTGCTAAAGTTCCAAACACACCTTTCACCTTCTCAAAGCTCATTGCTGCTTCAGTTTTTGGCAGCTTAAAACACTTTTTTGTTGGATATTTTACTTTCTCTATGAAAACGCCTGTTTGGTGCATGAAGTACAGGATTTTATTCTACATTTCTAAACAGCAGCTGGATCAAAGAACAAAAATGCCTCATGGACAGAGAAGTAGCTACATGCTAATGCTAAGATGTGTTAGCCATTTATCAAGCAGTAAACAACACCCAGAGCTTTTTTTAGATACTGGGCTGGAAAGATTTGCTTACTGGACTCAGCTTTGTTGTTTTGGCTCTGTCTAAAGCCTGGACAGTTAGTAAGTTAAATTTCAGGACAAATTAATACTGTATAACACCAACGGTAACATTTTATATATGTGTCAGGGATAAATATGTATATCCCTGTTCTGTAAAATATTTACCAAGGACCGTTGTGGATCGGCACACACAATATAAAAAAAAGGGGAAAAAATGAACACCACAGCCGCTTATTGTGCTAGAATATGTGTCACTTTATTCCCCACACAAATACAGTTCAGGAGCAGCAACAAAGCAATACTTAATCAAACAGGCATTAAGCTTCATAACAGCATCTCACCTTTGACACTTGAGGGTGGGGGGGCCGGTCACCTTTGTGCGATTGTGCACAAATCCCACAGCAGACTCCCACGGGCAGGACAGCTCTCACTCCAATTGTACACAGCACACAGAGGAGCGCAAAAAAACATGCTTTAGAAACCGGACAGACCGCAGCTGTTTCATGACATATTTTCCTAACCTTAAGCGGCGACACTTCATCAACAAAACGAGTATCAGCATTTTCTCCACATCCCTCTCTCTCTCCGTTTCATAATGTGAAGACAGGGGGTTGCCATCTTATCATCTAACCTGATGCGTAAATTCTTTACTAGCACTGATCTAACAGCCACTTGTGCTGCCAGAAAAGTTTCTGAATCAGTATCTGAACAGAATACTATATAATTCACTCCACTTTCTCATGCAGTCATGTTTATTTCTGCTCATATACTAGGCTACAGGATTCTTTGCAGCTATGTCATGTTTTAAAAGACTGGTAGTCAGTCCTGTTATGTCACTGGTACCCATTTCAAGATGGAAAAAATACAGAGTTATACAGTTCCCTTGCTATAACGCAGCTCTATCCGTCGCTGCTTCGCTGTTTGGTGGATTTTTATAAGTAGCGCAACTTAAATGCTTTCTTTACAGCACACTAACAGGCATTGTGTTCTGCGTCCTAAATGATTGAAGGCAGTTGTCAATCTCCTCCTGTCATGTCTCCCGTGCTTGCCAAATTTATCATGTCTGGTTATAAAAATCTCATCCAGAGGAAAAGGCAGTAGCTACAAACACTGCCTATAACTATGTTCCTCTCTTGGAAACGACACATTCTCAGCCCTTAAGTGGAGAAAGACGGACCCGAGCGGCGCAACAGCAGAGAGACCGTACTGCGTATTAATACTTTTATGTTTTATATCTACGAAAGTTTGATTATTAAAACTAGTGAGCAATGTGAGTAAATGTTAATGTATGTTCTGGAAAAGTGTAAAAAAAGTGTGTGGCGAGGGGGTTTAAAGCCTTAAAACATAATGATAAAAAAATAAAGATGACTACTTTGCGGAATTTGTCTGTTGTTTTCCGGTTATTTTAATAATGAATGAGGGACCATTGAAAATGAAATTTAATGCGCCTGGTTTCTTTACTACGGGTGGGTTGCCAGAAAAAAATATTCATGTAATATTTTTGCTCGTTCAAGAACCTAATGTGTTGACATGCTGCATTTGTGTAGAGAGCATACCAGAATACTACTTTAAGCTGAAGGCGAAAAATTCTCGCTATCTCTGCATCCAGCTGCCAGAGACTCTTCTGTTACGCAGGAACGGAGAAACAGGGAGTGGAAAACATTTCCATCAAAGTTGGAAAAACAAAACAAAAAGGAAAATAACTTGATCCATTATTGAAATTAAATTATAGTGCAGTGAATTATTAGTCTTTCATTATTTGGATACTGCAGCTGAAATTTATAATGTGCAGAAAGCAAACACTTTTCACAGTCCAGATTACTCATTCCTGAATCTCTGGAAGTGCTGGATGGAGAGATGGCGACAGCATTGCGTCATCAGCGCAACTTCGGGAAAAATTCCTTCCTGTTCCCTCCATCAAAACAACATATGAACATTTTCCTCTTTGGGAGTCTTAAAAAAAATCACAAGAACAATAATGTCTCACCCCGAGTCTGCTCGCATTAAATAAGCTTCTCCCAAGAGCTGTGAAATTTAATTTGCCTTGTTTTTTTCCACCTGAAGCAACTTTATGGGAATCACCCACAGGGAGGTTTATAAAGGAAAATCTATGGCCTCCTTCTACCGCCGCTTCATCCGAAATTACAGCCAGACTGCTGCACCTCTTACGGCTCTAACTTCCACTAAGACAATGTTCT
This sequence comes from Apricaphanius iberus, assembly GCA_028564705.1. Lineage (NCBI taxonomy): Eukaryota > Metazoa > Chordata > Actinopteri > Cyprinodontiformes > Aphaniidae > Apricaphanius > Apricaphanius iberus. The sequence continues at coordinate 91,660 of JAPXFQ010002028.1, forward strand.
GTTGGACCCAAGAGGCAGTTTAAGCCTTCCGCAAGTTGAAGGAGAATTTTGTTAATGCCCTTATCCTCTCTCAGCCTGAGATCGCCAAGCAGCTTATTTTGGAGGTGGACATATGTGACTCAGGAGTGGGTGCGGTGCTGTCCCAGGTTAGTGAGAAAGACAATAAACTGCATCCATGCGCCTTCTTTTCACGACGTCTGTCTTCCTCAGAACGCAACTACAACTTGGGGGATCGAGAACTTTTAGCCGTAAAGATTGCATTTGAGGAATGGCGCCATTGGCTGGAATGGCGGGGGGGAAACATCCCATTAGTGTTTGAACCGATCATAAAAATCTGGCTTACCTCCAGGAGGCTCATGAGGCTCAGCGAGCCCGATCCAGGTACAGGTCCCTCTGTTCGTTCTCGTCTGATCCATTGGGCTCATACGGCTCCGTTCTCCTGCCATCCCGGGGTTGGTAGAACGGCTTCTTTTCTCCGTCTGACCTTTTGGTGACCTACCCTTTTCAGAGATGTGAAGGATTATGTTTTGGCCTGTCAGATTTGTGCCCATAACAGATCCCGTACACAACCCCCCCTTGGGCTGCTCCAACCTCTGGTTGTCCTGTCTCGTCCCTGGTTACATGTTGCCCTGGATTTTGTTACTGGGTTGCCGGTGTGTAATGGTTTCTCTGTTATTCTGACCATAGTCGACCGGTTCTTCAAAAACTGTCATCTGGTTCCGTTAAGAAGGCTACCTACCTCCCTTGAAACTGCTCATCTTCTGATGAAGCATGTGTTTCGGCTGCATGGCCTTACCGTTGAAATCCTGTCAGATAGTGGCCTCGGCTGCTTCTAGTGAAGACTTCGTGTCCCGAGTTTCCCTCTCTAGTGGATGGTTGATCCCGATTGCAACCAGCTCCTTGTGCAACGTTTCCAACTGCCTGTCCGCTCTCTACCACGCCGTCTCCTCTCTGACTCGATCCACCGGACGTCTGCAGTCACTCACGCCGCTCAGCAGATCTCACTTGTTCCCCCCGAAACTGGAAGTCACCTCGGACCTGTGAGTACCACAGCTTCCAAGAAGACAATTCATTCCCATCAGCCAACGACCTCGTCTAACCTCATCTCTCCCTTTCCAGACGCCCAGCAATCCCCGCTTTTCCAAGCTGACCATTTTCTTGTTTTTATTGATAAACATTTTCAAGCTTTGAAGAATCCAGGTAAGAGTTGTTGTCTACAGAGTATATCTGCTTTATCTGTATATCTGCTGGGTTTTAAGAGCAGTCTATGAGCTCACCGTCTATTAAAAAGCTTTCCAGCTAAATCAAAATGTACTTTTTACGATCATTGCTCCTTGAGAGTTAAAGTGTTCACAAGCTAAAGAAAATATACTCCCCTTAACCAGAAATGACACTGCTATGGTAGGCTGACCTTCCATTAAAAGTAAGCACCCCCTGCTCTCTCCTCAGTTTAAAGGCGGTGCATATTAATGCAATCAATTTTTTTATCTAACATATTTATTTAATTGTCATTAATTTGGTGAAATGTTTTCACTTTAACGTAACATTGTTTATTGTAAAAAAAATTTTTTCTAGAATGAGCAATAAAAGCAATAAAAAGTGCAAAGCATTCAAAGAGGTAAATTATTTTTAGAAGCTCTGCAGGGAACAGTTTTGAAAATGGTCTGACCCAGTTATCTGGCCATTACAGTTTGACCTAAGTCCAATTTGCTCAAAGCCTTGTCCACTTTCCTGTGTCTAACAAATTAACTAAAGGGACAAAATGTCTACTTCCTGCCTAACATTACCAACAAGTAACAAATGCCACAATGGAGCGATATGAAGTATAGGTGCACAAATCTTCATACCTAAGTCTCTGCTTTTGATATATTTTTTCTTGTGAAAGCAGATAAAGAATATACATAGATGGAATTAAAGTTTAGAAAAGAACATCTGCCTTTAACCCCTAATGGCTTTGCTGAATTTCCGATTGCATTGTCTTTAAACTTCTGACAAGAAGGCGTTGTGTGGGGTTGTAAGAATTACTTTGCGATCGTCAAACCAAAGCAAGTCATCATGTCCTGTAATTACGTTTTCTCCAGAATTGTCTGTATTAATTTGCATAGAAGCGAAACAAAAGGCCAGTTTTAACCATGAAAGGTAATGACACAGCAGATAAGGAAACATCCTCTATTTATTTACAAATTTGGTCAGAAAATACTGCAAAGCTGAGAAATGTGTCATTCATTGAGGTGATGACTATGACTTATGTAACCGTCGTCTTCCTCTAAATCACAATAACAACATTACAGAGTCACTTCCTCTTTTACAACTCTGCCAATCAGAAAAGGTGATGGATTTTTGATTTACCCTAAAAGGACCTCTAACATAAATCCTGAGTGGCTTATAAATACAAAGGAAATGAAGACCAGCAGAATTCAGAATCAGTTCTTCAGGCAAACATCTTTTTAGTTTCTCTACTTTAACATAATATTTTTGAGGACCATCATAATGACTCCAGCTGTTCTCTTCCTCTTTTTTCTCTCGGTGACAGATGTCTGTCTGGTAAGTTTGGAATCATTGTGGTAACCAGATTTGTCAGCCCAAAATATACTATCTGGTTGCTAAATGTTGGTTGTGTATATGTATCTTTAGCAGAGTGCACCAGCTGAAAGTAAAAATCAAACTGGTGAGTTAAGAATGGTGCTTTATTCATGTAAAATGTCAACATTTCAAACATGAAGTTCTTCTGATTTCTCTTTCAGATGAGTTCACAGATGCCGTGCCAAGACCCAGAGTTGACTTAGGTAAGGCACTGGTCTTAAATTCAGTTTTAAAGTACACTATATGAACTGAAATCAGAGGGAAATCAGTCAAAAGGTTAAACATTTCAACACTGAGGGGAAAGAGAATAGAAAACTTCCAGGTACAATGACAGATAAATTGTAATTGGAGAAATTAGCTATTAATAATTTCTAAATATTTTCCAAATTTAAATAAACTGTAAGCTCATTAATTTCACATTTCTGTCACTGAAAAACAGAGAAGTGGAGTTATTTATGTCCCAACTGAATATCTCAAGTTTTATTTTTGGTTTTCATATGTTTGATAATAATAAAAAAAACACTTAATGTTAGACCAAAATGCCTATAATAAATAAATAGCCGATTATAATAAGTTAGAATATATTAAATTTGAGTTGTACATCATAATTTGTACAGTATTTGCACAACACAACTGTTCTTATTTTAAAAAAAATAAATAATTTTTGATCAGTGGAAAAGACAGTGATTTAAATTAGAGGGTGACACGGGAATTAATTGTCGGTCCCGTCCCGATCCCAAAAAAATACTCCCGTCACGTCCCGATCACGTGAAAGCTCCCCCAAAAAAATCTTGTCCCGAAAAAATCCCGAGAGAAAGACAGAAATAATTTTTTTTGACTAATTATTTGTTTGAGTACATGCTATTTTGTTATTTATTTAAGTTTAGTTTAGTTGTTATATGCTGCAAAGACTTATGGGTAAGGTGTGAATCTTAAATGTAGAATTAAGGTCCTTAGTTATCTTTTGAGTTAGGGATATTTTTGTCAGAATTCGGTTGTGTTTGTCCCTGCCCGGTCTTAGAGATGGTAGTTTATGGGAGTTAAATGTCTGCATTGAGTTGCAACTTGGAAATCTCTCCCCATGTTTGCTAAAATTGCTAAAAATTCTTTCTCCTAGTGGGTGTAGAGTGAAGAATGAGAGAAGTCAAACTTTAACACTTTGGACATTTACATGTTCATTTATATTTAGCTTTTTGGAGTTATCGGTACATCTTGTCCACCCTCTTGCAAGTTGTAGAATTGGTACAAAACAACATCAAGAATTAGTTTAAATTTGATGTTAAAAAGACATCTAAAATAACCACAGTTGGACTGTAAATAGGCCTTACAGAGGTCCCACGGACGTGAACATTAGATGTGCAGTAGACGTCCAAAGAAAGACGTCATCTGGGGTGTTTCTCAATGTCAAGACGCCTGGTCTACCCAGGCAATGCCTGGTTAAGCAAGGCGCCTTGCTTACGAGGACACTGTCCTGCCTTGGTCAAAGAAAATGGGTAAATGGAACAGACTTTCCTCACGTGACCGCGGCTGCTGGCTTACGTGCTCTGTTTATGTCCCGCCCATCGTAGTGGCATTACAATGTAGTAATGTTACTTCAGCCATGGAACTGGAAATGTATAAAAACAGTTTTACTTTTTTTTTTTTACTGCGTATATGTCGGTTAAATTACATGTATAAGCAGTTAGTACCTGGTAGCCACTGAAGCTGCAATTACTAGGCAAATAACCAACCATGTATAACTGCTTTAGATCTAAAAAATAATAATACAAAACTAAAACAAATGTTTCAGATATAAGCCTGATAGCTAAAATTAGTGGACTTACATTTAAACTGGAAATTTATCTCCGAAGTAGCTGCTGGCGGCTCCTACCGCGCTGTAATTATGGGAAATTTTTGACTGACAGAAGGCATCAAGGCACCTCTGATGTATCCTTGGCTAGTTAGCTAAACGGCTAACAAACGGAGGACAGATTCCTCGGTAGCACATGACCATTGGAACACACCTTGGCGGTCCCTGATGACGCATCTCCTAGGCAACCGGGGCGGGACCAAGGCATCAAGGCGAGGTTCCTGGCTATTGAGAAACACCCTTGGCCATACAAAACAACCCCTTCAGTGGACCAAAATTGGAAGTCCAAAAATGACATAGAAAAGATGTCACTGAAGTCGCATTGTAAAGCGAGAAGCAATGAAAAGCACATCAACAAGCTGCAGCACAGTACATTTTTTACTGTTTGATTGTTTTACACATGATCCGGTTTACTTATAAGGGGGAAAATAGTTCAACAACCAAAGTGAATGTGATGGGACATTGGATGTGCTTTGAGTGTCATGATTTTATTGTTTTTTTTCCTTCAATTTTTCAATGTAGTTAAAAGTGATGTTTATGGATACAAAGGGCCTGATTTATCAACGGTTTGCGCTTGTTAAAACCTGTGCAAACCACACAGCATCGCAAAAACAGGCTCTGACTGATCTATCAACACGGCGCAGAGCGCATTGCGCCTGTTAAACCAGCAGCAAGACGCATGCAATCCATTTAGCGCGTTTGCCCTTGATGAATATACAATCTGTGCGTTTCTGTAAGAAGATGCAAAATATTGGGAGGAGAATAGGCAAAGAAGTAGGCGTTCCAGGTGCAGTGTGATTTACTAATCATCATAATGTTTGCATCTGCAATTTTAGCGTCTATTTTTAGCACCTCTGAAAAAAATGTCTCAGTTTCTCGCTGCCACATTCAGCATACGTTTGTTATTGACAAACGAAAAATGTAATTCACGCACATAATAAACCAAGAGTAATTAACACTCTAATGGCTATAAACCTGAGTTATGTAAATATTTACCTGTTTTTCGCATCATAACTCACCACACACTCATCACGCACATGATCCTAGTGGATCCTCATTATTTTCTCACGTAGTGGTTAACCTTCCTGGAGTCCAATTAATAAAATGTAGAAATCATATACAATACCACAATGTTAACTGGGATTGTATATGACATTTTTAAAACAAAATTTTGACATGCTGTAGTTTTAATCAGTCTAACCCTGCAATACGATGTTTGCATGCAGCAGAGAGCAGTGCACGTACACCGCATGAATTACATTTATTACTGACAAACTAAAAACAGGATTCACACCATTTTAGCCCAATTTTTGTGCCAAGTACGCATTATGGATCCATGCACATAATTCCTTTGCTCTCTAGCTGCAGTGCAGCTCGCATTAGTGGATGCAAACTCCAAATTTGAATACTGCTGCTTGCGTCTGTTGAGAATTGCTCACGCAATCTTAGGGTGTATTCAGGCCTAGACTATTTAGTCCACTTTAAACAGACCAGCGTTAATTCGGAACGCTGGTCCGGACCTTTTATGCAGGTGTGAATACACACAAACAAATTCTGCTGCGGATCAGAGAAATGGACGGTCCGGTTTCAAACTCACAGAGGTTCACTTCGTTTCAGGTCTGAATACAAACCAGTCTCAAAGTAAAATTATTCATATTATTTAAGCCACGCGTTTGACTCAGCGCCAAAAATCAATATCCCGTATGCTGTAGTGAATGTTAATTCCTCATCTTCCATCTTCTGTTTAATCATGCTGCCAGCATGTTGGAGGTCAGGACGCACAGAGCAGATCATACCATTCGGGTTACTGCACGCATTCGCTGTTCCAAATTTTCAAACAGAGCATTGCGAAACTTGCATTGAATGAGCTGCTCAGAAACTACATTTTCGGGAGATGACGACACCAACAGGACAGTTTTCTCAGAATAAATAGGTGAACAGGAAAGAAGGTTAGCTTCATTCTGAAGTCTCCTGCCCTTACGATTAATCGCTCAGTCATTGTTCCACCCTTGCCTCTGATCGTAGCCACAGTATCAGTTCAACAAACCAGGTCATCACACATCTCGAAAACTTGGATCCAGTCCGTCTGCTCCATCACTCTCCAGGTTCATTTTGCCGCAGCAGCTCCAATTCCTCTCAGGTCTCATCTGCAGGTCGGCCCGGTGCTCGCTCACCTCCCAGCCTTGTCATCTTGCTCCAGCTCTTCTCCTGGTTTCTTCACCCTCGCATCCATCCTGCAGCTCTGATATCCATATGATTTTGCTGCTGTCTGCATCCATGTCCGGGGCTTTGTCCTTAGCCGGACCAAGCAACCGGACCAAAGGAGTTTTTTGGTCTAAATACACCTTAAGTAAATCACCCGCTAACTAAGGACAACCCACTCATGCAAATGTTTAGCACTGCATGCAATTTTGTGGTCCTTATCAGAAATCTTGATAAATCAGCCCCAAAGTCTTTTAAACTCTGTCCTTATTTTTGAAAAAGAATCTAACATAAATACTTGTTTATTTTATTGTTACAGAAAATATTGTGGTGCATGGAGACATTGCTGCACCAGCTATCACTAACAGGAATGCAGATCCATGTACTGCCAGAGGCTGCAAGTGGCCCAAATCTGGACGTTACGTCAACGTGCCGTACCTCATCTCTAATGTCTTTTGTAAGCAAATCGAACTTTAATGTATAAAATATATGAATTCCAATGAGTACTTAAAAAAAGAAATGTAAAAAAGTTTTAATAAAAACAAGTTACATTTATCTTCATATTGTCTACAGCTCCAGAAGAACGGAACATCATCCTTAGCGGTATAAAGAACATTGAACAGACCACCTGCATTCGTTTCACCCAATACAGATCCAGAGATACAGATTACATCTATTTCTTTTCTCAACCTAACAGTGGGTAGGAAAACACACTGACACTCATTTTTTCCATTTAAAGGTTATATGCTATCTGCAATGATATGCTAAATACCAATGATATGCTATCTATCTACCTATCTATCTATCTATCTATCTATCTATCTATCTATCTATCTATCTATCTATATATCTATCTATCTACCTATCTATCTATCTATCTATCTATCTATCTATCTATCTATCTATCTATCTATCTATCTATCTATCTATCTATCTATCTATCTATCTATCCATCCATCCATCCATCCATCCATCCATCCATCCATCCATCCATCCATCCATCCATCCATCCATCAACCTTCCTACAATAACAGTGTTTTTGTACACATCAGGTGTTGGTCCAGCCTCGGACGTCAGAACGGTGGACAGTACATCTCCCTTGAGAGACCAGGATGCGTATATTTCCGTACTGTTCAGCACGAGATTCTTCATGCTCTAGGCTTCCACCATGAGCAGGTCCGCTCCGACAGAGACAAATACGTCCGGATTCTCTTCAACAACATTAAGCCAAGTTAGTGGCTAAAGTTTTCAGTTTGCTAAGTATTTAAAATTACACTTTGAAATAATGATATTCTAAATAAGACATGCTTTAATCTGTATTAAAATTGCCTTCTGGTTCATGAACAGAACAGATGTACAATTTCAGGAAGGTGATGACGAACAACTTGGAAACGCCCTACGATTTTAAATCTGTCATGCATTACAGCAGGTGAGTCTTTCTACTTTAAAATACATCGTTGACTATTTGAAATGCTTTTAAAAAATAGCTTTCATACACTTGCTGATTAGATTTTTTCACATACAAGGATATTTTCTTTTGTGGTTTCTTTTTCATGACTAGGTTTCTCTTAATAGGGTTTTTATTTTTTATTTTTCCATGAGCAATAAAAACTTTAAAGATTCTCAACCAAAATAAGAATACTTTAAAATAATATCTAACACTTTTTGTTGCTTTCGTTTTGATTTTAGTCTTTTTAATAGCCATATTCAGCTTCTATTCAGTGTGGTGTGGTTCAAGTTTCCATTTTGTGACCTATTCTGTGTTTAATTTTTAAGTTTTTTTGGGATTAATTAATACACTTGATATCCTAATGTATTATTCTTGTTAATATCCTAATGTATCTATTCTTGTAATTCTTTACAATTACTGAAAAGAAGACTTACAGTAAGTCATTGTATTTGGAAATCATATCTGCTTGATTGATTTCTGATCCCCTATTGCTATCCAAAATATTTCCAAAGTTAGAAATTCTGCAGTGATTTTAGAACAGTCAAGGTAATGTCTTTTGCTCAGCTGAGATTGGGGTTCTCCTGGTAACAGATTCAGGAGTAAAATCAACCTTCCTCTCTCCTTTGTTTAAATTACAGTTTAAATTACGTTTTTCAGCGAAACAAAGGTTTTTCTTGGCGATTCAGCCTGTCATTTACACGAGGACGGGAGGCTACCATCTAAGGGCCAGGCATACGTACTACATAATTTTCAACTATATCAGATTGCACGCCCTGTCGTCTAAATGCAGGTGTCGTTTTCACCTGTGAATTCTAACAAAAATTGAAAAAAGAGTAAAGGATCCCTTAGTCTGCTGCCAGGTTATATGGGAGGCATACCCTGGATCTGAATCCTTAGTATTTACTACATGCTACGTAGTAACTACAACTAGACCGTTGATGTAGTAAATACTGCGTAGCAAACAAGCGAGTAGTAGCCTTGAAATCAGACGTACTGCTCCACCATTTTGCCGCATTTTTACGTTACGTTAGGCTGCCTGTGGTCCCATTAAAGGCAAGGCAAGTTTATTTGCACAATTCATACACAAGGCAATTCAAAGTGCTTCACAGTTGCATTAATTAAGAAAACAGATAAACAGAAAAAAAAAATCAACTTAAAAATAGTTAATTACAATAAAAAGCAGGAGTGCAGATAAAATACTTTCAACTGTCATATGCACGGGTAAAAAGAACTGTTTTTTAAGCCTGGATTTAAACATTGTTAGGGTAGAGGCTTGTCTCACATCCTCATGAAGACTTACATATTTTAGTTGTTTGAAACTGAAATGCAGTCTCACCGTGTTTATTGTTGACTCTGGGAACCACCAGGAGACCCCTTCCTGAAGTTCTCAGGGCCTGAGATGGTTCATATCTCTCTAACATGTCAGAGATGTGCTTTGGTGAAAAACAATGAAAATACTTGTACACAAGCAGAGCTGTTTTAAATTCTATTCTCTGAGCGACAGGAAGCTAGTGCAGAAAAAACCATTAACTTATCAACTTAAATGTTTAATCATTTGTCAAAAAACAAAGAAATCAGTAACAACGCTACACTTTTACATTGAAACGCTGAAATTGCGGCGGTGTCAATAGTTTACATTTCCTTGGTAGCCAAGGTCACTCTTCTACGATTTTCGGCTTCTGCTGCATTGTGGGATAGCGTAGCGTCCACCAGCTGCTTACTGTGACGGTAGTACACATCCGGGAACTTTATGCCTACTACTCCAATCCATACTGGAGATTCAGATCTACTAGATCGCTCGCATACTGCTTTTTGCCTACAGCGTAGCAAGCGTACTCCATTGGGAGTACCAGGAAAACTTGGAAAGGTAGGCTGAGCTGCTACTGTATAATGGAGCTCACTTTATCTCTTGGGCTGATCCCGACAACTCTATAATAGATTTTAATTTCAGTCCTTTGTATGGAAAAACTAGTTTTTTCATTCATGAATCACATCCTTAAAAGAAGACTGGGACTCAAATGAACCAGTAAATCAAAAAGCTTTTTGGTCCAGCACCTTTGCCACCACAAAATACTGAACAAGCTATCTGGTGTCGCTTCTCAGTCCCTGCCAGTGTTGCCAACTTAGCGACTTTCTCAGTATTTCTAATGACTTCTCAGACCTCTTTAACAACACTTTTCCCAAAAAGCGCCTAGAGACAAATTTAGTGACATTTTTGACTACCCTTTCCCACCTTGTGCTGCACGGTTCGTTTCACCCAGCATCATAGAGATGGAGCTGATTTCACCATGTCACTTTTTTTAAACCACCCAAACATCATTCTTTACTTTCGTCCTTCAAGCCTCTCCTTACCAAGGGGGCAGAAATGCAGAAATTGTCGTTACACAGTATTTGCACCTGTGGTGCCTTCAAGAAACCATCAAAATTTACAGTCAGTTCAGAATCAGAATCAGCTTTAATGGCCAAGTATGACACATACAAGTATGATGCATGCAAGGAATTTATAGATACAGTACAACCTGTCCAGTCCAGGTCACTGTTGGGCGTGCAGCCACCGAGCGGCGCTCCCGTTCAATAACTGTTTGCAAGCAATATTTGGTGCATACCAAAAATGCCCTTTTTTTAACAACGTACTAGTATATATTTATATATATATATAATTATTATTTCTGTTATGCCCTATTTTCCTTATAGCAAGTTTCCTTTGAAAGCCACATACTACCCATTTTTTTCCTCTTGTCATCTGTTTCTGTTATATTGATATTTTTTTATTGATTATCATTTTTTATATGTCTGAACACAATGGTTTTGCAGACAGTTTTTATTACAAACTGCTTTATTTGAATTGAATGATGTAGAAGAAAAATGAAGACCACCATATTCGTGATTACATCATTGATATGCAAATTATCATGTAATGTCATCTGGCGACATCTAGCAACTTTCTGAGGCAACTTCAGCTACTTTCTGTCAGAGACAGTTGGCAACACTGCTCCCTGCTTGGCGCGGTTACAACTGCAGCGAAGCTGGTACAAAAAATTGTATTGGCTTGGCGCGACTCAGCCAGTGGAGAAACAAAGGTACCAAGGCTGAGTCGTACTGACCTGGGCTGAGTAGTCCCGGGTGGAAAAACACCATAATATTAACTTGAAATAAGTTTTGATTTGGATTACATTTAGCAGATCTGTTAGCACAGAAAAAATAAACACATACTGTACATTAACTTGAAATAATCTTCAACATGGATAACAGTTAGTAGCTATGTCAGCACAAAAACACCAGATAAACAGTTACACAAGCAGCATTAGCATATATTAGCGCTGAAATGTTGCCACGTCATTTGCATATTAAAGGCTATAATTAGCGGCCATCAACAGGTCTTTATAACTAGTGATGGGTATTGTTTAGGTTTTATCCGATACCGGTGTCAAACCAGTATTTCTGAAATGGAGTTAGTGTGTAAATGGTGCTTGAAACTGTGCTTAACATACAAACTTTGTCCAAAAACCCTTCTATGTTTTTCATTTTAGTAGGGCTGTTAAACTATTAACATTTTTTATTTAATTAATCCCAGGGTAGTTGTGAAATAATCACCATTTCTAAATACAACCAAAAAAACCCCCACAATTTTCAATGTAAATAAAGGACAAATCTAATTGCAGTAGCTCTTTTTTAAATTAAATATAGGAGACATCAATTGAATTTTTGTTCTGAACTCCACAATTGCATTCACATTATATGTGTGGTCACATATGAAAAAATAATAACAAATAGAGGTAGAACTAACCAAAATATAAGAATACACTTAACATTTGGATATCACCCGTTAGTGTTAAACATCACATAAATCAAATAAGTAATATAGACAAATGTCACAATTTACCAACTTCTCATGAATCAACATGTAGAAGATAAACCCCCGGTTTTTCACAACAGAAAATGAATGCTCTTATTGCGAAGATGTACACAGCTACTTCCGCTAATAGTTAGAACTAATTTAAGTATGAAAGCATCACTTTAAGTGAATAATTTCGTATTTTTAACGTAGAGATAACTCACTATGAAATGTAGTGAAGCTATACAGTGGGCCATCATGAATAAATCAACATAAATATGGAGCATTTAAACTCTGCATCGCACAGCGAGCTGATATCTGAAGCGGACAGAAAATTCCCACAGACAACTTATGAACCTATTATCATATCACCACAAAGCAAATACGCCAATAATCATATACTCAAATGTCATTTAGGATCACAAACACAAGCTGCTGCACATCAATCCGTCCCCCGTCTCTTCCCAGCCCTCCCTCCCTCGCTGCCTGAACACAAAAGCAGAACATCGTCAACAGCAATCAGCTGTCACCTGTGGAAATTAGTATGCACCTAGTTATTTTTCCCAATTGCGCACTGCTTTCTTGGGAAAATCAATCAAAATCTTATTTTGTTTAATATTATGTTTCAATATTACTTTTTCCTGAATTGTAAATTGTAAATCACTGTGTAAAATAACCATGACCTTGTACCTGCTTGTGTTTTCTGTAAGATATGCCTTCTCAAAAAACGGGTTGCCAACCATTGAAGCAAAGTCGTATCCTAACCGCAACTTTGGAAATGCCCGTCAGATGAGCACCAATGACATTGAACGTGTCAACAAGCTTTATGGATGCAGTAAGTACGAAAAACACCCAGTGTTTCTTTTTTTTTTTTATGAAAGACCTTTTTTTCAAATCAAAAATGGTTTTCGTTCCACCCAGATACGCCATCTCGACGGAGGAATCGCAGTTCTCCAGATGCACAACGATGAAATACATCATTTCAAAGCCGCCTCCAAAGCAGAAGAAAATATTTAGAAAAACAATCTGTTTTGTGATGTTCAAATGTTTGTAATGAAAAACAAGGAGGATATTTTAAATATCTGTTCAAAAGGAGGTTTAAGTGCAGTCCCCCCTTATCTTGTACTACAACTTATGTTGTACTACAACAGACATTGGAAGTAATCATTTATTCTTTCTTCAGCTGTGAATATCATAACCAGAATATATATCACATCTTTGTTACATTTTATTAGTGAATAATAAAAATCTGCCATTTAACTCAAAGATGTTCTGTTTTATTTTTATTAAATTATTTAAAGTCGCTCTATTAGCATCTAAAACGTTATTAAAATACTTTTTTGATTATAACCAGGGACATTTATTAGATGTGAATTGTTGAACCAGTTGAAGGTATAACGGATTGACGGCCGTGGCTCAAAGGAGTTGGGAGTTTGTCTTGTAATCGGAGGGTTGCCGGTTTGATCCCCGGCTCCGACTGTCTCGGTCGTTGTGTCCTTGGGTAAGACACTTCACCTGTTGCCTACTGGTGGTGATTAGAGCACCCGGGGGTCACCAGTGTCCAGCAGCTCTGTCAGTGCGCCCCGGGGTAGCTGTGGCTACAACGTAGCTTGACTGAATGACTGAATGTAGTGTAAAATGCTTTGGGATTCATAGGGACTGAGTAAAGCGCTATACAAATACAGGCCATTTATCCTAATTTCAGGTTAGAACCGCCCTCTCTACTTGTCACAATAAATCCTCCGGTGAAAGTTACCATATAGACGTAGATAACTTATTTTAACAGTAATCTGTAATGCATTCTCCAAATAGTATGCCAAACATACCATGGTGAATTTAGTTGGATATTCGACACACATTCATTTCGTTAAAGCGAAGACTCCCTCCAACGTCTCAGTAGCTACGTTTACATGTGCAAAATATCTTTAATCCGATGATAGTTCGGATTAGAATTTGACTGTACATGTACTCGGAAGAAATCAATCTGATTATGAGAAGCGTTTAGATCCGCCACATGTCTGTATAAATAATTTTGACATGCGCAGCCTGACTTATGCTATTAGCACACACCACTGTTGGAAAGAATCTCCTAAGAACACACTGGTCTTGTTTCTCTCTTCTGAGCCCTTTCACTTCTTCTCATACACCTCAGAGAGACAGTGTGTCGTTTTTACCATTAATCTCTGGAAATATCCATCAAAATATTTTTTTAAATGATGTCCAACCATTGAAAAGTAATGGCTTCTTCATAATTTATAAGCATAAAAAACAGGTCTAAAATACATTGCCGCGGGTCCTAGTGTATGGGGGCCGACATATTGGACGACGTTTCCTTCTACGTGAACATATGTGGACAAAACTCCTTTACTGATTTTTGAACACGCCGTTTCATCCCTTTTCCGATCGTCCTCATTGGAGGTTTAAATAAAGAGCTCTATGAACAGACTTAAAAAAAAAAAAAAAAACTTGGGAGAGGTCCGCAATCAGCTGTTGTGTCCGAGCCTTCATGGCACGGCTCCGCATCAGAGGCAAGAGCCCATAGAGACAATCACACTGCCAGAAAACTAGAGTAAACATCAGCATCGCATTCTATTGATGGAAATAACTGAAGAAGCAGCAAAATCTAAGGAAACACACTGAGGTTGCATGCTTTCTGCTGCACAGATAACATTCACCCAAATGTTTTTTCTTTTGTTTCGTTTTCAAACTAGCGCCAGTCATGGCGAAACTACACTGAAATACACGCCACGGAGAAGTTGATTCTGGTTTCCTTCCTGCTTCGGATGCTGAGGGAATCGCAGGTCTGCTTTTGTACCCTATGCTTCTCTGTTTAAAGTTTTTTTCTGTATCAGGTTTTGAATTTTAATGAAACCAACTTAACGGCATATTTGTTTCATTAGTAATTTTTGAGGATTCTCCTGATATTAAAACAAAAGAACTGGGGGTGTAAGAATTCTGTGGATTCTGGCTTGCTCTTTGTGTAGAGCTGGACAGATTCCTAACACTGTTCAATTATAACTAAAAAAAAAGATTGTTAGATTATTATTGGAAAGTTATTTCATGTCAGTATTTCAATTTGGTAATTGAAACACACAGATTAACTTTAAGCAGTATGTTTTAAAGCCTTTTTTGTTTTTTATGATAATTTTCTGCTTACACCTAATAAAAAAAACAGATATTTTAAGGGAACTAAAACATTACATTGGGACATCAAAAAAGTACCCTCAAGCAAGTACCCTGAAGCTGTTAGTGTACCTTAAATCTAACAAACAAGCCTCATCGGAAACCATTTTAAAATGTACTTAGCTGTATTAGTATTTCACCTGCAGATATAATCTCATTCTTAACATTGTGCATGTAAAAAAAACTTTAAGAAATGTTAAATGTTTTTAGGCTAATGCATAAGAATAGTCGGCACTCCCAGTGTTCCAGAGCAGTCAAAAGTCTAAAACAACAAAAAATGATGCTTATATTTTGCCTTTATTTGTCATTTGTGCAGAATAGATAGTAACAGGAAAAGTTAAAATGGAAGATGCATTTAAAGTTATGATTAAACAATATTTTGTTTGTCGTCATCATGACAAGTTGTTGTCTTCACATTCAGTTATACACGGTAATAACGTCATGTTTTCCTTTAAGTACATTTTCAATTAAATATTACCAGTAATTTTAATGTTTTCTAGGAAGATGCATGTGTTTCCAAACATTCAGTTTGAACACCACTGATTTATTTACATATTTAGATTTGGAAGTTCACCAAATCATCTCAGGGCTTATTTCAATTTAATGAATTGATTAATTACAAGTGTATCTGAATATGTAAACAATCTGCAAAGCAATAACAGGAGAAATCTTTTTACTTGTCAGCAAATTTCCAGAAGTGCAAGGTAAATTTACTTTTACAGCAGTCAGGAGACGGGGTGTTTCAGGCAAAATAGTCACCTAGGGAGTTAATCTCATTAATTATGAAACAAGGATGCCAAATTTAATCAAATTGATAAAAAAAAAAGTCAATTAGGAAGAGGTTATATAAATTCTGACACCCAGTTCCAAAGTATTTTTACTTGATCTTAGTTTGACATTTCAGTTGAAAGAAAATAAGTTGATAAAATTATGTTGTCCTAAAAATCTGAACTGCTTCCTGCATGAGATAATAGAAGAAGAAACAAATTTCCATAAACTACTATCAAGCAAAGGAGAAGTAATTTATTTTTTCTTGTTGCAGATCTTTTCTATCTTCAGAGGATGTTTTGCCATTTCAGGATTGTAAGATCTGGAGGCCAACCACTTCAATCCAGGTTGATCTGTTTAGGGCAAAAATAATTTAAATGAATTTCCTAATATGAGACAATAACATGCAATGATTTTCAACAGCATAATTCATTTAGCTATTATTTTTCACTCACCGCATTTGTAGAGTTTCTTGAATGATGTCATATTCACTAATTTGCTTTGCATTTCTGAACGGAAGGTTTGGATTCCACTTGGCCATAATGGTTGGTTGTGCATTTTTGGAGAAGGCATAACTTAAAAAAATAAATTCTGTTATGGTTGTTAATTATCAAACCAGTTTTGTCACGAGTCCGGATGGTGCCCCCTTGTGGGAGCTGAGTCGGGTGGGCGACCCGGATGGCGCATGCGGTCCCCTGGCTGAACGAAGGACTGACGGACATCCCCTTACGGGACGTAGGTCGGGCGGACGGCCCGAATGGCGTCCTCTGGCTGGACGGACGGGCAGACGTCCCCTTACGGGATGTGAGTCCCAAGTGAAATTTGCCTCTCACATATAAATGTAGAATCGCTCTCACACATAGAAGTAGAATTGCTTTTACACATACTAGTGAAATTTGATTTAAAAAATGTTAGTGTAGTATATTATATGAGAAGATTTCACTATATTGTATGAGACGATTTCACTATGTTATATGAGAAATTTTCACTATATTATATGAGAAGATTTCACTATATTATATGAGAGGATTTCACTATGTTATATGAGAGGGTTTCACTATGTTATATGAGAGGGTTTCACTATGTTATATGAGAAGATTTCACTATGTTATATGAGAGGGTTTCACTATGTTATATGAGAGGATTTCACTATGTTATATGAGAGGGTTTCACTATGTTATATGAGAGGATTTCACTATGTTATATGAGAAGATTTCACTATGTTATATGAGAAGATTTCACTATGTTATATGAGAAGATTTCACTATGTTATATGAGAGGGTTTCACTATGTTATATGAGAGGATTTCACTATGTTATATGAGAGGGTTTCACTATGTTATATGAGAAGATTTCACTATGTTATATGAGAGGATTTCACTATGTTATATGAGAAGATTTCACTATGTTATATGAGAAGATTTCACTATGTTATATGAGAAGATTTCACTATGTTATATGAGAGGATTTCACTATGTTATATGAGAGGATTTCACTATGTTATATGAGAGGGTTTCACTATGTTATATGAGAGGATTTCACTATGTTATATGAGAGGATTTCACTATGTTATATGAGAGGATTTCACTATGTTATATGAGAAGATTTCACTATGTTATATGAGAAGATTTCACTATGTTATATGAGAAGATTTCACTATGTTATATGAGAAGATTCATATGTTATATGAGAAGATTTCACTATGTTATATGAGAAGATTTCACTATGTTATATGAGAAGATTTCACTATGTTATATGAGAGGGTTTCACTATGTTATATGAGAAGATTTCACTATGTTATATGAGAAGATTTCACTATGTTATATGAGAGGATTTCACTATGTTATATGAGAGGATTTCACTATGTTATATGAGAGGATTTCACTATGTTATATGAGAGGATTACACTATGTTATATGAGAGGATTTCACTATGTTATATGAGAAGATTTCACTATGTTATATGAGAGGATTTCACTATGTTATATGAGAGGATTTCACTATGTTATATGAGAAGATTTCACTATGTTATATGAGAGGATTTCACTATGTTATATGAGAGGATTTCACTATGTTATATGAGAGGATTTCACTATGTTATATGAGAGGATTTCACTATGTTATATGAGAGGATTTCACTATGTTATATGAGAAGATTTCACTATGTTATATGAGAGGATTTCACTATGTTATATGAGAGGATTTCACTATGTTATATGAGAAGATTTCACTATGTTATATGAGAGGTTTCACTATTATGAAGATTCACTATTATATGAGAAGATTTCACTATGTTATATGAGAAGATTTCACTATGTTATATGAGAGGATTTCACTATGTTATATGAGAAGATTTCACTATGTTATATGAGAAGATTTCACTATGTTATATGAGAGGATTTCACTATGTTATATGAGAGGATTTCACTATGTTATATGAGAAGATTTCACTATGTTATATGAGAAGATTTCACTATGTTATATGAGAAGATTTCACTATGTTATATGAGAAGATTTCACTATGTTATATGAGAGGATTTCACTATGTTATATGAGAAGATTTCACTATTTTATATGAGAAGATTTCACTATGTTATATGATAGGATTTCACTATGTTATATGAGAGGATTTCACTATGTTATATGAGAGGATTTCACTATGTTATATGAGAAGATTTCACTATGTTATATGAGAGGGTTTCACTATGTTATATGAGAAGATTTCACTATGTTATATGAGAAGATTTCACTATGTTATATGAGAAGATTTCACTATGTTATATGAGAAGATTTCACTATGTTATATGAGAAGATTTCACTATGTTATATGAGAAGATTTCACTATGTTATATGAGAAGATTTCACTATGTTATATGAGAGGATTTCACTATGTTATATGAGAAGATTTCACTATGTTATATGAGAAGATTTCACTATGTTATATGAGAAGATTTCACTATGTTATATGAGAAGATTTCACTATGTTATATGAGAAGATTTCACTATGTTATATGAGAGGATTTCACTATGTTATATGAGAAGATTTCACTATGTTATATGAGAAGATTTCACTATGTTATATGAGAAGATTTCACTATGTTATATGAGAAGATTTCACTATGTTATATGAGAGGATTTCACTATGTTATATGAGAAGATTTCACTATGTTATATGAGAAGATTTCACTATGTTATATGAGAAGATTTCACTATGTTATATGAGAAGATTTCACTATGTTATATGAGAAGATTTCACTATGTTATATGAGAGGATTTCACTATGTTATATGAGAAGATTTCACTATGTTATATGAGAGGATTTCACTATGTTATATGAGAAGATTTCACTATGTTATATGAGAGGATTTCACTATGTTATATGAGAAGATTTCACTATGTTATATGAGAGGGTTTCACTATGTTATATGAGAAGATTTCACTATGTTATATGAGAAGATTTCACTATGTTATATGAGAGATTTCACTATGTTATATGAGAAGATTTCACTATGTTATATGAGAGAGTTTCAGTATGTTATATGAGAAGATTCCAATATGTTATATGAGAAGATTCTATTATATGAGAGTTTCACTATGTTATATGAGAAGATTTCACTATGTTATATGAGAAGATTTCACTATGTTATATGAGAGGATTTCACTATGTTATATGAGAGGATTTCACTATGTTATATGAGAAGATTTCACTATGTTATATGAGAAGATTTCACTATGTTATATGAGAAGATTTCACTATGTTATATGAGAAGTCAATATTAAATGAGAAGATTTCACTATGTTATATGAGAGGATTTCACTATGTTATATGAGAAGATTTCACTATGTTATATGAGAAGATTTCACTATGTTATATGAGAAGATTTCACTATGTTATATGAGAAGATTTCACTATGTTATATGAGAAGATTTCACTATGTTATATGAGAAGATTTCACTATGTTATATGAGAAGATTTCACTATGTTATATGAGAAGATTTCACTATATTATATGAGAAGATTTCACTATGTTATATGAGAAGATTTCACTATGTTATATGAGAAGATTTCACTATGTTATATGAGAGGATTTCACTATGTTATATGAGAAGATTTCACTATGTTATATGAGAAGATTTCACTATGTTATATGAGAAGATTTCACTATGTTATATGAGAAGATTTCACTATGTTATATGAGAGGGTTTCACTATGTTATATGAGAGGGTTTCACTATGTTATATGAGAAGATTTCACTATGTTATATGAGAAGATTTCACTATGTTATATGAGAAGATTTCACTATGTTATATGAGAAGATTTCACTATATTATATGAGAAGATTTCACTATGTTATATGAGAGGGTTTCACTATATTATATGAGAAGATTTCACTATGTTATATGAGAAGATTTCACTATGTTATATGAGAAATTTCACTATTTATATGAGAAGATTCACTATTTATATAGAAAAAAGATTCACTATGTTATATGAGAGATTTCACTATGTTATATGAGAAGATTTCACTATGTTAATAGAAGATTTCACTATGTTATATGAGAAGATTTCACTATGTTATATGAGAAGATTTCACTATGTTATATGAGAAGATTTCACTATGTTATATGAGAGGATTTCACTATGTTATATGAGAAGATTTCACTATGTTATATGAGAAGATTTCACTATGTTATATGAGAAGATTTCACTATGTTATATGAGAAGATTTCACTATGTTATATGAGAAGGTTTCACTATGTTATATGAGAAGATTTCACTATGTTATATGAGAAGATTTCACTATGTTATATGAGAAGATTTCACTATACAGTTATATGAAAGGTTCACTATGTTATATGAGAGGATTCACTATGTTATATGAGAGGATTTCACTATGTTATATGAGAGGTTTCACTATGTTATATGAGAAGATTTCACTATGTTATATGAGAAGATTTTATATGTTATATGAGAGGATTTCACTATGTTATATGAGAAGATTTCACTATGTTATATGAGAGATTTCACTATGTTATATGAGAGGATTTCACTATGTTATATGAGAAGATTTCACTATGTTATATGAGAAGATTTCACTATGTTATATGAGAGGATTTCACTATGTTATATGAGAAGATTTCACTATGTTATATGAGAAGATTTCACTATGTTATATGAGAGGATTTCACTATGTTATATGAGAAGATTTCACTATGTTATATGAGAAGATTTCACTATGTTATATGAGAAGATTTCACTATGTTATATGAGAAGATTTCACTATGTTATATGAGAGGGTTTCACTATGTTATATGAGAAGATTTCACTATGTTATATGAGAAGATTTCACTATGTTATATGAGAAGATTTCACTATGTTATATGAGAAGATTTCACTATGTTATATGAGAGGATTACACTATGTTATATGAGAAGATTTAACAATGTTATATGAGAGGGTTTCACTATGTTATATGAGAAGATTTCACTATGTTATATGAGAGGATTTAACTATGTTATATGAGAAGATTTCACTATGTTATATGAGAAGATTTCACTATGTTATATGAGAGGATTTCACTATGTTATATGAGAGGATTTCACTATGTTATATGAGAGGATTTAACTATGTTATATGAGAGGATTTAACTATGTTATATGAGAAGATTTCACTATGTTATATGAGAAGATTTCAC